>OX382333.1:8732354-9087339 GCA_947507615.1 Hemithea aestivaria
GGGGAGGGGAAGGGAAGGGGAGGGGAAGGGAGGGGAAGGAGTCTGTAGAGGAGGAGGGGAGAGGGGAGGAGGGGAAGGGGAGGAGGTTGTCTTGTCTTGTCTCTTTTCTTGTCTCTTGTCTTGTCTCTTGTCTTGTCTCTTGTCTTGTCTTTTGTCTTGTCTTGGGTTTTAATATACGCCGCCACGACATGATAGGTAAGTAGGTAGTAGGTAGGTAGCTCAAGTAAGTAGATGATATGAAATAGCACGGTAAAGAGATATACAGTAGTTTGACTGAGCGTGATTTTTGAACATAAATACCTACAGTCTCGCGGTACATGCGCAAGTCATAGGGCTGCCGGGCAGCCGCTGCCCGCATACAGTAGGTACCTACCTGTTTCATATCATCTACTTACTTGAGCTACCTACCTACTACCTACTTACCTATCATGTCGTGGCGGCGTATATTAAAACCCAAGACAAGACAAAAGACAAGACAAGACGACAAGACAAGAGACAAGAAAAGAGACAAGACAAGACAACCTCCTCCCCTTCCCTCCCCCCTCCCCTTTACCCTCCCCCTTCCCCTCCCCCTCACCCCCCCTCCCCCTCACCCCCTCCCCTTCCCCCTCCTTCCCCCCTCCCCTTCCCCCCTCCCCTCCTTCCCCATCCTCCCCTTCCCCATCCTCCCCTTCCCCTCCCCTCCTTCCCTCCCCCCTCCCCTCCTCCCCCCCCTTCCCCTCCTCCCCTTCCCCCTCCTCCTCCCCTTTTTAACTAACTGACCTTTTTAATTTTATTACCTTTCCATGTTGCTTGATAAACAAGTGAATTAAATTAAAAATTTAAAAAACCCCCAACGCAATACGCAATTCTTCATTTTGTGGTGGCGGCCATCTTGGATTTTTAATTTTATATAATGGGTTGTATTCTACTAGTTAAGCCCTTTCATTTGATACCCATATTGAGGGGGTCGCGCAAAAAAAAGGAATCCGCCATTTTGTAGCGGCGGCCATCTTGGACCGATTTCCACCAAACATGTCTGAGAACACTTTCGACTAACCTTACTTTCAAACAAAAAAAAACTAAATCAAAATCCGTTCATCCGTTCGGGAGCTACGGTGCCACAGACAGACACACACACACACACACACACACACACACAGAGATAGACAGACAGACAGACAGACACGTCAAACTTATAACACCCCGTCGATTTTGCGTCGGGGGTTAATAATGTTATTTCTGGATTTCCTGATAAGTTCAAGCTACCAAAAACAGCATAATATAGTATGCTATTTTTTTGCCATTTTTATATAATTTTATATAATTTATTATATTATGTATACATACGTCAAAAGTAAATAACGTAAATAACACTAAATACTTGCAAAAAACTATCGCGACGTCCGCCCGTCGCTGCGTGGCACCCGCTTCTGGATTATATACCCACTTCTACCCACATCTACCGACATCTATTCACTTCCATTTTCCGCCCGTTTCTATGGAGTCAAACTACTGTATATCTCTTTACCGTGGAAATAGGTAGGTACCTACTGTATGCGGGCAGCGGCTGCCCGGCAGCCCTATGACTTGCGCATGTACCGCGCGACTGTAGGTATTTATGTTCAAAAATCACGCTCAGTCAAACTACTGTATATCTCTTTACCGTGGTTTTATTCAAAACTTTTCATTAGTTTTTGTGTGTTGTAGCGTTCGTGGACCAATGGTCGTTGGTCCGGCTTGTAAGCCGGAGGTCCTGGGTTCAAATCTCAGTGAGGCAAAGATTTTCGCCTGGACTCTACCGTGTTTCGTAATGCACGTAAAACTCAGGGTCCCGGCTGTTTCCTTTAAGATATATAGGAGGCAGTCGTTAGGTTATATTCCAGGCCCTGTAGTAAGCTCGGCGACCTGAAACTGCAACATATAGGTTAGCCACACAACCTATAAATTGTGAGTTGACTCTAGACAGTGTAAGCAAGGTAAACTTTTTTGTTATAGTACAAACCCCAATAATTATTATATTTATTATTGCTATTAATTAATTATAAGAATTTTAATACATTTTCTACATCAGTATTGTTCACAGAATGCAGAGAGATTGTTAACACATTGGCTGCGGCGGCGTTTTATAGAACTAACCCATAAATTTTGTATGGAAAAATCCTTTGACAAAACACAACGTTTGTGTTTATCAACACTCGCGTTCCGACCTCAAAGACACGGCTGATCTGTTTTCAGCCGTCAATGTGTTAAAATATAAATTTACAGAATTTGGCCTATTACATTTTTATTTTAGGTATAGAATAGATAGATTAGTAGGTATATAGGTATGTGCCTCTAAGTATAAATATATCTTGTAGGGTAGATTTAACATACGTATGTACAATGTGCACGCAGTGAACAACTAGTCCTACCTTTCCGTAAATATTTACACAGGAAAAGCTCACATCGAACGAGTCGCGTTCTCATTCCATTTGTATTCAATTCCCGTACTCTAATACGGCTCGATCTATCGACAGGCGAGCAATTTATCTTACCAGAGAATCGAACCCCAACCTTGCAATGCAATTGCCTCAGTATTTCCTGTTGGTTACCTTGCATGACACAAAATTGCTTCTGCAAACGGCGCGGAATGCAGATTGTTCTATTATTGTTCAGTTGCGATTTAACCGCACGTGTTAAACGAAATAACAACCTTTGCCTTATACAGCTAGTGAAATATCTTACTCTTAGTTATTATGATAATAATTTTGCGTTAGCAAAATAACCAAGATTTTATTAGCAATAGGGATATTGACTATGTTACAAAAAAATCACGCCGCACGTGTCCAATCATCTCCTCACTGATATGGCACAAGAAATGTTGTAGTCCTACACCATTTCTTGCTTTGTTTCTAATATAGTCATGAATTAGGTAGTAGTCGCCTTTCCGTCCCTAGTAATCCCCTCTCCGAACACTACTATGATTAGATTTCTACACGCTTTACTTTAGAAGAACTCTAGCCTCTGTCTACAACTAACAAACTTGCCAACTCTAGGCTTGCCAATAACTAACAACTTACCAAAAAGTTATTAACTCTTTATTTCAGTACGAGCTTCGTTGAAGCTAAGGAGCAATTTCGCTAAATCTTATGAGGTTATTTAGGTTCCATCTTCGACTACAACATCACTAAACATAAAGTTCAATGTCAGTCAAAGGCTAACCTGTGAAGTGAATGAAATAACCAGTGTTATTCGAGCTCACAATGAATATCATTGTACAGAGCTTGTAGACGTCGGAGAGACAGATGGTTGGATTTGCAAGTACCCAAATGAATTATTGTTACTGCTCTCGTGCTTAATTACTACTGATTAATAAACATGAATTATCACGATCTCTTACACTTTGAATTTAAAGAAGTCTCATTATGATTGTGTGTTATTTTAAAGTTATATTTAGTACCAACAAGTGAGTTTTACCGGGGGTAGACTTCCTTTGGAGGAGGTCGACTAGGTGGGTAACCCAACAGTGCCAGTTATTCGGCTTGTTCTCATTTGGACAGATTCTCATTTGGACAGATTCTCATATGGACAGATTCTCATATGGACAGATTCTCAAAATGACGGAAATTGTACAGGTACATACACAACACCTAATAAATTATCATTTGCAGTCACAACAGATTCTGATCACGCGAGTGTATACTATTTATTGATGTACCTACGTGATTTTTTGAACAGATTTTTTCACACCACCATCTCAACTAGCTTTAATGTACCAGGAGTTCATTACTATAAAGGAAGTCGATTAAATTAAATTTTGTAATAATAGCCTAATTTTTAACCCCCGACGCAAAAACGACGGGGTGTTATAAGTTTGACGTGTCTGTCTGTCTATGTGTATGCGCGTGCGTGCGTTATGCTAATTTGGTCAAACAATAATTTGGCCCAACATGGATTACGTCCAATTAGGAATAATGTCCAATATGAATTTGGTCCAAAATAAAATACGTCCAATTAAGAATAATGTCCAACACTAATTTCGTCCAAAATAATTTGGTCCAACTAGGATTTATGTCCAATATGTTTTTGGTCCAACTATGATTAATGTCCAACACGAATTGGTTTATTCCTGATGGTCATGGAAGAAATGAAAGGAAATCTTCATTTCGGGTGACAGCTGTCAAACTTGTAACGTCAATATTTCAGAAAGTTATAGTCCTAGGCTGACGCTGTCATAGAAGAAATTAAAGCTGTTGAGGAGATCTGCCTTTCAAATGACAGCTGTCAAACTAGAAATATCAATATCTTGGAAAATAATCGTCCTAGGCTGACGTTGTCAGGGAATAAATGAAAGGTCTTGGAGCTATCTTCATTTCAGATGACAGCTGTCAAACTAGAAATGTCAATATCTCGGAAAATACTCGTCCTAGGCTGACGCTGTCATAGAAGAAATTAAAGGTCTTGGAGAGATCTTCATTTCAGATGACAGCTGTCAAACTTGAAATGTCAAAATCTGGAAGATCTCCAAAGATTTTTAATTTCTTCTATGACAGCGTCAGCCTAGGACGAGTATTTTCCGAGATAATGACGTTTCAAGTTTGACACCTGTCATCTGAAATGAAGATCTCTCCAAGACTTTTAATTTCTTCTATGACAGCGTCAGCCTAGGACGAGTATTTTCCGAGATATTGAAGTTTCAAGTTTGACAGCTGTCATCTGAAATGAAGATCTCTCCAAGACCTATCATTTATTCCTTGACCGCGTCAGCCTAGGACGAGTATTTTCCGAGATATTGACGTTTCAAGTTTGACAGATGTCATCTCAAAGGCAGATCTTCTCAAGACCTTTCATTTCTTCCATGACGCTATCAGGAATAAACCAATTCGTGTTGGCCTTCAAGAAGAAAAAACTTCAAGAGTAGAACTGTCATCCCATACATTCACAAAAGTACAATGTATAGCGTGCCAGTTCTACTCTTGACATTTCAGCTGGATCCCGTATGGCATGCTACGGCCACAGAAAGAGCAATACGCAAGAAGTTGGACTTTAAAAAATGTAATATCTTCATGGAATCCTAGGATCCATGGACACAAACCCCCAAAAAGTACTAGGAGACCAGATACCATGAAGAGATTAAATTTTTTTGAACTCACACTCGCGTTTCTCTCTTCCAGCTCCTTATGGTTTTGGTTAACCTCTTTCTAATTTCTGGTATCCTAGTACTTTATAATATGATAACACCATGTTGTAATAATAATATGATGAACATTGAAGTCAGTATAATATGAAAAATACGTGAATAACTAGTCGCAATAGGAATTTCTAGACATTTTTGGTAAAAATACCCATAAGACGAGGAGTAGTCCAGAGGAAAATTTAAATTCTCATCGGCAGCCATAAGATGACGTAGGTAATGAAAAATATATATTTTATATAACCTTTTTTGCATAAGTGTACTCCTGTCATTTTGAGAATCTGTCCATATGAGAATCTGTCCATATGAGAATCTGTCCAAATGAGAATCTGTCCAAATGAGAACAAGCCAGTTATTCTACCGCCTGAGCAGTGATGAGATAACATTGCTGTGCTTCGGTAGGAGGGCACTGTAGCTAGTGAAATAACTGGGCTGAAAAATCTTGACGTCTTGACTGAATTTTAAACCATTGTAAAATCATGGTAGCACTGTACTAATTATAATACATAGGTAGGATATATGGGCAGTGTTATCTCCTGAGTGCCTTGCTCGTCTTCTTACTTCTTTGTATAAAAAAGTGAGCAAAACTCTTACCTAGGAGAAGGAAAAGGCGGGATATACTTGAATAAATAATACGAAGATATTTTTTGTAAAGTAGCTAGGATACAAAAAGATCTTAAGAACATATGTAGGTATTTATTTATAGGTAAAAAGCATCAAGTATCTATTATTACCAAACTAATTGCAGAAAACCAAAAGGTTTCCATGATTAATTTAAGTATTAAAATTAATTCATTATTTTTTGTAGGAGGCTATCACAAAATGAAATTGAATTCCACGTATTAAATGGAAACTTTTCTTTTGCATTAACCGTCCTTTAATGAGAAAATAAAATGTCGAAGTAAAAAACTTAAGATCTCTGACGCCACGTTAACCTTTCATCTACAATATTATCTCAAACGACTTTACGCCTACATCACTGAAATTATACTTTAGGAAGTGACCTTTCAAATTCGTTTTCATATCTGAATAGGCTATTTTAAAGTGGGCGTCACACGAAAAATCAATGTCCATAAAAGTACATATATTTGAGCTAAACAACAACGAGTAATCTGTGGTAAATCGGACGGTGACGGCGCTGCGTTCGGTTCGCGCTTCCATATAAGTCAATCTTCCTATTCGCCCCCACACCTCTGTTAACCGAATGACGGTCTGACGGAACCTCTAAGCACTGAGCCCATTTTCCGACGCCGGCCAAATTGATATGTTAATGTCGAAAACATGCCTTAATAAGCGCGCGTTTATTAACTGGTTGTGAGACAATCTTAGCTAGATATTACTTGTCAAATATTGTATCATTTGATATAAACAGGAACCTATTAAATTATAAGGTGATTTAAAGGTTTGTAGTATTATTAAACCTTAAGGGGTTTATAGTCGCTGAGCCTCTTCTCGCTCGCACGATATAACTGATTGTCAAATAACAATTGATAAAATTTACTTTTTGGAAATGTGTTAAATTAAAAATTTTGCTCATATTTTTATACTATTTTTATAAGTATTCCCAATTTGCTACCTGAAATAACAACAATGGCATTCTCAATTATATGAAAAATATATATATATCTTTAAACATGCCTCAACCATTTTATAAAGTATATGAAACTGGTTATACTTTAATAAATTGTGTAAAAGTATGAGCAAAATTTTCAATTTAACACATTTCCCAAAAAGTAAATTTTATCAATTGTTATTTGACAATTTCTTATATAGCGCGAGCGAGACAGAGGTTCAGCGACTATTAGCTGCTAAAACTTTAAACAAAACTCTAACGTAACAACAACGAGAAATGCAAAAGTCCGCTTTAGCTAGTTTTTTTTATTCGTTATAGGTTACCCTTTGACAACGATCTGACGTGATGTTAAGCGACGATGCGACCGTAGATAGTAGCAAACTAAACGTAGAAGGCGGGATAAATCCTTTCCTGGCTTCACAAACATTATACCGGATTACAGTCATAATGACCGCTTGGCGACACGGTTTTGTTCAGTGGGTGATAACTTGGCACGGCTGAAACCTACCACCAATAATAGTTTCCATTTACATTAAATAGTTAGGTATATCCATAAATAAAATAAAAAATGGAAGATGCGGTATTGAAGTTTCTGACATGCCATGTTTCCGATCCAACAAGCCCAAGTTTGGCATAGCAACTTCCCATTTTCATTTAATCTAACTACCTACCCTACTTCAGTGCTGATAATAACGAAAACAAAGCTGAAAATAACTTTACAGTGACGTCATTGACTGAATTCGATGGACATGTCATGGGTATATATTATAATGCATTATTAAATAGACTATCAATGATGGTCGTCGATCGTCTAATAATACGCTTTGAATATTTCCGTAAAATATACGAGTACTGCTGATATGTTTTAGGATAGCTGCCGCGAATATATCGATGGGGTATTAATATTACCAATGAGATTATAGAGCACACCGATTGTTACAAAACTAAAAACATTAAAATTAAACATTAAATCTAGGAAGCCACAATTCAATATACAATCTGGTTAAATTTAATTATTGTTGAAACATACAAAAATATCATTAATCAGAATACTTGCATTGCTCCATGTATAAATCTCAGCGTCTGCGCCAAGTAGCCGTTCGAATTCGGTGACTCTCTTTCCCACTAATCGTATTTTAGCGGCATCTATCCTTATAAATATTTATGACGAGTACCTTCCTACATTATCGGTCATTATTATCTAAATGGGATGTTACGAAACAATAGGACGTCACTGGAAAGGCCAGTGCGTTGACGAAATCGGTAAGAGAAGTGCGTCAATACGCCCCCGAATTATGAAATGACATCTGCACAGGACTTATTATCTGTATCCTAATATTATGTAAGGGAAGGTACCTATATAATCGTTAAGGCTCAATAATATTATCCGTGGGAGATGTTATTAGTCGACATCAAAAAAGTATGCTTACCAATTCGATATATATAGGTATGTTGTATTGTATTGTGTTGTTCCATATGTATTGTTGTTGGAACTGTGAAATATTACATAATATGCCAATACTTTGAAGATTGTAAACAAGTTACGAGGCAAGCATGTGGCGTGCGGGCTTTTATGTCACGTCAAGACTAAAACTGCCATTCCATACATTTTCTGCGAGGTCCCACTTATAATTCCTGCACGGCGTGCTACAAGAGTTACCTATGTGTGTATACTCGTACTTACAACATTTCAAAAGTATGAAAACCGTGGCTTGTTACCACTATTTTATTCTATATGTAAATATTTATTAAATATACAAACGTTTTCATTTCGAGGTCCAGTCAAGATCCTTCGGTATTGTAATGGAAAGCGATTGTTTTTATACGTGGGGGAAAGGAGGTAATCTGCAGGCGCCGTGAAGCTTGATCTACAAATAAAATTTTAACAAAATCATCCATCTTTATTGAAAGACCAAACGGAAAGCCTAGGTAACTAACTCCAATAACAAAAAATAAGTGCAAATTAATTTAAAATTGATTCAGGTATCATCGAATAATCGGTGAATAAGTACATAATATTCCGACGAATGTTGAATCTGTCCTCATTTTTGTAGCAGTTAAAGTACATACATTAAATATTGTGTCAAATCAATATTACTTACCCACAAATATTATATTAAGATTATAGAGGTGCAGAACATCATTATCTTAATAATTATGCTTCAAGAACTAAGCTGTATTTTCCTTTGTGTGTAGGTAAAGTACATTATATAATAATATTATGACGTATAAAATACGTCGTCAACACTGTTAATGACAAGGTGTTACCGTTTGGAACATACCTCATGCACATAATGTATCTCAAAAGGTTTATAATGACCTAGATAGGGCGTCAGTAGGCAGTAGGCAGTAAGTAGATACAGAAGAGTAGACACATTTTTGTCAAACCTGTTAACCTTTCTTAATATTATTAAACGAGCTTTATCTATGGCGTGTAGTAGGCAGTATGTGTACATTGCATTCGTAGGTGTCGGATGTGCGGGGGACGTGTACCTAATATGTAACATTTCATTCATTCACCAAACACTTCGCATAAAACTGATTCCTTCAAGAAAAGCTTATTATGAATTCAGTAGGAGTGTAATTCCACCCAACTATTCCACTAGAGTCGCCAAATAGAACATTAAGTTTGATATTTATCCTTACTTATTAATTTTATATTATAAATGCGAATGTACCGCTGCCTGCCTCCATAATATTATTGCACACATTTTAAAAGTGTTTTCAGTGAGATATATAAAAAAATGGCATAATGAGATATAAATTTTTTTTTTCAATATTGCTCCCCTACCCATTTTTTTATTTATCAAACTGAAAACACTTTTAAAATGTGAGCTATAATATTATGCAGGGCTGGTCTTAAGGAATTTTCAATAAATTAATTCTATGAATTTATATTTTAAAATTTGTCAAAGAGTGCAAGCGAGAGAGCGTCTCTGGATATATACGCTCTTAACACGCCCGTCACGCCTGTCGTAGTAAACTACTGAACCGATTTAAATGAAATTTGGTACAGGATAGATACCTACCTGAAAAGACATAAGCTAATTTTTAGTGCCAAAACCTTTACAAGGGGTTAAAATAGGAAAAATCGAGCGCACAGCTCAAGAAGAAAGAAAGAAAAAACATTTATTCCCAAATATTAAACATAGAGCGCGATTTGAGGCGTCGATCCCCCAAAGCCTCAAGAGAAAAGTCTGAGCAGTGCGTCCTACCTGTAATGACTTACGGAGCCGAAACGTGGACACTCACGGTTGGTCTAGTTCACAGAATGAAAGTCGCTCAGCGAGCAATGGAGAGGGCAATGCTTGGAGTTTCTCTGTAGGATATGATTCGTAATGAGGTTATCCGACAGAGAACCAAAGTTACCGACATAGCCCAAAGAGTGAGCAAGCTGAAGTGGCAGTGGGCTGGCCACATCGTGCGCAGAACCGATAACCGCTGGAGCAGACGAGTTTTGGAGTGGAGACCACGCTTAGGTAAACGTAGTGTAGGACGCCCTGCGACCAGGTGTAGGGACGACCTGAAGAAGATGGCTGGCAGAGACTGGATGAGGAGAGCCGAAGACCGGGCTCAGTGGCGCGTATTAGGAGAGGCCTATGTCCAGCAGTGGACGAATACGGGCTGATGATGATGATGATTAAACATAGAACAGGTTATTAAATTTAAACAGTAATAGTGTTACACAGAAGTTACAATTTTTGAGAAATAGAATAAAAAAATATATATTGTATATTATATATTAATAAAAAATCGCTGAACGGATTGGGTTTGAATTTGGCACACAGATACGAATACAAGAATTTTAGAGAATTGTCCCTTAGCTGATTGGACTTACATTTAGGACACCAATAGGTTTAATAACACAGAGATGTAGGTAAGGGATGGTTTTTTTTTTAATTAAGACCCTAAAAGGGTAAAAAAGACGGTTCAAAATGTAAGCAGAAATAATCAAGTAAGAAAAAGTTAATTAATTCAGCGCTCAAACCGCTGTGCTGGGCGGAATCAAATATGGAAAATCGATGTACTGCTCAAATAGCTGAACAGATTGGATTGAAATTTGGCACACAGATCAAGTCAAGTGAGGAAAATTAACCAACCACTTGTAGACTCGTAGCTAAGTATATTAAAAAATTCAAGCCCTCAGGAAAAAAAGAAAGTCTGTTGATGAAATAGTTTGATGTTGAAATTGTTGATGATGAAATTTTATTACTAACCTACTAAAATAATAATACGCTTTACACACAAATAAGTAGTACATATACATATATATAATATTTCAATTGATCTTTTTAAAAAAGATTGTGTGTAGGACGTAAAAAAATGTTGTAGGAGTGTCGGCCTGAAAACAGAATGTCCTGAGTCCTGTTTATTTTTCCAAAAGATCGATTTCTGAATGACATGATGCTTCGATTAAGTAATTGACATTTTTGATGCGATTATGCGGTCACCCGGGTCAAAGTGTAAGATAATATCGCGGGTAAGGCTTCCCACGGACGCACCCACTCACACTTTGCACTTTGATATTAAAGTCGTCCTCTCCTCTTCCCACGAAGATATCAACAGGTGGTTACCATGGCGACGGAGAACGCCATGACCTTTCCTTATTTTCGGGATATTCCATGAAAGGCACTCTTTCTTCATCCATATTTGGACTTGAGATGACTAACAAATAACATCTTTATTTGATGTGGATTTTTCCTGAAAAAATTGTTGTAAAATCCTTTTTTTTTTCTACTTTTAAAATTTAGTTTATGATATAATAATATTATTACAATGAACTTGCTTTTAGCTCATGTTATGTCAACAAAAAAAATACATACGAGTAATATACTAAAATTAACGAGTGACTGTATAGATATAATAATGTATTTCCGTTCGTCAAAATCACGATGCCAAAGATTTTACCTGACACACGAAAATAGATCTTGGTGTAACGATTTTACCATCATTACGTAGCTAAGACTATGACCGGCCTATATTTTTAGATAAGCCAATGATTTATCCGACCTACGTAACGTGCGAAGTATTCGGATTTGTCGACGTCACGGGACACGCGTGCCACCGGCTAATTGTAGCATGACCAAAATGGTCTCCGGCGCGGCGTCCGGAGCGGCGCGTCACTGCGAGCACGCGGCGCGGCGTACCGGCCGCTGCCGCTCAGCACACCGATCCGGACGATGATTCACGCAGAGAAAGTGGTGAGATGCGGGAGCCGGGCCGGGGTGCGCGCGGTGACGCGCTCGCGGGCACGACGAGCCTCCGCGCCCACGCACGCCCGCGCGCGCTCACATCAGGCCGCACGCCGCTCCGCCATCACAACGCTCGTGCTCCCCGCGCTTTTCGCGCGCCTCCCTTGCCGTCGCGACGCCGCGCCATTTTCTCGCGCACGTGGGCGACCACCGCCGGCGGCCGGCGAGGGCGCGCGATACCAACGCCATTAACTCAGCCGTCGTGAATGAACGCCGACCTCGAGCGGGTGGCTGGCGTTCATTGATAGGGCGCGCGGCGGACGACGACCGCGGCGCTCACGGGGGCGGCTGCACGCCCTCGCCGCCGCCGCTGCGAGCGTGCCTCAGTCGAGGATGTGGCGTTCTCCAAGCGACGACACTCACCGTGTGCGAAATCTGTGTTCATTTATTAGTAGACGCTCGTGATCCTGCAGTGTGATTTCCGTGCCGCGTATTCTTAGTTTCCTAAACGTAATGTCCTGTGATCGCGTCAATTTCACTAGCACTAAGTTAGATTAAGTGAGTGAGTGTAGAGAGTAGTGCGCTCGTTGGAGAGCAGAGGTGCGCGTGCGGTGTGTGCGTGAGAGTGCGGGGATGCGCTCGTGCGATGCTCTCTGTGATCGCGATGCGACGGCCGGAGGACGAGGAGCTGGGCGGCCGCGGCGATGGCGACGAGTTCGTGGACATATCGCAGATGCAGCTGCTGGTGGAGGCGGGCCCGAGCGGGCTACACTACCCCGGGCCGCCGCCGCCGCACGCGCAGCCGCAGCCCTACTCGCACGCGGCGCACGCCACTCCGGCCACCACCGCCACCGTCACCACCTCCGTCGACGATCTCTTCGCGCTCTACTTCACTACTCCCACCTCGCACGGTGAGCATCTACTAGGTACGACAACATACATATTATTTCAATCACATACATAATAATATCTTTAAGTAATAGATGTCCCGCAGCGATACAAATGTGTCCATTATTTAAAACCGGTTACGGTTAAGTTAGTCTTGAATAAGTTCAACTTGTTTGACAACTTTGATTCCGCCGGATACGATTTGAGCGAAAGAGGTGTGCGAATTCTATTGTGAATGTTATAGGTGCGAGTATACCTACCCACTTAAAGTATAGCACCTACGTTTAGAAAGGCTTAAAATTAGACCAAAAACTGCAATGAAATTAGAATGTTTACAATAAAATGTGGAAGAACTTGACACTGAAACGACGACAGAGCGAGTCATTTGCTTCAGAAACTTCAACCTTGTGTCTTTGTAGTTAGGTCTTAGCTGCGGTAAATGCAGTCTGATGGTACTATCACACCATGACCGCACGGTAGGTTAACTACTAGGACGACAATATTCTACCGAATACATAGTTAAATACTGCTAGATGTTAGTTAACGTGATCTACGAAATCTAGAGCACGTTGGATATCTATTCAAATTCAAGGCTGAATTTAGATATGTCTTATACATTATATTATTATTATTTAATTATATTATGTTTATCTTTGTACCAAATTTTAACATAATCCATTCAGTGGTTTATACTGTATCCAGCCAAACCAATACTTAAAACCATGCTACACAAGGTCAGACAGGAATTCGATACCTTAATACTCAAAACTTTCATCCCCACATTATTACTAGTGATGATGATGATGACGATGATATTATGATATACCCACTAGTATCGATACTTTGATTTGATATTATACGTTCTTAATCCTCTATGAGTAAGCAGTAAACAAACCGGTGCAAATAGCTACAATAAGCCTAGGTATACCTACTTTAATGGAATCTGCAGAATCGGCTTAAGAATCACACTTCACATTAATATTACGTATAAAGGCGAAAGTTTGTGAGTTTGTATGTTTGTTACTTCTTTACGCCTAAACGGGTGGACCGCTTGAGCTGAAATTTGGTATAGAGATTGCGTGATGTAACACAACACACTAATACCCAGAATGAACACAAAGGCTTCTGTACAGCGGGTAAAACCACTGGGCGCAGCTAGTTATAAAAAGTTTAAATAACACAGACATACCTGATTAGCTGGAGGTAGTTTTTCTAGTTTTAGTTTTTTTTAACAACCAAATAAGATGACGAGCAGGACGCTCTCCTGATAGTAAGAGATAACGCTGCCCATAATTAGTACGGTGCTACCCAGGATTTCACAATGATGTAAAATTCTAGCTGCACTGTGCCAACGCTTCTTACTTAACATTCATAAAATCTTAACACTCTTCAGCCCAGTAATCACACTAGCTACAGTGCCCTTCTACCGAAGCACAGTGATGTTTGTACATCACTGCCCAGGAGGCACAAGGCGGAGTAACTGGCACTGTTGGGCTTAGGGTACCCACCTAGTCGACCTCCTGCAAAGAAAGTTTACCCCCGGTAAACTTCCCCGGCGTCTTGCTCGTCTTCTTACTTCTTTGCATTTAAAAAAAACGAACGTCACGTCCTCGCATACTTCGATAAAGTGAACCGCGCAAGTCAGCGTACCTACCTGCTTAGTGCTCGCTTACAGTTAGTTTATTTAATGTGCCAACTACTCGTAAGTATGTAACAAGTGAATTAAATTAAAAATTTAAAAAAACCCCAACGCAATACGTAATTCCTCATTTTGTGGTGGCGGCCATCTTGGATTTTAAATTTTATATAGTGGGTTGTATTCTACTAGTTAAGCCCTTTCCTTTGATACCCATATTAAGGGGGTCGCGGAAGAAAAAGTAATCCGCCATTTTGTAGCGGCGGCCATCTTTAACCGATTTCCACCAAACATGTCTAAGAACACTCTTGACTAACCCTACTTTCAAACAAAAAAAAACTAAATCAAAATCCATTCATCCGTTCGGCTACGGTGCCACAGACAGACACACACACAGACAGACAGACAGACAGACCGACAGACAGACAGACAAACACGTCAAACTTATAACACCCCGTCGTTTTTGCGTCGGCGGTTAAAAAATAGGAACATCAAACGTGGTTTGTACCTACCCGTATTAGCGCGCATTGTCAGCATACTCAGTAATATTTCGGATCAGCGTTCCGACACATCGTTATCTCAACCGGACGAAGTTAATCGTCTGCGTCTGCGCAACCAACGCTATCACATTCATCCAGCGACATAAACATTCACTGCTATTTGCCATAACACATCATATTTTGTTTAATTAATGACTTCATTACAGAACTATATAGATAATATAAATTCAATGTACGCTTAAAAGTGTAGATGCGAGGATATTTCTTAATTTTTCATGCTGAACCAATATGCTAAAATTTTAGTGAAATACGCTAAAATGCTAAAATTTTAGTTTTCACAAACTTTCCAAATAATTTGAGGTAAAAATACAAGAATAACTAAATAGCTATTTGTGCAACAAGTGAGAAAAGTTGTTTTTTGCTGTGAGTACCAAGTTTGAGTCACGAACTCGCGAAGCAGAGTAGAATTGAACGTAGCGTAGAATTATCACGAACGCAACGAGTGATTCAAATAATACAGCTGAGCGCAGTGACTTAACGGTACGAAACATAAAAAAACTTTTTCAAGAGTTGAACATACAGCTTTTCACCTCGAGCGCTCGAATACGCGAAAACTTTAGAGGTTATGTAATAATAAAACAATTGACCCAATTGATTGATTGATTTATTTATATTACATAGCATTTTTTCATTAATTATAGAGCAAGAATATCTCATAATACATTAATAAAATAATAGTAATTTTAACACAATTATAATGACTTCAAAGTAATAAACATTTTGAAAATTAAAAGTAATATTGCCAGCGCCTTTTCGTTCGTAAAAGGCGCCGGCAAGGCCGGATCCAGGATTTGGTCCTGAGGGGGCCAAGGTGCAGACGGGCAAAAATATTATAATTTTTACCACGAAAAGTATGTGTTTTACTCGCTCTGAACAGTCAGAAAGTTCAAATATCCTTAATAATAAGTGCGCGAGCAGCTTGCTGCGAGTGCCGAGAAAAAAATTAAAATTCAATATATTAGTTTATGGTTTATGTACTTAAATTACTACAAAATTTGCATAATTGAATGCCCACTAGACAAATCACGTGGGTAAAATGAGTTTCTGAAGATATCATCCTCCTTTATTTTCTATGAAAATTGTGTTCGAAATTCAAATCACTTTGCCTCACTTTGCCCTCAGTGAGCAAAAAAGGCTTTTGCTCACTGAAATCGGTGACCAAAGACCCCCTTTTCGAGCAAGTTAGAGTAACTAGAGTAATCAGTAGGTATTTTATGAAAGATGAATTCCCTGATGAAAAGATTACAAATTATTATTTCAACATTGGAAAAAATAAGTTTAAGGATAATAGGACTAGTATTATTCTTAAACTTATTATTTCCTTAAAATTATTTTTCCCAATGTTCCAGTTCTTCCAGAACTGGGACCTCGCGGCCCAATTTCCGTGTAAACCTTAGATTTTAGGCTTCAAATATATCCAAGAAATTTAACATTAATAATAAAGCCCAAAATACCTAAATTCAAAGTAGGTACCTAATTATAACTCAAATTACCTACGTAACGAGTTTTTTTAAAATATAATCCTTTTTAAGGTTTCGTACCTCTAAAGGAAAAGCAAAACTCATATAGGATCACTCGGTCGTCCGTCTGTCTGTCAAGACTCATTTACTCCAGATCCCGTAGAGTTATCGAATTAATTTTTTTACCATACACGTAAGTCTATGGCCGCTTGGTGCTCTTGAAAATTTAAATTTCTATATTAACGTAGAAAAATAATACACCTGTTTATCCTTCAAAAATGTAAATGTTACCCTCTGAATAAATCAATATTCATAGGGAACTTGTCGTTACCCTATGTTTATGATATTTTGGAGATATTAAGCACATATATTTTTAATTCAGAAAAAAAACAGTAATTCATATTATAAAAATAGCTTTATTTTCTTTTGAATACGTAATCATCGAAGTTAAGCAATGTTATGCGTACGTATTTGGATGGGCGCGTACGTAGTGAACTCAAATTTTTGTTGACTTTTTTGGAGATTACCACCTAGCAGCCCGCAATGCATATAACGAAAAATTTTCGAGGCGCCACGGCGCTAGCAGGAAGCTGCTTTTCACATGATCACATCATGTGGGGTATCATTGAATAGTACCTATTACTACACACTTACTACATACACTACATAATATTATGGTACACTGGTATTTTACTATACTGTAGAATAGTAAAATACCTATTCAACAATAACAACAATAATATTTTCTAAGTTTTTTTTACGATTTAGTTATCTATTTGAAATATATTCAAACATAAAACGTTTTTAGAGCGTCCCTCTCTAAAATCTTAGGTATACTGGCTTTCAAACACTGAAACAAGAGAATTAAATTAAAAAATTTAAAAACCCCCAACGCAATACGTAATTCACCATTTTGTGGTGGCAGCCATCTTGGATTTTAAATTTTATATAGTGGGTTGTAGTTTACTTGTTAAGACCTTTCGTTTAATACCCATATGGAGGGGGTCGTGGAAGAAAATAGTAATCCGCCATTTTGTAGCGGCGGCCATCAATCGATTTCCACCAAACATAGCTAAGAACACTCTCGACTAACTCTACTTTCAAACAAAAAAACTAAATTGAAATCCATTCATCCGTTCGGGAGCTACGATGCCATAGACAGACACACACACAGACAGACAGACACGTCAAACTTATAACACCCCGTCGTTTTTGCGTCGGGGGTTAAAAATCATGAATATAGTTTCAATCATAAACTTTCCAAGAAAATTGAAGGTTAATCTACGATTTGCCAGTACTACGGAAGCCTACGTTGCGCGTAGACCGAATTATAATATATCACTAACACCGTCACCCGAAAATAATAGCACGACTTTACAACTACCTACTTATTTATTTATTTTATACAAGTATTACAGAAAATTCTAACATTTTTGTTGTTACGAGTTCGAGTACATTGATCTAATCTGTGACCTTCTAATAATACTTTGATTACTCATATTACTACAGGTATTAATTATATTATGAAAAGTACTAAAAATCATGCTAATATTTAAGACAAATAATATTAAACTCTCGAATTCTTGGACTTATTTTGGCTACTTATTTACTTATTTTATGGGAACTAGAAAATTGTAAGTATAGCAAGGACCTACTTCCAGCAGTAGGATCGATGTGTATATCAAACTTGACGTATTATTGTAAATACTATGAACACATATCTTGTTCGGCCATTTAAATTCATGTTTTGAGTAAGACAGTTCTCATGGAATCGAAAAAGAAAATGTAAATTAGGAATCTCTAAGACTCTACAACCCTTGGAGCGTCATGTTGTCTCTACCTGTTTGCAAAGTTCCGTCAAAATTTGAATTTCGGTAGCGTGGTAATCAAGTAATCTGTATAACTCTAGAACCGCAACCGATTTGACTCATGTTCGAACTTAAAAATTCTATTGAATTATACTTACTAAGCTTTTGCAAAGTTTCATAAAGATTGGACCATTGATTTTTTTGAGCTATCGCGGAACAAACATACATTTTTTGATAATATATTTATGTAGGTTATAAAAAATGTGTATATATATTAGAAAAAAAATTACAGGGCACCTGGTAGAAAATGCTACTTTAGCATTACCTAAGTAAGTCCTAGCGTTGTGCTCAATAATAAAATAAAGAAATAAACAGCACACCAGTTTTGAAAGACAAAGAATTTAAGTGACCTATAGCTCTACAACCCTGGAGCCTATTTAGCTAATTTCATATCAAAATTATCCTATTAACCTACCTAATTTGTGTGCAAAGTTTAATTTAATTTGTATTAACGTCGTAATTTTTATGCTTAGTTCAAATTGAGAGGTATGTCAAAGCTCGCTGACGCCTAATTGTTCGTGCAAGATTTTTTTCTGGACTCATGGCTATCTCATGATTTTCCCAAATCTACTAATACTTTTTTATTTCTCTCTAACGCCGAGAGTATGGTTCCAACGACGCGACGTTGCGTTAGGTTTAGGGACGACGAAGGTTACGTTGGACCAACGTAATCTTCGGTACCTAGTCATAATTTCAGGGCGAACCTCACACGGATCCTCAGTAAGACTGGTACCGATACAATTTTTTATAAACTCCGATTTAAATAGTCTCACAAGATGGGTTTTCATTTATAATTACGAATCGACGTCGATCTTTTAATACTGTTACGGAGTAAGACCACGATGATAATCGTAAAAAAATATACGGCGAAAATTTTCACGCGTCAGACCCAAAATGGCGGCGGCACGATTTTTTTTTTAATTACAAAGATTTTGTGTTCTAAGTAAAATTGTAATTTTCTTTTGGTCGTAGGAGCGTCAAATTTGATCTCGTGACTTCCATGGAAAAATGGAAGTGATCAACTTTGTTGCTTAATAACTCTGAAACCTGACACTGTGCGAGGGTGGATGTAGGATATATTGATATCAGCTATCGAATTTGAAAAAATCTAAATGTTGGACTAATAGGTATGCCATACTTCATACAAAAAATTTCATACCCATTTTATTCAGCACATTAGGGTGAGAACTTTTGCTAACCAATAAACATCTAATAATAGATTCTGAAACCTAAATCCATATCCATATCCATACATATAATAAGAATGGAAATTTCTCCCCATTCATTGTGATCCTTTACTAAGATGAATCGTGAAAATACGCATATGAACAAAACGACGCGAAAAAGTCGCTTGCGCGATCTAATTCGTAAAACATTTTGTCAATTTTTCCAAGGGAAACGTAAAATAAAATGATAAAATAAATAATAATCATTTATATCGGACACATTGCCCCTAATTTACATCAAAAATTCTAAATAAAAGTAATAGAATATAAAGTAAACTCAATTCAAAAAAATATGGTGCGACAAACTGCGACAAACTAAAAATACGCCATCTATCGATGTGTTTGTAAACGAAACCTTTAATTTGGGCTAAATTTGTAAATAGTTTGTGTCACTGGTGTGGTTAAACAACACCACCGATTTGAATAAAATTTTCACTAATACGTTGCAGTTTTCTCTACTTGAACCTTAGTGTTGGTTTTAGTCAAATCGGTTCATAAATAAAAGAGTTATATCAATCTAAAGATTCGAATATAAAATGCTAATAAACAAGAAAGGTAGTCATAGGAACCGCGTAATCAAAAGACAAAACCTCATCGAGTTTGGGCTCATTGGATTCGTCTTGACGAGTACTTTGATACTATATAGTAACCAGGGTCCGATGACGGAGCTGGAAGGTGGCCATAGGAACTCCGTGATTAAAAGAAAAAACCCCATCGAGTTTGGGCTCATTTGATTCGTCTTGACGAGTACTTTGATGCTATATAGTAGCCAGGGTCTGTACATAGATAGGTATCATTTTGCACCTTATTTTTAATTTCTAAACCATGTAAAATCATCAGGAAACAAATTAGAATTCATTTAAATTAGTAAATGTGCGCATGATGCGTGTAAATATCAGTAATAAATATCTTTTTGCTGCTTATTTTTAATTTCTAAAACATGTAAAATCATCTGAAGATAAATAGAAAAATTCATTTAAAGTTCATTGTAAAAGTAAATTATTTTTCATACAAGCTAGCGCCACGGAAAATAATGGAACTAATGTCCTAAGAAAAAGAAATATCGTTTATTCTGCAAACAGTTTTAGAAAAGAGTCCCGCGTAACCTAGCGGAACTAAATAATAGATTTATAATTACTGTGAATACTTCATTTATTATATATTTTTTAATTGTTAGATTAATTAAATATTATGTACCTATTTAATTGAGAAATTAAATATGAGAAATTATGAGGCTCATTCTCATTTTAGCTCAAATTTGATGGTCACACGGTTATATTTCCTAAACGGTTAAAGAAAGAGACATGAATTTTGAATAGGTAGATAAAACATATATTAAGCTACAAAATAAATAAAGATTGTCACAATAGACGCAAAAAATTATACTAAAATTTAACATGAAAGGTCAAAAACGGGGGCATTTTTCGTATTCTCATGGTGTCACACTTTCCGTTGCAGTGAAACATTTGAGCACTACTTTAACAAATTTCGGTGTATCTGTATATAACATATACCAAAATTTTCGCAAACAAATACACTTTACGGTACACAGTCTCAAAAAAGCCTTTCATTATTATTTTGAATTTAAAATGACATAATGCGATGGTCACACGATTTTTGGTGCTTTAAATTTGCATAGTTTAACGGCTGCTGTTAAACAAAACATTAACAATCTAATACAGAGTTTGATTCATTTCAATGATGGCCATGTTCTGCAATCGTAAAAGTAGGATCTAGGACTTATCGAGCCGTGGAAAAAATATAATTGCCAAGTTTCAATTTATTCATGGGTATACCGATCACTTGCATGGACAATATTTTTATGCATTGTATTTTAGTTATTTAAATCAAAGCTAGCTTTTCGAAACGCCAAAATATGCGAGATAAAGATGTAGTATTTTATTTTATACATTATACATAAACTTTCCAGAATTTCACCAAAAAGGGATATTTTCGTCACCAGCGTGGCATCACCTTCATAGCGGTTTTTACCATGAAGGTGATTTTAGCCACGAAAGTGATTTCTTTTTTTATTGTTTTGTTTAGAAAGGGCTTTTTTACCAACAAAAAAGTACTTTATCTGTTATGTTAGGGTTTTAATACATACATACCAAGTTTCTGACTAATAAAAAAGTAAAGTGAAAGGTAAAGTAATATCTCAAATTACGCATATTTTCTTCTGTAGTGAGGTTTGTTGTTACGTAGAATGTCGTTTTATTGTATATTTTTGGTAGATTTAGTATTTTAAGGGTAAATCCTGAGATCGGGCGTATTTAAGTGATTTCCGTGGCAGATTTTAAATCAAAGTATTATTACATTTTACATGTAAAACATCAAATTTCCCATAATTATAAGCACATCCATCAAATAGGCATCATTATAACTTGTTTTGTTCAGAAGATATTTATATTTAAATTTTTGGTGCCACGGGAATCAATAAAATGTGGCATGGGAATCAAAATTAAAACTATTTTGTTTGAATTCTATGTTATTATTTAAATAATGACCTCTACATACTAATCATATAAAATAAAAATGATTAAAAACGGTGATCCAAACAATAAATATACACCAAACATAAAGTATTAAAAAGGTCTATATAATAATCCAGGCTTAGGGCTTTCTATATAATAATCATGTAAACTAAATAAAATCAACGTATTGCTGTCTTAAACAATGTAAAAATATTGAATAAATAGTCCTAGAATATGAGATTAAGTTCTCAGTCACAGTCACTGACAGGATTCACTCCAAAAGCTGTCATCAGATTGTACATTTATCATTATTTAGGTTAATCTGGACTGAAGTTGCAGTCAGCCCATAGTTTCGTTTTATTTTTTCATCATACATCATCTCAGCCATAAGACGTCTACTGCTGAACATAAACCTCTCCTTTTAGACCTCCATATATAAAAACGGTCACCGGTGTTGGAAGCGACCTGCTTCAAGCGTCTTACAGCGACCTTAATAAGGTCATCTGCCACACTTGTGAGTAGACGTTCTACGCTGCGTTTGCTTGTACGTGGTAGGCACTCGAACACTTTTCGACTCCATCAGCCATTCGCTCTACGTGCTATGTGGCCTGCCCATTACCACTTTAGCTTCCTGATCCGCGGAGATATGTCAGTGACTTTGGTTTGTCTTCGGATCTCCTCATTCCTGATTCGATCACGTAGAGAAACCCCGAGTATAGCCCTCTCCATAGCTCGCTGAGCGACTTATTTTAATGTGGGGATATAATGGTGCCGCATAAGCCAGAGCGGCTGTCTACTATAGTACAATATAAAAAAAATCTGATGTATACAATATGAAAAAAAACATCTAAAATAATGAAATATACAAATATAAACTGTCAAAATCACTTCCATACCTGCGGCTTCGCTGTAGTTGGGTAAAAAGTGAAAGAATGCGCAAGAAAACTCAGGGGAAAATTGATCACCGTGGTAAAATGCCATGAGAATCAATACCATGGAAATCAAAATTGTATACTTTTTTGTCAATATTTTTAAATACCATAATTATAGACCAAAATTAATAAAATATATGATAAACAATACCCTTTTCCTAACTGCACACCCTAGTCAAAAAACCGTAATGGATAAAAAAATATTTTTAAACATGGAAAAGGTAATCAATGATCTAGTGAACCAAAACCACGGTAATCAATTTCTCACTTTCGTAAATCTAGTTTATAACAACGAGAGGAGGAGCCTCTCTTCACTATGTTTAGAGCGCAATCGAAGTTGGCCAATAGCGTGCGTACAAGCTTCTAAGTATTGTGGTTTGTGAAATGTGGGTAGTTATGTCGCGCGCCATGGGAATCACTTTTTGTCCGGGGACAAACCTAAATTTGTTATTTTTTCTAAAACTACACTGAGTACAGCCTTCGCGTATTTTTTTGATCATATAACAGTTCACTCTTTACAGCTTTGATCACAGGAATTAATTAAATTCCTTTTATAAATTAGTGTAAAAAATATATTTTGTTCCAAAAATGTGTAAGGGACAGCCCACGGTAATCAAATTTCAGGGCTTTTACATTTTTTTTTAGATACTTGCAGCTAAATATAACCTGATGTCTATCATGCATTAAGTAGATTGAACCTTAAACTAACAGGAAAAAAATACCTTTGGGTAGAATTTTTATGTTACGGGTTTTTGTTTATTTCCCCAGACACGTAAAATTTTGACTCTCAGGAATCACCCTTAAAAAGGGTTTACTTGAAAAAGTTGTGAAAAAATAATGACTGAATCACTTTCGTGGCGTCGAAAATTTCAAAACTGTTTTTCTTCGAAATGAAACGTACGATTTAAATGATTTATATAAAAGTTTACTCGTGTTATCTAGCTCTATATAATATTATACATAAACATTACAAATAAGCAATAAATAAGAATTGCCATGAAGGTGACGATGAGAATCGATTCCATGAGAATGAGCCATGAATTGTTAAAAATCTGTAGATATTTTAACTTAAAATCACGCGATTGTGGCGCTCCATCTAGGGGGATCTTTTGTAAAAATCACTGGTTATCCGGAGACACACAGACATAAAATCTGTTCACACCCATTTAGGCATACATCCAGACACAAACTTTCACGTTTATAATGTTAGTAAAATTTTGCAATGATTATTATAGAACCTTTTATCTGTGTTATAGATAATCATAGGCGGATTTAGGGGGGGGGGGGGGGCAAGGGGCCAAGCCCCCCCCCCCCCCCCCCCGGAGTCATTAAGCAAGCTGCTCGCGCACATATTATAAAGGATGTTTAAGCTTTCTTACTGCTCAGAGCGAGTAGGCGGATTTAGGGGGGGGCAGGGGGCCAAGGCACCCCCAGAAGCATTGTAGAGTTACAAATTTCGCACATATTTCATGGTAAAGATTAAATTTTTTTTTCGGCGCTCGCAGCTAGCTGCTCGCGCACTTATTGTAATGGATGTTTAAACTTCCTAACCGCTCAGAGCGAGCTAAACATACACTTTTCGTAATAAAAATTATAATATTTTTGCCCGTCTGCACCTTGCCGCCCCCCCCAAAACCAAATCCTGGATCCGCCTATGATTTTAGGTATACACCTCAGTGGTAGCACGGTAAAGAGATATACAGTAGTTTGACTGAGCGTGATTTTTGAACATAAATACCTACAGTCTCGCGGTACATGCGCGAGTCATAGGGCTGCCGGGCAGCCGCTGCCCGCATACAGTAGGTACCTACCTATTTCATATCATCTACTTACTTGAGCTAATATCTAGATGAGTTATTATAAATTAATTATATTATTTTTGTACATTTATTGATATTTTTTTTTACAAGCTTTTATTTCTATTTCATATTACCTACCTATATGTACCTTACTACGTCCGCTTAGGAACCACTGAATGTCCGTTACAAAAATGCAACAGTCGAATGAGATTTGAAAATGTATTGTATCAAACTTAGTACACGCGGGATGAAGCCGCGTTTTTTGCGGCTATGACTAAAAATACCTAAGAACACTTCCGCCTAACTTACTTTTCAAACAAAATCTAAATCGAATCTATGAGACAGACACGTCAAACTTATCACACCCTTTCGTCTTTGCGTCGGGAGTTAAAAATAAATACGATTGATCACTCTTCAATTCAATAAAAAGTAGGTACATAATAACAGGTAGATTAAAACTAAAGTTGGTTCATAATTAAGAAGCCTAATCTGGGAACTACAATAGGTTTTATTCCAGCATAGTATCCCTACTATACCTACCTACTTACCTATCATGTCGTGGCGGCGTATATTGAAACCCAAGACAAGAGACAAAACAAGACAAAAGACAAGACAAGAGACAAGACAAGAGACAAGACAAGAGACAAGACAAGAGACAAGACAAGAGACAAGACAAGAGACAAGACAAGAGACAAGACAAGAGACAAGACAAGAGACAAGACAAGAGACAAGACAAGAGACAAGACAAGAGACAAGACAAGAGACAAGACAAGAGACAAGACAAGAGACAAGACAAGAGACAAGACAAGAGACAAGACAAGAGACAAGACAAGAGACAAGACAAGAGACAAGACAAGAGACAAGACAAGAGACAAGACAAGAGACAAGACAAGAGACAAGACAAGAGACAAGACAAGAGACAAGACAAGAGACAAGACAAGAGACAAGACAAGAGACAAGACAAGAGACAAGACAAGAGACAAGACAAGAGACAAGACAAGAGACAAGACAAGAGACAAGACAAGAGACAAGACAAGAGACAAGACAAGAGACAAGACAAGAGACAAGACAAGAGACAAGACAAGAGACAAGACAAGAGACAAGACAAGAGACAAGACAAGAGACAAGACAAGAGACAAGACAAGAGACAAGACAAGAGACAAGACAAGAGACAAGACAAGAGACAAGACAAGAGACAAGACAACAGACAAGACTTGGACTCTTACTCACACACTTACTTGGTCTCTCACTTGCACTCTTACTCGGACTTTTACTCGGTCTCTTACTCGCACTCTTACTCAAACTCTTACTCGGGCTCTTACTCGCACTCTTACTCGGACTCTTACTCGCAGTCTTACTCGAAATCTTACTCAGATTCTTATTCGCATTCTTACTCGGACTCTTACTCGCAGTCTTACTCGAATTCTTACTCAGATTCTTACTCGCACTCTTACTCGGTCTCTTACTCGCACTCTTACTCGGACTCTTACTCGGAATCTTAATCGCACTCTTACTCGGACTATTACTCGCACTCTTACTCGGACACTTACACGCAGTCTTACTCGAATTCTTACTCAGTTTCTCACTTGCACTCTTACTCGGACTTTTACTTGGACTCTTACTTGGACTCTTACTCGGTCTCTTACTCGCACTCTTACTTCAGCAGAATACTTTTAAAAATAAAAAAAATAACTTCTTACTAACTTACCTCAAAAACAGCATAATATCGCATGCTATTTTTTGACATTTTATATAATTTATTATATTATGTATACATACGTCAAAAGTAAATAACGTAAATTACACTAAATACTTGCAAAAAACTATCGCGACGTCCGCCCGTCGCTGCGTGGCACCCGCTTCTGTTAGCAGTGGTCTACGTCATGAAACCTTTCTATGTTCCAAATTTCAACCCAATCCAGCTAGCGGTTGAGGCTGTACGTTATACAGATACATCAGTCACTAGCTTATTCTCATGGCTTTGCCCGCATGGACGGGTTACGTTTCATAATACCTACGGTCGTTTCAACTACGGTCGATATAACTACGGTCGATTCGCATAAGTTCATTTCACATATTGGACGACTCGCTTACAGTGCAACTCGCCTGCGGTTGATTAAACTATGGGCATGTGAACTAATGGGCGATTCGGCCAATGTTCATTTGATATATTGGTTAATTCAACTATGGACGACTCACCTACGGTTTATAAATTCTTTGCTACGCGTGTTTTTAGTACAGTATTCAGGGCAAACCGAAATCTGTTGGTTAGGTTAGGTTTGAACAGTGACCACAATGCGCGAGCCGAGCGAGCGAAGCGAGCGTGCCGCGGCAGCGGCCGGCGAAGCGCCAGATATTTTTCTTATTACTGAATTATTTATCCTGTGTCATGGCATCTTCAGGCATTTTGGCATCTTCTTTCATCTACCTCATCATGGCAAAGTGGCATAATAAGCTGTCTGCGCACCTACAGATAGAAATCATTCAGGTATCAAAAACAACACGTTTCTGAATTCTGTACTATAAACAAGTATTTTTTAGCTGTCATACCTGACTAGCAGCCGGAAACATGGTCTAAAAATACGTGAAACGTCCGTTAGTTCGGTCAAAAATAGGCAAATCGTCCAATAGTTTAATCAACCATAGCTCAATCGACCGTAGCT
Source organism: Hemithea aestivaria (assembly GCA_947507615.1). Lineage (NCBI taxonomy): Eukaryota > Metazoa > Arthropoda > Insecta > Lepidoptera > Geometridae > Hemithea > Hemithea aestivaria. The sequence goes on from OX382333.1 coordinate 8,759,781, forward strand.
GAGTTAACCGTAGGCGAATCGTCCAATATTGATTTCAACCAATAGTTATTATGAACGTAGGCGAAACGTCCAATAGACATTTTGAATAGTAGGTGATTCGATCGTAGTTACATATTGGCAAGGTTTGCCAGCCTTTACTAATTCTACGCCCATTAAGTCGCAGAAAACCCGTGAATTGAATCCCTCTTTTCCGTGGAATTGGAAATCGAATTAAATGGTCTGCATCAAATTCATTAATATATGAATAATTTACTGTCACGCGCTACGAAGTGCGCGCGGGTCAGCTAGTACAATAATACTTAATATCAATCAAAATGCAATATTTTCTTATGTATCAGATACTCGTACGTAAGATCATTTATTATTTGTTAAATTAAGGGCCGCTGACAAAAATATACCACTAAAACAATGCCAGACGACTTAAATGTTTAATTTAATATCTATTTTTGTAGACGAGCGTTATAACACCATAATTTATAAATAGCTTGGTAGCATGGGCGTATCGCCTAAGGCAAGGAAAACAGGAGGAGCCAAATCAAACTCACTCTCATTGGCTGAACTCACCGAGAAAAGGCGGTTCGCAAATATTGATAGAAAAATAAACGTAAATTATATCTAGCGCAAACTACCCAGTCATATAGCTAGCGATAAAAATGAGTTGGATCGTTTAGCAGAAGTGTACAGAAACATAGCGAATGCTTTCTTCATTTTATTGTACCTGATAATACATATGTATATTGTACCTAGTACCTATAGGTACTGATATCTACTTATTTACTTAAAGAAAATAAAAGGATTTTACCTCACATTTAAATAGGTATATAAAAGAAAAGAGTGACTGAATGACCGACTGATCTTTCAATGCACAGCCCAAACCACTGATCAGATTAGGTTAAAATTTGAAATACAGATAGTTCTTATAATGTAGACTTCCGCTAAGAAAGGATTTTGCCACGCGAATATAGCCGCGGGCATAAGCTAGTTATAAATAAATATAGGCGTAAGTAGATAGAAATAAATCTAATAGTAGTAAAAATAAAATCTAAGGCATAATAGCTAGTTTTGTGAAATGAATTCCTATAGTGATACGAGTAATACACAGATTCTATGATGTGAGGCAGTGTAGGTCTTAAACTAACAGTGGCATCGGCACCCAAAGCTACGAGTAGGCGCCTACGTAGATTGCATCAACTTTCTTCCAAAAATGCTCATAGGCACCGTGATGATACTGTCAAATGCTGCACATCCCACGCATGGCGCATCGCTTCGGAGACGTCGGCTTGTCAGAGGTGCCCACATGATGCCATTACACCTCTTTGGAACTTCCCAGATGTGTGATAGCGGCCTCTTGGCTTTGAGGTATCGTCGCGCGTCGCTGCCTCCGGGCACCGGGGGCAAGCACGTGTCTTTGTGATGGCTGTGCGCCGTCTCACGTCACCTTAAACAAATGGACCTAACAACTTTTACGAGACTTTGAACTTCCATCCACGCCGTAGTATGTCCGCTTTGCATCGCCGAGACGCACTATTATACCAAATAGGACTCCCTGAAGATAACAGCACAGCGGTACAGTAAAATTAGAAGTTAGATATAAAATGGCTGATCAGGCCAACTAAATCGTGATTGCCATGATAAACAAGATGAACGCGGAAGATTTTCAAAGTGGCTACCGGCATATTATCAACGATATCTATAAACGCGGATCTTTTTCACGGTTTTTGCTAGCTACTGCACGTTTTATGTTAGCTTTTGTGAAACTTGTCATGCCGCACCTGACAAAATGATGCGAACTACACACATAACCTTAACACAAAGTATTTGATGATCTTAACAGAACGTATACATTTCACATTATACATGTAACACGACATCATACACACTGCTTACGTGCAATAAGTAGATTATTACCGTATTGTTAAATTTTTTCAGAAATAAAATATAACTATAAAGTCCTAAAAGTGTTGGCACTTGATCAGCAGCTGTTTCAAACTACTAAAATGCATTTAAGAAATAAATTTCACGTTTAATAAGTTTCCCTGGCAGGCATCAGCAAGACATAGTAGAGACGCACCTGTGCCCAATGATGGAGAACAATCGGTATCATTAGCGACCATCGCGGGCTGCTTTGCCCACACGATACATATTCAAATAGTCGCAACGACAATGCGAGTTTATTTTAAAGACAATAAATTATCGCTAATGCCCAATTTGCGTCGGCCGGTTAACAATGCCCGTTCCCGCAATTACTTAAACGCGTGTAACTGCGTACTCGATTACGATACGATCTGAACTCGACCGTCCGACTCCAACGTCATTGTCTCATTCGATACACGCGCTGCAATTATTGTATCGATTACAGTTGACTCACTCGATTCCGTCTCGAACGATTGACTCCGACCATAAAACATTCTGTTTTTAGTAGTCGTAATTAGAGTCGCGATATCTACCTTCTGCGTACATTATCGCGCTCCTGAATCTCAAACATGACTGTGGCCAAACGTGAGTTTAAAGCACTTGTAAAAGTAAGTACTGAGTCAGACATGCCTATGAGATTCAAATCACGCGGAGTGAAACAGCTTCTGGAAATTACAAATCACATTTATTATAATTTACCTAGCAGAAATCTTTATGTGATCTACTCGACCGGAACTCGAAAATAGCATGGGATATTTTTTTTTATTTGACTGTTTATCTTATTCTATCATGCGTGCGTTAATGTACTCGTACTTACCTACCCATTAAATGCATTTTAAAGACAAAACAAATTCAGAATCAAAATTCATTAATCTCAAATCTTAATCTTACTTATGCAATAATTTTACTTAGTTTATAAAACAATGTTTACCTAGACTAGTAACATTCAAATTTGTGACTTTTGTTACATACATATTACTAGATAAAACATGGGTCTAAAAGATACAGTCCCAAATATGGATAGATACTATTTTTATAATCAGTAAAACCTATAATATATTTTTGCTGTATTAATAACCTATTTAGTTCACTGGTATGAATTAATTAACTTTTTTTAGATCAAAGAACTTTCCCAAAGTACTTTTATAATCAGATTCCAATACTACTTCAACTAAAGATTTTTTCTAAATATATCTATCTAAGCTTTAATTAAGTAGGTACTAGACATCAATATACTTACTTATTGAGTAGACATGTATTTATTAATTAAAGAAAATTATTGTATTTAAAACTAAGCAGATTATGTATTGTATCTTAGAACAGATATTTACGATATTTACCTCCCTATGTAAAGTTATAAAAGAGATTGTATACATCCGGGATAAGACGAAACGTATTAATTAAAAAAGTTTATGCGAAGAGGATCAGAACGTAGGTAGTCAGATCTTAGATCATAATAATTAAAAATGAACTTTTTAAAAAATGCTATAAGTGCTTATACGTTAGAACGGCCGTAAAAAACTACGTTGGCGCGAGAACCCAAAGTGAGTTTTGGCCTTCGACCATAAGAGCCTCCAGCTGCTTCTGTCCAGTGCCACTTCCTGCCAGTTTTCAACTTTCAGGGCGTGCACACCCTTTCCACCTCATCTTTCCAGCGGTACGGGTCTACGACCAACTGGCCGTCCCACATACACCCTTTTCACACCACGATCCTCTCCCATTCTTTCGAGATGGCCGAGCCAGCGAAGTCGATGTGCTTTTGTCTCGCCTAGGAAAAATGGCAAAGGGTTCCCAAAATACAAATGTATTCTCCGTTTAATCGTGAACGCACATCTATCCGCATCAACCACGTCGAAAGAATTTTTGTAAAGGAAATCTTCTTCCGATTCGGACGGTTTCATGACATTTCATATATAAAGAATTCTAAATTCCATTCGTTCGGCGCGGTCGATGCTGATAGATGTGCGTTCACCATTAAATGGAGAATACATTTGTATTTTGGGAACCCTTTGCCATTTTTCCTAGTAGGTATCAAACTAGGGATACTTTTAGAAATATTAAAAAAAATATATATTATCATCTTCTTTATCTTTTCTTGTTTCTTTACTGAGAAACATTTTCAAAAAGTATTTTCTACGAATTTAACGCGAATTTATATACAAAGGAGTTCTTAGACATTTGAGAAGATAAATGGGCCCAGGGGCTAACACCAGTGGTGTAGACGACACCGTGTCGGCGACACCACTGGTGTTCCATAGTCTAAAGCCGACGCTAACCATGTACAATAAAGCAAGCCGTCTCTGTATCGGTGTTTAACATACTTAGCTATACCTATTAAAACAGAGCGAAAAAACAGAGGGCAAACAAAACGCGAGAAAGGAAGTGCTCACAGATCGTAATCATGAAGGAAATTCCATCGAGTGCAGCAACTGTTTTCTGTTTACGTGATGTTAGTTTTATAGCATGAGTCAAGGCCTCAAACAGGCTTAGAACTTGTACTTTATCCTTACATCTTGTCCATCTTCCTGAGATGGTTTTAGGCTACTTCTTGTCCTAATAAAATAAAAATTAGTATAATGTGTAAAGTGTAAAACAACTATACATAGATTTATTATGGATTTTTTTTTGGCTTATGCACAAAATACTCGATAGTAACTAATATGAACTGTTGCCACCTAAGACACCTTTTCAGTATTGTACTTTGATGTTCCTGCATAGACCGGTTCTGGTCCTAGTATTTCAACCCTGTATATTTTTAAGAGCACATTAAAGTTTAAAGTTCATCTCTAAAACTGCATAGACATAATTTTCAACAAACATTGGCCTTTTTGTTGGCTTTGTATTGCCGTTAATAGGGGGCAGTCTGCACCTAGATATTTTTAATCCCCGACGCCAAAACGACAGGGTTTTATAAGTTTGACGTGTCTGTCTGTGTGTGTGTGTGTGTCTGTCTGTGGCATCATAGCTCCCGAACGTATGAACGGATTTTAATTTAGTTTTTTTTGTTTAAAAGTAGAGTTACTCGAAAGTGTCCTTAGCCATGTTTGGTGGAAAAGGTTCAAGATGGCCGCCGTTACAAAATGGTGGATTACTTTTTTCCTCTACGACCCCGGCAATATGGGTATCAAATGAAAGGGCTTCACGCGTAGAATACAACGCATTATGATAAATTTCAAATCCAAGATGACCGACATCACAAAATGGTGAATTACATATTGCGTTGGGCGTTGGCTCCCGGGGCACGCGGGAATCAACGGCAATGAACGTGCCGATGAGCTCGCGCGCGCTGGGGCAGAAGGCACTCAATTCGGCCCTGAGCCTTTTTGTGGCATACCTAAAAGCCTAGCTCAGAGAACCTTAGTAAACTTATGATTTGAGGAGTCAATGAAACTGTGGAAAGACTCTTAGGACATGAGGCACTCAAAGCTACTTATAAAAGCCTATGATACCAGGTTCAACAACCAAATCATAGCGCTAAGTAGGGGAAATCTACGCATCCTAACCAGAGCCCTGACTGGACACTGTCGCCTTAACAAGCATATGTCCAAGCTAGGGCTATGCGACACTCAAACCTGCAGATTGTGCAATGAGGCAGATGAAACGCCTCTTCATCTGCTGGGGGAGTGTGGAGCACTGATGCGTAAACGTAGCTCTATTTTGGGACAGCACCTGCTCAGCCCGAATGAGCTTAGAGAGATGACCCCTAGGAAAATCCTGCAGTTTCTAGAAGCTGCTATGGTCTGTGGTGAACTCTAGCGCCGCGCCTTGGGGTCTTTTTCCCCATAATAAGCGGCGATCACAATAGCCCAATCATGGCCGCAGTGATATCACAGCCGCAAAACATAAATAAAAAAAAATATTGCGTAGGGGGTTTTTTTAAATTTTTAATTTAATTCACTTGGGATGTACGTATGTACTCGTAGGGTTTCAATAAACTAAAAAAATCAGAAAATAGAGAACGTCAATACCTTCTGGTAAGTAGATATAATATACAGTCACCGACTGTTACCATGAGCATTGTGGACAAAATTCAGTAGCCGTATATATTATTTTCTCTATTTACCCAATTAGTCCGAAGAGGCTATAGTACCATAGACCACATTCAACATTCATACGCTGCGGCAAGTTATACAGAAGACCGAGGAGTATATTTTGCCATTATGCTTAGCGTTTGTGGACAATGAAAAAGCCTTTGATTCGGTGGAAACATGGGCGGTGCTCGAGTCACTTCAGCGATGCCATATTGACTATCGGTACATTGAAGTGTTGAAGTTTTTTTTTTTATACAAAATAGGCCTACGTTTGACCACATCCCACCTGATGGAAAGTGAAAATGTTGTCGACGATGGATCAGTATGATGCCTAGAAAGGTACCTATTCACTCGTGCCTTGAAGATACCCAAGTTGTACCGCTTGGGAAACACGGATGACGGCAAAGTGTTCCAAATGCGACCAGTTCTCATTAGAAACGACGAAGCAAAACGCTTGGTGCGGGCTGTTGGTAGCGCCACTAAGTAGGGATGCCGCATTGCCGTCTGCCGTGACGTCCGTCGATAGAATGGGCATGGAGGAATAAGAACGCCACTATGTCAGTCCGAGTACAGGAGCAGAGCACAAAGGCGATTCCATTAAGAAGAGGCGTAAGACAGGGAGACGTTATCACTCCGAAACTGTTTACTGCCGTAATGGAAGACACCTTCAAGCTCCTGGAATGGCAAGGACTTGGCATCAATATCAACGGCGAATACATCACTCAACTTCGGTTTGCCGACGACATCGTAGTCATGACAAAGTCGACGGAGGAACTCAGCATGATGCTCGATGACCTCAAACGAGCTTCACAACGGGTGGGCTTAAAAATTAACATGGACAAGACGAAGCTTATGTCAAATGCCAATGTTGTGCCCACCCATTTTGGTGGCACAACACCCCATTTGACATAAGCTTCGTCTTGTCCATGTTAATCTATCTAGGACAAGTAGTCCAATTAGGTAGGTCCAACTTCGAGAAAGAGGTCAACCGCCAAATCCAACGTTCGGGAAACTACGCAATGTCTTTTCGTCCGATATACCTCAGTGCCTCAAGACGAAAGTCTTTGATAAATGTGTGTTACCGGTGATGACTTACGGCACCGAAACGTGGTCCTTCACCATTGGCCTCATCTCGAAGCTCAAAGTCGCCCAGCGTGCTATGGAAAGGGCTATGCTCGGGGTTTCTCTACGAGATCGAATCAGAAATGAAGAAATCCGTAGACGAACTAAAGTCACCGACATAGCCCGGCGGATTAGCAAGCTGAAGTGGCAATGGGCAGGCCACATAAAGTGCAGAGCGGATGGCCGATGGGGTCGAAAAGTGCTCGAGTGGAGACCATGGACTAGCAAACGAAGCGTAGGACGTCCACCCACAAGTTGGACAGACGACCTTATAAAGGTCGCCGGAAGACGCTGGATGCAGGTCGCTTCCAACCGGTACATATGGAAGTCCAAAGGGGAAGCCTATGTTCAGCAGTGGACGTCCTATGGCTGAGATGATGATGATGATGACCTTATTAGTGCCCAATTAATTATTGTCAACGTAAAATTTATATGTAAAAATTGTCAAAAGTGTAGTGGTCCCAGTTAATTAACATTTGACACGATAAGTTTATATTAAATTGAGACTATACATTACAATATCTGTCAGTTTTAGCGAAATGTCTCTAAAACAAGCAATACGTAGGTAATCAAAAACATTTCACGTGTTAAACTTTTTTTTAGGAACGAGCAGACTACAATTTAATAGTATCGGTGTTGCAAAGCTGGATGAGAGCCAAACTTTGACCAGTTTTAAGTTTGTGCAATCGCCCTATTTTTCACAACTAAAACTGAATTGCTTGCACGCGACACGCTCTAGAAAACACCAGAATAAATTAACACGAAAACTTTTGAATTTGTAATATAATGTTTTACGAAGATTAAAAGAATCGGAATTATTTATTTCGCAATTTATAGGTTAGATGTCACTGTTAATATTTTTACAGATAACCTACCTACTTATAATAAAAACACTGTGATAACAAATTTTTAAATTAACTGATTTACAGTATCATCTAATAAATAAATTTATGATATAAACTATACATCAACATCAAATGTGATAATGGAATCAGTCCCTATGATGAGAAAAAACCTGCACTTGTACCAGTTTTTAAGTCCGGTGCGTACGTTTGATCGATTGCCTCGCGCGGCTGCTCGCTCTGTGTGGACCCGCCTAATGCCATTTTTGCAACATACCAATTGTAATTTCCATAAATTCAAATTTGTTCAATCCAGAAGTGTACCTCTTATAACATCTCAGACCGATATTGGCTGTCTAATCTAAGGTATCATTTATCGTGTACAATGTTCAATGTAGTTTCTTATTATCCAAGCTCACCCTTTATCTGTCAAGAAAACAAAGAATCATTGAAATTAATCGTCCTCCAGTCTCGTGCCCTCGGCTTTAACTCATCACTTCCTCAGGAAGGCAATAAACTAAAGAAAAAGACGGATACCTTAATAATTGACGGGCAGGAGCAAGGCCCTGACCGCAGCCGAGCTGGACAATTAAGTGGAATAATTAACTATTAACCATCACATAAGAATAGAGGTCGATGTCAGTTTTTAAGATGCGACCTTGTCATGATCGATGTTACAATACAGGCCAGTCGTTTGCTTACCCGTAGCATGACATGCCATCTGTCTTTGACGGAACGCTTTTGCAGACTTCCGGGTACCGGTTACTGATATGATCATTCCTATATTGAAGAGCCTATATTGGATTATGTATGGTAGGTAATGATCATAACACTTGTAATATTCTTTTTACCGTTATACGTAGTCTCGATAGAAGTTCAACAATAAGTTGCAGAAAGGGATAGTCTAACTACGAGTATCATATGTAAGCATCAGGCGAGATGGCAATCAAAATTCCAATAAATACTCATTAAAATCATACTCGTAATTGGGAATATCTTAAACACAATGAGGAATTTCAAGAATCAAGTTTCGTTTTGTTAATTTGATATTTCCTTTATAGTCGGTACACAATACCAATGCAAATGTCGGTATCAATACTAAAACTCAACTTCAATATAAGACTATTCATTGTCATTGTCTTATACGTACTAAGTTTAGTGATTACCTAATCGTGAATGGCAGAAGTGAGTCAACTGCAAATGGTGTCCTATATCGTTGATTATTTACAGCCTATAATTACTTAGGATTGGATCAAGCGTTTATGATTTTTATATAAAATCCGGCGAAGGCGGACGTCGCGTCGCCTGAGATAGATACAGAGGCTATAATTCGATGAGCGAGCGATTAAGACAGTGTCCGTTTGGACTGTGGTTGGAACAAACTGCCGGTGTGTTTAGAAACATATATGTAAAAGCCGTTCCTTCTTCTTATTTTGTCTATGGTAGCAGCAGTAATTGCGGTCGGGACCTCGCGCCACCACACCGCACCGCTCGTTTATCTAATTAGCGTCCCGTCGAGACTGCGCGTGCGATGCTATAATGTTGCCACTACGAGGATTCCCCCGTTTTATCCATTTTTAACAATAACATATAGGTATGGTAATTACAGTGGCCATGTATAAACCTCTTTGTTAAAGCGGCTACCTTAAAAATTTCTCCACTATTTGCTGCCAAGTCACCAACTACCAAGGATAATATAATATACAACGCGAACGGTGAAGATATTTTAAACATGTACCTCTAGTTGTAGGTACTTATTTATATTCATCTATAAATCAACATCCTACCTACTTATTCGTATAGATAAGTCTTATCTCGTAAATTGAAAGCTGTAAGTACACCTACCGTAGCTAAGGCATATAAAACCACGAAAGTTGAAAAAATATAATTCTAAATTATATTTTAGCATTTTTATTGTGGACGATTGAAAAAAGCACGAAATTAAACCGTAATAAAAATAAAGTGCAACACTTGGCAACCCAGAATATTTGTAATTTATTGCGCTCGTGGCATCTGCTCTACAACAACTCTACAGATGCGCGAGTTGCGAACGCCGAACGACTAACGACCATGTTACTCTCGCAAATTATATTTAAATTGTTTCTTTATTTCTTTTATACAAAATTAAATTTATCATATATTTTTGTTGAACATATGTATATATAAAAATACTGATTTACATTTTTATTTTCATCACGTTCATCTTACAAACATGTTTTCTGTGAGATGGAATATGTGATTTCTATATGCAAATACGCTGCAATGTACCTATGTACCTACTCGTATTTCTGACCTGTTTATTTCCAAATTACGACAAATAAAGATACATATATGAAGAAGTTTGCCACTTCTAAATTGCACATCGTTCTCATAAAAGTTGGGAACATTTTGTTTTCCTAACAGATGCAACTTAAAATACTTTATCTCTAGCCAAGTAACAGTGTGATCTTAGTGATTGGTTACTGTTACTTTGCTGCTAATTTCTTCGAATTACCGTTAAAAATATATCTGGGGGCACGGCAGTGCCCCGCCAAGTCGAGCAAAAAAAAGCGGCACGGGCGTACCATTCTTTTCTGGAAGCATTTCAGACCATTTTCGATCGCCTATAACTTTGTTTTTTAAAACCGAGTATGCATTTTATGAACACGGTTTATTCCAAATTTCATTCAATTTGAACCAGTAGTTTAAGAATTATAACTAGTCAAAATATTGTAATTTTGTCACTCACTCACTGACCGATCATCAAAAGTCTAAGGCACTTCTAGCAAATATAGAAGCTTCAAACTTGGTACATACTTAGAGTTTATTGTATAAACCATAGGAAAACTAAAAAAACATGCAATTTCGGTCTAGTTTTCGAGATCCATAAACTGCATAAATAATTGTAATTTTTTATGCTTTGTAATCCCATATAAATATATAGGATTACAAAGTTACATTTGCAGTCAATGGTAAATATTGTATAAAATCCAAATAATAATGCCATTAATATATATTCCGTAATAATAATAATGTATAAAGCCAGGTAGGGATTATCCCGCCTTCTAGGTTTAGTCTGCTCCCATCTACGCATCGTCACTTAAGATCAGACATATCGTGAGCATAGGCTAACCTATAACGAATTAAAAAAAAACAAAAAGTAGTGAGATGCCACCAAAAACATAACTTGTAAAAAAAACAAGTCTCGCAACTCGCAGTTCTTCTACTATAAAAAGTTGTGAGATCCATGTATTACCAAGTCGGTAAAATCTTTTATGTTTTAAACTAATAGATTGACTTGGCAATCGCACTATTATGTCGGTATAGTACTTGTTGTGTTTTCATGCGATGGCCAAGTCGATCTATTAATTTAAAACACAAAAGATTTTACCGACTTGGTAATACATGGATCTCACAACTTTTTATAGTAGAAGAATTGCGAGTTGCGAGACTTGGTTTTTTTACAAGTTATGTTTTTGGTGGCATATTTTGGTTATCTACTGTTACAGTATTATGTATGCACTTGAACTCCTAAGTAGGTACTTATTGTAGACTTCAATTACTCTCAAATTAAGAGTGCTATTTAAACTGGTTAAAATTATTTTCCTTATAAATATGTTGACCTGCCTAAACATCGAATTTGTAGGTACTGTTTTTACTTTTTGGTTTCCATCAACAGAACTGTGTAACCTGTAACCTAACAATATTTTTGATGAACTGAAGTTGCTCGTTCATATTTATATTGCACTATAAACTTCCCAATCTCTGTGTAGGTACTTAAAGGTAACAAAGAAAGAATCTTTTGAGGTGCTGAATCGCCAGACTGAATAATGGTCTGTCTTGATTAATGTTCTATAAATAGTAGCAGCCGAGTTGCTTTAGCTCCTCTATCATGTTTTGAATGAAGTGACTAAACCATTGCGGTTGTTAATCCAAAAACTGCTACCAATTAATAAATGTTCCGCTATTTTCTTATCGCAATGATGTCATTTAGTTATACCTACCATTATTTACCTTCCACCATTATTTTCGTAAGGAAACATCAAAATTTTAAAACATCGACTTGTCGTGTGGGGATGACATTTTAAGGACCAAATTCTTTAAAAAGTTAAGAGAGTCAATAGATCTTTTAGCATAGTAAAAATACAGCATTTAGCGTCAATGAAATATTTTTACTTCAGCACTTTGTAAATCAAGTCAATTACTACGAACTACGGACTAAATAAAAAACACGATTTTATTGCGAATTATGAAAAAAATAAATGAAAATGAAAAATATTTATTTAACTAAGAAACATGCAATGCAGAAACATTTTAGCAGCTGTAACTCACCCTCACTAGGCTGGACCTGTGCCGAGGGAGCCTACAATTTAACAGTAGGATTTACATAACAATATTAATGTTCATGGAGTTTACCTATTGAGTATACATAAAGTAGTATAATTTGTACCAGGTTTATTTGGTCCAAGTTAGTTTTTTTTTTGTTATTATGTAAACCCAATATATTCTATATTGGGTTTACCCATTTCTGTCCAAACAAAATAGGACCATTATTAATAAATGACGAAGTTCCGAGGAAGCAAACAAGAAAACAAGCTCATTGAGCCCCTACGTTTAAAAAAATAGTAATAAATGCATTTGGGACAAAATCAATACGATGATAAGACGAATTAGATGCCTCTATATTATTTTGGGTGTACTGTACTCTGTACACACACTTAACTCTAACTGGGTTATTAAACTGATTTATGAATCAAAAGATATCAGACACCTACCATTATACGACATAAAACTAGGATAATTGCTGATCAATACCTAACTGTAAATGAAAACTAGTAACATCATTTGACTGTGCATGGTGGGCGGGATTGCCAAAAGCGATCACATTTGCACACGATTGTCTATGTTAAAAATATAAGATTAACTGTTGTCCGCAACGTCACCTACGTGGAGCTTGATCCTACTAAAATATTAGTAGGTAGTAATAGATGGTCTTATAATAATTACTAACACACCACTTTTTGTGTTAAGTTTATTATATTATGGTTTTGATGTTATTTAAATAAAGTGTTATTTATCTATTAATAAACGTGAAAGTTTGTACTTATATGGATGGACGTGTGGATGAATGGATGTTTTTAGTCTTTCACCTCTAAACTTCTGCGTTTTTTACGTAGATAAGCTATTTACGTAGATTAGGTTGCATTTGGTACGTAGATAATCGTATAAAACTTCTGGGGGCAGCTAGTTGTTAATTAATGCAGAAATTATAACTTATTGAGAACGATGTTTTAAATGACGCAGGTGACACCTTTAAGAGCGTGTATATCGAGGGACGCTCTCTCGAGAGAGCGTCACTCGATGTAAATGTACGCTCTGTACATTTCAGGGATAAAATTTACCTTATATCCTTTCTTTATTACTTTCGCATCTGCTATATATTATATTAGTACTTATATTCGTACGAGTAGTATAAATTAAAGAAGCCATGTTCCGCATTAGTGAGCCAATGATTGGAGTGTTGGCGGAGACAATACCTCTAATCAAAGCTTAGAACCTGCAGACCTTACCTTGACTCCTACGCCGCATGTTCCTTTTACTGAGCGAAACCTTGTTTTATAATTGCCTAAGGCTCAGAGGGACATGTTACAGAAGCGTATGGTGGCTTACATTTGCCATTACGTACGTGATTTCTCCTAAGAAAAAAACGTTTATTATAAGGCATTTTATATTTTGTGTTTGAAACCGATTGTTACCCTCAATAGAAAGCTATGTCAATGGTTTTTTTTAAATTCATATGTTAGCGTAGCAGTATGGTTCGGTATTATTGTATGACCGTATTCTATGAATGTTGTGATTTTGTGAGGCCAAGATGATTATGGAAGCCAGGGGGGTGCCTGGAACCTACTTGACCGACAAACGTCGGGTCAGCAATGACCGCCACCGCGTTGGCAACACCACTTGTTTTCCAGACTTCTATAGGCTACGGTAACCGCTTACCATCAGGCGGAACGTCTGCTTGTGTGTCGCGGTGAATCAATCCTTAAGTACCTACGAGGATTGTTGCTATTATTTGGAGTAGGTATATTATGAACAAAGGTGCATGCAAAAACATAAAACACATCAACAAAAAAAAAACAATTTTGCAATGAGCCATCGCGTTTGGTTAGAATTGACAACATCGGTCATCTTGTAGAGGGCTATTTTATCTGTACTAGACACTGGCCATTAATTAACTTCAAACCGTTAAACATACCTACCAGTGAAAACATTCGTTTGAGTGTTATTATTGCCAGTTTTTGTTATGGTATTATTCATGAGGAATGACCTCCAAGTGAATGAATGAATGGGCCACGCTGTGCACGCCACTACCGCCCACGAAAGCTTCATTCATACACAAGCCCTGCGTGGTCGCGGACTTGCTCTTTATGCCTGCTTGCATTGACGGCAGGCCCCCGACGCACACACGCAATACTACACTACCTGCCTACATCCACCTCATATTTACTATATTTCGCAATAACATGAACACATAGTATAATACTATATTATTTCACGACTCGACACATATTACTTACACCGAAAATTACTTTTATACATACCTACTTACCGTAAAGGTCAGGGAGTCGAATTCCCTAATCAGACTACCTTTAAAGGTCAGAGGTTTCAAAACTGAGGAAACTCTAGAACGATGATCGACTTACCCCTTTAATATAATTCGTTTCATTAAAGCTCATCTTAATAAGGTCAAAAGTCATAAAAAACAATAAATGGCAAACTGGGAGATGAATTAGAAGAGCCAGTACAATGTAGCATCGCCGCAGGAGTTTTAGGGATGAATGGAGCGCGATGGGTGGATGTGGGCCGAGGCGGCGGGGCAGGTGAGGTGGAGTGGTGTGAGGATGGAGGCATTGCGGAACGTGTATCGTGGCCATGGCCCAAGTTGTGACGTCTGACATTTAGCGGACGCATGCGCACCGCCCGTCTCAGGTTCAAGGACGCGGTATCGATCGCCCTTAGTGGCGCGGCGACAGGAGCCATGGGCGGACGCTGATAGCCTCGCCACGACCAGTAAAACCAATGCCAATGCCACGAGCGCCGCGCCGGCCGGCCGTGATATCGGCCTTCAAACATTCTTGGAAACGGCTGTTGCTACGCTAACTAAAACGTTCAATTGAAAACAAGCACCCATACAATTGAAACAACACTTCACGTGAATTGAAAGTCAAAGACAATAATTATTATTTTAATTGAGCTGGATGTTTTATACCATGAATCAAATTATAAAAGTTTATTAAATTACAGGGAATAAACCAGATTCCATCTACTCTTATTCACCTTAAGTTCTTATTAAAGTTAAGTATAAAATAATTCCTAAAACGCAGATTCAAGTTCTCAAAGAATACGTTATAGTAATGTCAAAAAGAATTATGAGGCATTGTCCGTAGTCAGATACAGCAAACTGCTGCATACATTGTGCACTTATTTCAGTTGATTGTGAGCTGTGAACGTAATCCGCTGTAAATAAGGGACGCGTGTGCGCTGATTATGTTGCTCGCACGAAGGAACCCGCGAGTCGTCGTGCGTTATAAATATCTTACTTAGAGACTGTGTCTTGGAGTTGTATTTTGTATTTAAAAAGTCTCTAAGGTTTTGTTTGTTAATGCATATTATAAAACCTTGGTATGATTCTTATATTTAAAGTATTCCCACTAATATTGTAAATGGGATCTTTTTGTCACCGCTTAACTGATTAGAATCTGATGATTCTGATCTAAATCAGATTTAGTTGAACTTTTGAAGCAGGTTAGCTAGTAAATGATATAGATATTAGGTACACAGGAAAAAAAAGTTTCTTAATGCGTAAATTACAGGAAACATCTAATTCATAACATTCCGAATTATAAAAGAATTCATGATTTTAGCAATGTTTACCCAAAAAAAAATAGGGTAGGTACCAAGTTTATTATTTACATTATGACAACAACACGTACCTACAATAAATTAAGCTTGTCGGGACAGGATACCGGGCGCTTAGCGTAGTAGCCTATATGTGTCACTGTCACTCTATTGTCGCTCATTCTGAAGCCCCTCAGGCATGGTTTACAGCGTGGATATAACGGGCGAGAAGAATAAGACATCACACCACAATATGATTAGTTTTATTACACTTGCAAACAGTTACATTACAATGTGATTAGGGATGATATTACACTACTCTGTATTACACAATATTAACGGGGACCGAGTGTTCCGCAAAGCTACGAACGCTTCGATAACTAATTCGATACCCAAACCGTATAGTGACCGTCCCAGTCACCCTTCGGACATAACGTCCGTCCGAGGTGCCGTCCCGAAGTAAAGTGACCGTCCCAGCCGCCAGCCAAACGTAAAGTGGGTCCCCGTCGTCTACACAGCTCAATATAATACCTCACGCCCGTCCGCCCTACCGCTCGCTCACAACAGCGCCCCTAGCGGACGACCGTGCAACTACTCGACTCTCATTGGCTAACGTCACTTCCCGTCACTCCCCTTTACTTGTCAACCGATCATGAAAATGCGATGTTGCCTGCGTTACACAAGAGATGGCGCCACTTCCGTCTCTGGTCCACCGAATTTAACTATGTGGCGTCTAAACTAAGTAGCTATAATCTAAGCTGCCGATACGGCCTTCCTGACGCTCGCACGTCCTCGGGCGATCTTCTTGCAGAGCGAACTCTCGCAGGGCGATCTCTCGCAGCGCGATCTCACTGCACATCTATAACAAAAAGACACCATTGTTAATCGATTCCACATTCCACCGCTCGTTCATCCTGACATAATTCTTTCAAAAGATACAGATAATTGAATCTCTCATTAGAAAATACACCCCATCGACTTAGTATGCCATCAAGTTCGGTTGTGACACATTTCTCAAGAACACTCACAAAACAATCAGTTAGGTTACTACTTAAAAATGACTGATGATGTGATCACTTTTCGGATGGGACACGCAACTGCTCAAAACTCCACTCATCAATAGCCTAGAAAACAGAGTCTCGCAGACCTCTGAATCCCCACAACACACACTGAACAGCCATGTCCACCCTAAACTGACCACATCATTTTGGGCAATTCGACTTCAGTTTAATTTCTTACTTTTTCACTGAGAAAAGTCACACAATCCAATGGGTCAAGAGTGTCAGAGTGACACAACAGCAATAAAAACCACATGAACTACAGCAAAATGATTCGCTATCAACCAAAAAGTCTACTGAAGAACAAAATTTTTTTTTTTTTGGTTTTGGTTTTGTTTGGTTTGGACCTCTATCTCACATGGTGCCTAGCGACTAAACGTAAAAGGCGATACATATCCTTTCTCTCTCCTCCCCCCCTTTTTTTCTCTCCTCCCCCCTTTTTTTTTCTCTCTCCTCCGCACACTCAGAATGACCGCGCGTCGCACGACCACACGCGCTGATGCTCAGGATAGCGCGCCATGTGAACGCACACGCACCGATGCTCAGGCCAGCACGCCAAGTGACCGCACACACGCGCCGATGCTCAGGATAGCGCATCGCACGACCGCACGCGCTGCTGCATGCACTCATCTGTAATAAAGATAACCACAACACAGAATTGCGTTTGCTTAACCTGACTCAATCCTAACCTCAATTGTAATGTAGGCCTAAGATCTTTGACTATCGTATCACACCGGTACACAAACCGGTGGCATTAAAATTGCAATTTTCAATAGTGCACCTAACCTAACTCAAACCTAACCTCATTTATTGTAATCAGTCTAAGACAAATCTCAGAATTTCTTATTTTACTTCCATAAACACAACGCGAGGGCCTTATTAATTATCAGATAACACTTCTAAGCTTTGTTCTAGCTGACTACACTGCGAGCCATGTTTAACTATTTACAAAAAAAGTGTGGGTAGGTATTCATTGAGCGACATTAAAACTTAGCTCAGGCATCAAATTCTCCACTACCGCTCATCGCACACTAAAATGCTACTACAAGAGAAGACAAAACAAGCTACGGTTACGTAGTCTGCAGTAGGCATGAACAAAAAAATCATGGAATCGACTCACCAAATAATGTTCATCGCTGATACGGCTCGATCTCTCAGATCGTCTCATAGCTCACAGTCACACCAAGGTCGACTCGTTGCTCGACCAGCAGCGTCGCAGGTCACAGCGCAGCAGACTCAGCACGCACGCATACACGCACGTATGCACGCACGCAAGCAGGAACAGGCGCGCACACATGAGCGCCGGCAAAAGCGCTCCACTGCATGTCACGTTCTTTATCCCACTTCTGATGTCGGGACAGGATACCGGCCTAGTAGCGTAGTAGCCTATATGTGTCACTGTCACTCTATTGTCGCTCATTCTGAAGCCCCTCAGGCATGGTTTACAGCGTGGATATAACGGGCGAGAAGAATAAGACATCACACCACAATATGATTAGTTTTATTACACTTGCAAACAGTTACATTACAATGTGATTAGGGATGATATTACACTACTCTGTATTACACAATATTAACGGGGACCGAGTGTTCCGCAAAGCTACGAACGCTTCGATAACTAATTCGATACCCAAACCGTATAGTGACCGTCCCAGTCACCCTTCGGACATAACGTCCGTCCGAGGTGCCGTCCCGAAGTAAAGTGACCGTCCCAGCCGCCAGCCAAACGTAAAGTGGGTCCCCGTCGTCTACACAGCTCAATATAATACCTCACGCCCGTCCGCCCTACCGCTCGCTCACAACAGCGCCCCTAGCGGACGACCGTGCAACTACTCGACTCTCATTGGCTAACGTCACTTCCCGTCACTCCCCTTTACTTGTCAACCGATCATGAAAATGCGATGTTGCCTGCGTTACACAAGAGATGGCGCCACTTCCGTCTCTGGTCCACCGAATTTAACTATGTGGCGTCTAAACTAAGTAGCTATAATCTAAGCTGCCGATAAGCTTATAAATGACGCTTTAGCTTTTTTACCTTTTTCTATTTATTGTCATTGATACCTACATAATAGATATACATGCCTATCTATTATATTAATAAACTAAGTACATGAGTATGATCGCGACTTCGGCTTCGTCACAAAATTTCAATTCCGTGTCAAATTCTGTTAAGAGGTTTTAGCTGTGCATTAATAGATTAGTCAGTGAATCAGTCGGTCTCGTTTTCCTTTTATACATAAGATATTAATATTGTAACAAAACAACTCCATCGCAAAATGTGCGCTGAAGCAGTGATTGCGAATGCAAGAGTCGCCTGCGCGTGTCAAATCGCTCCGAACCCACGCACTTCTGAACACGTTGTATGCGTCGCGTCGCCAGTCGCCAGTAACCACATATCCACTATAATACTTTATGCATTGTTTACTATGCACCAATCATAAATCTGTAGTGGCAATATTAGGAACTACGCTTATAATCTTAATAATTTGGGTTCCAAAGACACGAGATCATTATTCAGGGTCTTATTGATAGAGGATACGATTGAACTACCTTTGACCATCTCTTTATTCATCATTTGGGAATTGGTTGATTGATATATAATATCAAATCCAAATGAAAACTATTTTATATTAAATTGAATATATTAATAAATAAATCGCGGATAGGTTAGCTAAAATAAACTTAGCCAAACTATAGGTTAATACCGATAGCCTCCTTTTTATTGATTAAAAATTTAAAAATGACTTTTTATTATGATCTTTGTGTTATGTTCTATTTTGCGGAGAAACTATAAGTCCTAGAGAGCTGTAATTTTGCACAGATAAGGGCATGTACGGGTAAGAAAACGGTGCAAAAAAGAATTCCAAATTAATTAATTTAGGGTACCTCCCAAATATAAGATGGGGATGATTTTTTTTTCTGGCTGATACCATCATGTGGAGTTTCGTTGAATAGGTATTTTAAATGGAGGATGGATTAGAAACGGAAAATGAGGGAACTACTAGCTTTAAAAATCTAAAAAAAAAGAATATGTTTTCAAACATAAACTTTCCAGGAAAACTAGCGGTTAAGATATCTTTATTAGTTTTAAAGGTATCGTTGAGTTGAGGCTGTTAATATTCGATTTGCCTGTACCTACTATGGAAGCCTACATTGCGCGTAACCTGACTAGCGCTTGGTATATTTATTTGTGTTCTCTTGAGTAGGTTTCTACACTGTTTAGTAAAAAGTCTTTACTAATATCCAATATTTTACCTTGGATGTGTCATCACAAAGGGGTACGATTCTATGTAAAAGTCGTGTGAATTGAGGGCGCGCGTGTCTTAATTTATTTTTCCTGTAAAGAATTTTCCTCTTAATTTATTTTTCCTGTAAAGAAATGGTTTCACTTAGAAAATTATAATACGAACAAGATTAGAATCATTTGTCAATCAAGGTATGGTACACTCTAATTTTACATACATCTCACTATCCGAATGGGTATTTTATGCAGAAACAAGAAAAATAGAAAATACTATTCTAATATTTAGTTTCTCAGTGTTGTTCTCCTCAGTAATAAACTTCTAATCTCTACATATAAGCAGTAACGTAGTTTGAGTCATCCTTAACCCGAAGCTTATTCTATTATCAGAATTTACATGAAAGGCATTAGGAAACATCCTTGGTCATCCGAAGAAATTGAAGGAAAAAGCATTAAAAGTTCTGAAAATAGCAACAGGTAAAGGAACATCTGTTATATCCTTCTGAGAGAAAATCTATCCGAGATTCTTATTATTTTTAGGGTTTCGTGTAAAGGAAAAAATGAAACCCTTATAGAAAAACCACTTGTTCTGTCTGTCTGTCAATACCTTTTTTAGGCTTCCGTAGTCAACAAGAAAGCCTTGGTGATATTATCACTACAAGATAAGGCACTCGCCACTCGATTTGCCAGTACTACGGAAGCCTACATTGCGCGTAGCTCGACTAGCGCTTGGCCTATTTATTTAACAGATCCTTTCGCTTTGTGTACTTAGATTAAGAGAAAATGGGAAGATGCGGCATAGCGCTATCGTTGCTATGTCAAACTTGGGCCTGTTGGATCGGAAAATGTCGGTTGCCGCTTGTAAAATTGTGCCAGGCACAATTTATTATTGGAATTTAGTTCAAGGGGTTTTTGCTGCTTCGACCAGTGCTGATCTATTGTGACGAGCTATAGTTTACTCCCTAAACCCTTGGTTTCTAAGAACTTCCAGATCTTCAAGGTGTTGATCTGTTGTATCTCATCGGGGAGCATCATTTGTCGTCCAAGATGGATCCCAGGATGGATATCTATCCATCCAGGCACAAAAAGGCTCCTAAACTTGGCCAATAGGCCTAATTGAAGGTCCAGGTCAGAAACGAAGGTACATACAATGTTGCATCATCATTGTAGGTACATTATATTGCATCTGCTTATTTTTTTTTAAATCTATGTTTATATATTATTCTTAAGAATTTGTATGATATAGATTTATTGAATGAAGATAATTCTATTACTATATGGCGAGCTACGTATTACACAAGTAGCCTATCCTATCGCTAGCATATTTTTAGTAAGGAATTCAAATGTCATAATTTTATCTACATTTCTACCTCTATACCTAATTGAATAAAAGGTACATATTGTCTTATTAATATACTACAAGGGCTAGCACACTATAAGGACATGTTGTGTTTCTGTATATAGCATTGATATTATTATAAAAGTTAATTGCCAAATCCTTTGAAAGACATACCTTAAATTATTTGAGTATGACCACGTCTCCGAATTTCGCTCCAAGCTCAAGTGGCTTCCTATTCGCCATCGCCGGAATGCTCATATTCTGTCTCTCCTCTACAGTGTTCTGTTTAATCCCTCATCCCCGCGCTATCTTCAGGAACGTTTTGAGTTCCTACATGCGACTCATTCACGCTTACTCAGATCATCGGAGAACCTAACACTGAAATGTCCAGCGCATAGCACTGGTTTTTATGGTGGATCTTTCACTGTAGAATCTGTCCGCCTGTGGAACAATCTCCCTGTGGAGGTAAGACGTGCTCCTTCACTTGCTTCTTTCAAAAATCGTGTCAAAGCACACTTCCTTTCATTATAATATCTATATATTTATTATATATATATCGTATTTATTATTTATATAATATGTAGTATAATGATAATAATATGTATGTTTATTATTTTATATTTATGTATGTATTATTTATTCTATTGGTTTTAATAGTATGTATTGGTATATTTATATAGCTATGATTAAAAATATGTACTTATGTCTCCATAATATATATCTTTATAACCACCGTCGCTCTATTTTTATGTATTTCCTTTCCCTGCTTGGTTGTCTGGAAGAGATCGCTATTAGCGATAAGACCGCCAATTGTAACACTTCTTTCTGTGTAATCTTAGTTCTAAGTTTATATTGTTGTATTTGTGTGAACAATAAAGAGTTTTCTATTCTATTCTATTCTATTTGCGTCGTGTAAGCTGTTATAAATGATTCTTGAAACTGCAATGCTATTAGTGTGCGCGCCATTCATGAGCGTTCGAGGAAGCCCAGCCTAGATGTGGGGCAGGGGGCAGAGGGGTAACCGGGAGTAATGAAGGCTATCATACGGAGGGTTTGAGGCACCTCCCTCTTTATGAATGAGGGCGTACGTCATCAGTATCGATCTCACCAGCCGGCAGTCCCGGCCCCGGCTGAGGTTACCGCACAAGGACAAAACCGCTCGATCAACAGGTGGCTGGTTGACGCACTCCGACAATCTCTACACCCGAAAAATACTGTCACTTCACCTAATAACGTCATACCGATTGATAGGCATCGATGCCACCCGCGCGCCGCATCCTCATTTACGCATATCCTTTATCTCTGACAGCATCACTGCCTTATCAGATGGACACTCGAAGCGACCGTCACACGGAGATCGCGTGATCATAAAGTTCAGTAAACCTGAAAAGTAGCCTCGTTACTGCTACTATTTGCATACGTGATTAGATAACATGTGGACCAGCAAGGCGTGTAAGAAGGAGGTGTAAATGTGTACTTAGTCATTATCGTCACACTTCTCTTTTGACGCCTCCCACTGATATGGCCTGATTTCCACTAATTGTATTGGAACAGTTACAATGTGCTTGCTGAATTTGTACGTATAGGTACACGTACCTATTAGATAGATACTCGTAAAATATCATTTGATACTTACGTATTTTTAGGAAATGTACTAGGGGACTATTATATATAAACAAAGAATTTGTAGAAATGTTCAGATATCAATCACGAAGTATTCTTGTAAGTACTACCTACTAGTACTCACAAGTATACTTATACGTAGCTACAAATTTTGTATTGATTGACAGCTCTGCAATAGTTTATTGTACTAATCGCCAAAGACCCTTGTGGCCCTTGACATTCTTGCGCCAGTGTACAACTACTATTAACAAGAAAGCTTAGATACTCGGAAGGACGAACCTCTTAATCTTAACCGACAAGGTTAGGGTGTACTTGCTTTATAAGTTTTCATTAAACGATAAACAAGTGAAATTTTAAAAAGATATTTTAAAAAACAAGCTTTTATTATTATTACCATCTAGCACCAAAGCACTCGTTAAGACGAATCAAATGAGTCCAAACTCGATGGGGTTGCGTCGTTTAATTACGGAGTTCCTATGGCCACCTTCCAGCTCCATCATCAGATCAGCTGCGTGTCATAATTATATTGCATTGTCATCCGATTTTTGCATGCATGCAACATTTCAGCTCAATCGGATACCGGGAAATGGTCAAAGTCAAAAAAAAAAACAAGTCAAATTAAACTTACAAGATTTGATTACAGACAGACAGACAGACAGTCAGATAGACAGACCGACAGACAGACAGACAACAGATAGGTGAAAGTAAATAAAAGCTTGTAACATAGTAATTTATTACAATCTATGAAGACGAACATCAGGAGGATTTTGAGTTATCCTTCGTTCATTATATTTTGTATTATAATATCTTACGTAATTACATATTATAGGTTACTATTATATTACATGTACCTACATATATACTAATACTCCAGCATAAAGGATAAAAAAGAAAAACATTAGCCTATTCTGTTTTACCCCTTAGGTATATAAAAGCTTAGTCTTATACCTAAGGCGGAAAGAAGCATATGGCACGCCTGCTAGTAAGCGGTTTCCACCGCCAATATACTATGGATATCTGGCACTACCAGTACATTGCCGACCCTTCGAGACTCTATCATTTGTAGACTTTGATGACCTTTTGTGTATAACACTTACTGGGCTGAAGAGTCTTAACATCTTACGACTCTCAAGTAAGAAGCGTTGGCGCAGTGCACTGGGTGGGATTGTGCTGATTATGGGCAGCGTAATCTCTTACCATCAGGAGAGCGTCTTACTCGTCTTTTTACTTCGTTCAATAAAAAAAACATTTCAATGATACCAAAAGACTGTCATAATTCTTGAATAATAACATTCTCATATAGGTAACAGAATAACAGAACGAATACCACACAGTGTTCGTACGTAAACAAATGACATGACGTTCGTAATATTGGCGATAAACAATCCAAATGTAGTGCACACATTATCGGTAAATGAGAATGAAGAGCAAGGGTCGTGCGTCACTCGGATAATTTCCGTAACGGGTGGAAGGGTGGCCGAGCCGCGCCGCCCTTCGGGCCGTGACGTCAATTTTATCCAAGTACAAACACTTTTACCGACGTTACGAATAATTGTATCAAGGTGACGCGTGGAACATTATTATCAATGTTCACAAAACATTACATAATATTTTGTGATAATACAATAACATCATGTAGTAACACTCAAGAGTAGAGTAATACATTTACATTTTGCAACGCTGAAATTGTCTAGTAAGTAATTAGGTACATTTTGAAACACTTATAAAATTAAATTGGGCAAGTCTGAAAATTGACAAAGCTTGGTCGCGAATACGCGCGTCTTCTTTACCTCGAAAGGAATTTACATAGGTACCTAAGCTCTTCGTTAGATAAAGAGATACATCGTAGGTCAATGTGTATTTTCTTCAACTGAGATCAACACTTCAACTAAGTGTGATTTTTGTCCTAAAGTAAACTCATTTCGATTCCAAATCTTTAAGATTAGCAAAGCAGTTTGCGCACAGCTTTTAAATAATGTATAGAACTAGCTGCATCCAGCGGTTTTACCCGTTGTACTGTAGCCTATGTGTTATTCCAGGTGTCTAAGCTATCCCTATACCAAATTTCAGCTCAATCGGTCCACCCGTTTAGGCGTGAAAGAGTAACAAACATTCATCCAGACATCCATACAAATTTTCACATTTATAATAAGTATTAGTAAGAAGTAAGATATAGAAACTAATTAAACATGATAGTGATTAATACAAACTAATATCAAACTTTAAAACTCGAACGTGTTCATTTCTTTGATGATCTATCTTGATGATTCAGAACGTAGATACGCAAAACAACGTATCTTACACTACGTAAACCGAATTACGTCCGTACGGAACATTACCCAGCATCTATAAATAAAACGGAATAAACATTTTCACTTTCCATGGTGTCTGCGTACGTCACATAGAAAGAACATACGGTTTCCATGTATTTCTAGTACGTAATTATAATCGTGACAAGAGTATGACGTGTTAGACTAAAAGGCCCTTTGTACGAGCGATGGATCACGTTCATCTTGTGGGGACGACCTGTAACATCTGAGTAAAGCTTCCTGTCGATGTGGATCGAGCAAACGAAGCGGTGAGTGAGGTAAAAATCCACCATTATAATCTCCGGAGCGGCGTTTATATGCAATTCTATTACTAGATTTTTACCGCACTCACCGGTCGGCCAGTTCGCTTCGCATTAATAGACACTTTACTTTATAACTTTATATAGCGTGAAATAACCTATAAATTACACATTAGTAGGTACTCTAATAAAAAAGAAACTAGGGGTTCACCCTAATTATTAATTTGTATAATATGCGGTGTAGCTAGTAATGAATTGTGTGTATAACTACTAATAATAATTACACTGTTAATCAAAAACTATTGCAGGCTGCGTGGCCAACCTATATAATATTGAGTGTCAAGAAAGTTAATCTACCAACTTAGCTACCGCCGCTACCCATTGCCTAAGACAACTTGTAATGTTAAAACCTCTTCATCCACCTACCATACCTACCGTACCTACCATTTGCTCAGGGTTATCAATATAATTGCAATTTGTCGAGCGTGTATACAGACCTTAACGAGCCAGTGGACCGTTTCATCTGTACATGACGATGCCAACGTTATTGCGAGATGAGCGTGAGCTATTTCACGCTATTCACGTCACTGTGTGTTATTTCGGCAAACATTATCGGCAAAGAACCATTTTCCACCCCATAGGATGCGCACGCGTTTATGTCTTTTGCTAAACGGAAATCACACTATCAATATTGCTATGATTTTTCAATAATAATAATTATGTATCAACTAGCTGCGACCGGCAGTTTTACCCGCTGTACTGTAGCCTAGGTGTTATTATTCCAGGATCTAAGCTATCTCTATACCAAATTTCATCTCAATCGGTCCACCCGTTTAGGCGTGAAAGAGTAACAAACATACATCCAGACATCCATACATTCTTACAAACTTTCCCGTTTATAATATAAATGTATTAGTAAGATAAGTATAGTAAAAAAAAGTGTGTTAGAATTGCTACAAAACTTACCACTTACCTTAATAACATGTTATACCGACCATATAAGGTAAGTAGGATTGATATTTTTTTGTTTTGATTGTTTTTAGTACCTACGATCTTTCTAACTTCTACTATCTACCTAATACAAAAAAAATTCAGGTAGGTACCAGGTACGATCAATGGGGAAAGTTATGAACCTTAAAAAAGTTATTTAAGCCTTCTCCTTCTTGCCCAATGTTTTATAGGTACCTACATTGGGCAAGAACATGTACGCAATTTTCGATGTGTGTAGTGTGTCTATACACCAAAAATATTGAATTTAAAATATGACATAACTAGCTTATTCTATATATAATCCTTTCTTAGCGGAGGTCTACGCCATAAAACCTATCTGTGTTCCAAATTTCAACCCAATCCATCTAGCGGTTTAGGTAGTGCGTTGATAAATCAGTCAGTCACTCTTTCCTTTTATATACCTATATTTAGATTAGAAGATGTAAGTATATCTACAGGACAATTACTGTTTCCTAGGATTAAGTACAAGAAAATCTTTGTAAGATGTACCTATGTAGGAAAATCTTTTGTTACAACGGCTGGACCGATTTGCCAGAAACCTATATAATTATATAATAGGTATTAACCTTTTGACCGCCAAAGTCACCTATACTTGACAAGTACTTGCGGGTCCTGTACGCCAACGACGTCTATAGACGACAAAAAACCCAGTCTTAATAAAATGAAATAAAAATATTTATCGACTCTTGGCAACACTAGTTTTTTCGTAGTTATTTTTTTTTAATTGTGCCTTGGCGCACAGGGCACGAAAATGCGTTTGTGCCGTGGCGTTCAAAAGGTTCCCCCCTCCTTGCGTCGTATTCCTCAATTCTGAGGGTCGTGACCTCCTCTCACTATCTTTTTCCTAATGATGTCACGCCATCGATCCCGATTGCTTGCCACCTGCATCGCATCGTATACTGTGGTGTCCAGTGAAGCGCGGATTTGATCGGACCAACGTGTTGGGCTGCGTCCTCGTGGTCTCTTTCCCTCAAAAGTTCAAAAGTTCAGTTCAGTGGGTTCAAAAGGTTAATAATAGACAATATCACTAATAGACAATATCACTATTACAAAACGAAGAAGAAAACTTGACATGTACACAATTTATTTTGACTATATAAGTACTTTATTTTTTGACATTATTCATTTAATTTATTTTTTATTTTACTCTTGACATGCATGATTTTATTAATTTGAATTTTAATTGGATTTAATATGTATTTACTTTTGTTATTTCGGTTAACTATTATAATTTTGATTTGATTTCATATTAATTATAATTTAACATTTATATGCCAGCTATATAAAAAAAAAAGAAAAAGTAAAAAGATGGCTAAATATTTCAGTGGGTTAAACCGTTTGGCGCAAGTATTTTTAAATAATAATACTATCTACACGTAGATATATTATCATAGGTAAAAGTACAATTCGCAGGTACAAAAGAGTATCAGTATGAGTCAGGAGCGGCGAATGCGAGATAACATAACATTCGATATAAATAGAGCCGTGGCAACATCGTCACCTAGAATTGCATTTGCAACATAACCCGATGTTATTCTTAGACTACGCGTTGGCAAGGGACACTAAACGTCCACTTACACTATATATTTTTAAAAGTTTTCTTTGTATTTTATGAAGAAGGTGACCGAGATGAGTAGGAAACTCATTTATAGTAGGTATTGTCCAGAACTGGGCTGGAAGAAATAGTGTAGCCAGATCTGTCATAGTCTCGTCATCCTACTATTATAAAGCTAAATCTTTTTCTTCTTTGTTCGTTCGAATCATTCGATTCGGTTTTATTTGGTCAGTATTTACCAAATAAAACCCTTTCGATGAACAACTCAAATATTTGTATTGAAGTAAATTTTGTGATCTTATTTTAATCCACTCTATTATTTTTTGTGTTAACTAAAACTGAATGGGAATAACTCGTTTGTTCTCCAAGAATTCTATCCGTTATGTGTAGTTTGGCGTTTTATAGCAGGTCACTATCCACTATCAATTTATACCGCTCTTGTTAAATGCCCCTTTGTATTATGGTTGTAGGTCAGTCCATTGTTAAGCAGCTTTCTAACACGACACCTTAGTGTTTACCTACTCTCCGTGTCACGGACAATGATACGTTTACGATAAACTATTCAACTATTAATAACTGTAGCTTTGTGACAATATTCAAATTTATTTAAGGAATAATCTAGCTTGATTTTTTATACATTACCTACCGTGGGATAGTATAGAATAACTTGACAAACATAATATGTAGCTATTGTCCAATATCAAAATACCCATCGATACTCAAAACGTTAGTAATAATTTGTATGGCTGGCAGGTGCAATTTAAAACTGGTAGTACTCTGCCTATGTCTATAACAAACACTCATACACATCGATGAATTTCAATTTGTTTTGGTCAAGTGTCACTGAACCATAACAGAGTGGAGGCACAGATGCTACCGCAACGCTCTCCACCCACCGACAAACGGCGCGGCGTCGGCGCGGCCGTGGGAAGACACGCAAAATGTTTGTAAACCGAATGTCACTGAGGATGCTCACACTGACACATTACGACACTCGACCTGACATTCGGTGACACTCTTACAACGTGACGGGAATCACACGCTACTTAAACTCTAACGATGCGATGCGATCTAAAGGACTTGCTGCACGAGTAGCAATTTGTTTTCCAACTCAAATGAAAATAAGAAAGTTACGACGTTCGCGAAAACAGACGCTATCTATATTCACAATTGTGTACAAGAACAGTCGCGTGACTCCTTACTCAAAGTCCAAACAGATGAAACAATCCAGAAGAAACAAATAGCAGCGCGATCAAAATAGCCAACACGTATTCAACTACCGGTCCGAAATAGAACCCCGCCTCCGGAGTCCGAACCAAAAGTAGTCAAGTTAATTATAGAACGATTCCCGCAGGGACGTTTTCATCTCGTGATTCACCTGCTGGAAACTCGATTGTTCGCATTTTACGTCAATCGGTTGCGTGGTGTTTACGAGCGAGACGAGCGACGATCGCGGCGGCGTCAGCTGACGTCCAGGAATAGCCCTGACATCGCGGCCACGCTATGCCGCCTGCGCCCGCGCACCCACAAATAGCGCGCTATAATTAGACGGCGGTGAAATCGTGGGTTTGTTATTTTTCTTTATCGTCGTCCGTTACGCGATAATTGGGTTAGCGCGATGCATGTGGGCCCGAACGGGCGTCGGCGTGTCTCGGTCACTCGGAGTTCCACCGGCTCGAGTACGCCATTGTCCTGGAGCCCGGCTTGGCGCCGGCGTCGCCCGCACGCGTCCCACACCGCATCGCTCGATGCTACATCATATCACAATGTCGTCCTCGTACAACACTCATGCTCGTA
Source organism: Hemithea aestivaria (assembly GCA_947507615.1). Taxonomy (NCBI): domain Eukaryota; kingdom Metazoa; phylum Arthropoda; class Insecta; order Lepidoptera; family Geometridae; genus Hemithea; species Hemithea aestivaria. Next base: position 8,789,761 of record OX382333.1, read on the forward strand.
CCTTACCTACCAACATAATATATGTATATAGGTAATAATATGTACTAGGTACTAATTAAAAGATTTGGTTAAAGTAAATCGGAAATCATTCAGTTTCTTGTAATTCATACAACCTAAGTTCTTCTTCTTTGATACCCTCTTCTGACAGGAGTTGACAATTACAGCCTATAAAAATGCATAATTACAATAATGAACTTATGGGCCCTTACCCTATATTTAAAAAAACGAATTATTTTTTGTACCGTTCTCTTACTATTGTCTGTGCAAAATTACAGCTTTCTAAGACTTATAGTTTCTCCGTAAAGCCGCGGACGGACATACGGTCAAAGCAAAACTTTATAGTTTCGCTTTGTCCGTCTACTGCTACTGGCCTTATGGCTTCCTTGTTGACTACGGAAGCCTAAAAAATGGTGTTGCAATATTTTAGGGTAAAATTTTAGTAAATCCGAAGTTATAGTTGGACTTTCCGGGATGGGAACAGTGAGCATTGAGCATGTTAAGAAGATAGGTATATTTTCAAACAAACTTAGGAACGAATCACTTATAGTAAAACATGAAGGTACTGAAACAAACTGAAATTATGTATATTTAGGTATACCGTATTAACCTTTAAAACAATAATTGAGTACAATAAACACAACCCTAATTAGGTACCTACGCAAGACAATAATAATATAATCTCTACCGGCGATGGTTAACTTCATTCGATTCATAGCAATATCCCTTGATCTTGTGGAAGGTTCAGGTCGCACCCACTCACAAACCTACGCCGAACTGAGTGATCACAATCCGCGAGGTAACAATCAACCAATTAGTATCTTAAAGTTTGTAGCCCTCATAAACATCGTTAGCACGCGCGGCTAATGACTACCTTATAAGACTCTACAGATTTTAATGGATGAATTCATCTCATGATGTAGGTACCATTCTGGTAGTCAGGAGGTATTACTTTTATCATTTTATGTTATATAGTCTACTTAATATTTACAAAATCCACAATTTCTATAAAATTGTGGTTCGTTATTTCGGTTGCATATTGCAAATAAAGATTTCAACGGAAACAGTCGTTAGGTCATGTTGCAGGACTTGTGTGTCCTTGTAGTAGGTAAACCTGAAACTGCAAAATATATGTTGACCAAAATATAGGTTGTAACTATACCTAAATCAGATTTGACTCTGACAGTGTAAGTAGGGTAACCTGTTCTGTTGGAGTATAAACCCCAATTATTATTATTATTTATCATTTTAAACTAATAAAATCAATAGCAGACCTATAGATACACCTAGATGCCATAACAACAAACCCAATCATGATATTTAATTAATGAGAAAAAATGCTCGTCTATCAATACGAAAAACACTACGGAAGTTCAAAGATCAAATGTAAGAGAGCAACATGTATAGCGGGTGGTGTGTAGAGAGGTGCGGCGAGCTCGTGGCGATCGTGTCGGAGGCTCACGGAGGCTCCGCGGCACGCGCCTCGTCGGAGCGCTCGGAGTGCCCCCACCGCGGGGGGGCGGCGCGGGCGGTGGGCGGCTCCGGGCGGTGACGTCAGCGAAGGGGGGCACACAGCCGCGCGATTGGCGGAGATGCGCGCGCCGCTACCGAATATGGGACCGCGGCTCCATTGATAAAACTGCGGTGCGGGGTCGCGCGGCGCCAGTACTCTTCGCACCGGCCACGCGAGAGGCCGTCTTCACGCTGGCGTTGTTCGTAATACCGCTCGGCCCGTGGGCCGAGGAGCAGGTGGTGCCGGACGGGATGGGCACGGACGCGGAGCCCCCGGCCGGGCCGCACCTGCTCTCGCTGGCCGACATGGGCGCGCTCGGGTTCGACTGCTCGCTGAAGCCGGCGCCGGCACCCGCCGCGGGCTCCATGCCGGCGGACCTCAACACGCCCGTCACCACCTCAGACCTGCCGGCCTTCTTCCCCAACCTGCTGGAACCCCCGCCGATATCAGGTGCGACACTGCTCCCACGCTCGCCTCGACTCGCCGACGTTACCCCGCCGATAACGTTGTAAATAAACAATCCTGTTTCCATTCTTCGCGTCCTTCGATGCCCTTCAGTGATCCGAAACGTCTTGCGAGTTTCCGCGACTCAGCCGTGAAGTGATAGGGATGTTGTGACATCACAGCTCTCAGTGTTCTTAAAGTGAAATGGAAAGTTCACCCGGTGTCATATTATAATACGTTGTCGGATCGATACGCGGAGCTGAATGAACCGTTCCTGTTGGTCATGTAGATCCCGGTTCTCCCACACCAGTCGGGAATGTGCTTACGTAGATTAAAGTGCTGTTATTTTGTTCATAGTTACATTAACATGGTCACTTCTGCTTCAACGCTGGTAAATATACGTAGAAATAAATAAATAATTCTGCAAATTTGAAATAGTGACTATTACAATGTGGAAAGATTTTTTTTAATTAGGTATACACATCAATTTTTTAATTTATATTATTTCTACTGCTTGATACACCTCACCTATACCCGATAATAATTATTACAGGAATTTTAAGTTCCGAAGTAGCTTCCTTAAAGTGAAATAAGTTTTCATTCTAACTTAGAATAAATTTTAACTTATAAACTTTTAATGACATGAAGCACTTAAAAGAGAGTCGCAATCTCGTTTCGCGACAAATTAGAAAATCGTAGAATTTATTTTTTGGGATAACTTCATTTGTCTTCTCAACACCATTTTATGGAGGACGGATTATTCCATAGTTAAGATTTGGCAGATAATGCACTCCCTTGTATAGTTAGATTTAATACAAATTAAAGAAATTTTTCATTATGTCAAAATATTGAACATAAAAAAAAATTGGACATTACATTTTTATTTTGAAATTATTTTATTTACATTAGCAGTTCTTTTATCTATATGTGTTTTATTAATATGATTGTGAATTGTACCTACCAGATATGATATTTAATTATTTAAATAAATGAATTTGAATTTTGAAAATGTCTCTCGAAAAGCTCTAGAATTTTTATTTTTTTTATTTTATAAGTATTTCCAGTTTGAGTAGTCGCAGTCGCAATAAAAAATCATGTAGGTAAAGGTATAGGTTTTAAATCACAGTAAAATAAATAAATAAATATTTCAGGACGTTTCACACAGCGCCACCTAACCCCAAACTAAGCAACTCCAACATAAACATTTCCGTTAAGAATAGAACGTGAACTAATAAACTTCGCCAGCAATTTTTTAACATAACGAAACTCCTTCAAATAACGAAACGAAGCTGTCCGTAGACCACTACGTGAATTAGCAGGCGAATTTAGCTATTTTAATAACACTCGTTATAATTTTAAAAAATCATGTGAAGTGCCTTTTTTACCGAAGAATACAACACACTGCATAAGAGAGACTTAACATAGGCTCGTATAACAGTGGCAGCGGCCACCGGTCGGATACGCACGGAGCATGATAGCTGCCTATCGACTTCCGACGGACTTATCTCCCGCGTGCCTTCCGCCAGCGATAAATGCATGCAAAATATATCATTTAATTCTATTAACGCAAAAAGGACATATTTATCAATCGGGAGAACACCTCAAATGACGCAACGTTCTAGATTTTTTTCGAACGAACGTTTCGGAAACTACAAGACTCACAGCACAGAGCGATAAGCGGGCACGATTGACAGAATTGCAATAACCGAAACCTTTCGTTGTTACAGGTTCTCTACCGGGCGATGAACTGTCGCTGGGATGTTCGCCGCGAAGGCACAAACACGAGGCGTCCCTGTCTCCGGGCGCGCGCGCCGAGGACGCGAGCAACGCGTCGAGCGCGAGCGCCTCCCTGTACGGGCCGGCGAGCGTGTCGGGCGCGGGCATGGGCAAGCGCGCGCCCTCGCCGCCGCTGCAGTGGCTGCTGCCGCCCGGGCCCGGCCCCGGCGTGGACAAGTACTTCCAGCAGGAGTACGAGGAGCGCGTGGAGCTGCTGCCGGCCGAGTGCCAGGCGTACTGCGCGCCGCAGCCGTGCGCGCCGCAGCACTGCGAGTACCGAGCGCCGCCGCCGCAGCACGCGTGGGAGGCGCACGAGTACGCACCGCCGCAGCCCACGCCCGGCCCCTCCGGTTTGCCCAAGCGCGAGCCCTACCCGAGCCCCTCGGCGCCGCCGCCCTCCGACCGGCCCGTGCAGCTCGCCGAGTACAACCCGTCCACGAGCAAGGGCCACGAGATCCTCTCGCAGGTGTACCAGCAGAGCGCGCAGCCGCTGCGGCTGGTGGCCGTCAAGCCGCGCAAATACCCCAACAGGCCGAGCAAGACGCCGGTGCACGAGCGCCCGTACGCGTGCCCCGTGGACGGCTGCGACCGCCGCTTCTCGCGGTCGGACGAGCTCACTCGGCACATTCGCATCCACACCGGTCAGAAACCGTTCCAGTGTCGGATCTGCATGCGATCGTTCAGTCGGTCGGATCACTTGACGACGCACGTCCGGACGCACACCGGCGAAAAGCCGTTCGCGTGCGACGTGTGCGGAAGGAAGTTCGCGCGCTCCGACGAGAAAAAGCGTCACGCTAAAGTGCACCTGAAGCAGCGGATGAAGCGGGAGCGCGGCGGCGGCGGTAGCGGCGGCGGCGGCGGGCCGGCGCACCACCACGAGCCGCACGCGCACGCCGCGCTATAGCGAGCCTCCGCCGCACGCTCGCCCGCCGCCGCCTCTCCCTCGGAAGGTGAACAGTGCACGGACAACTGAACTTTTATATATTCTTCACGTTGAAGTTATCGAATAATTTCATCGCATAAATGTAAATGAATGTCTTTAATGAAGCTTTATTAACTCTACATTTTGTAAATTCACTAAAATTTATATATTATTATATATATCTTTTTATACATATTTGTAATAACTAGGGGTCGATCTATTCGATGTAAGTATTTATTTAATTAGATAGGTTAATTGAAGGAACTCGACTGGGATCAAACAGTAGAATGAGGCCTAATGTAGTAGAGGTGAGGGCGCGCCGCGAGTGACGGCGGGACTCGGATAGCTAGATCTCCTGTCGACGTCGGGACTCGAGGCGGATTGTGAACATATCGTTTCTGTTTGGGGCAGCAGGCCGTAGCTGAACCGGCAGACGGTTCCGTTCGCGTGGATATCGATCAGTGTGAGCAACCGGTGTCCGGGCGCGGGCCCTTGTCGAGACACGACTAACGTTTCTGGTTCTACAGCTCGCTACACCTCGTCCTGATCTATATCTGCGCGATAGTGAACCGTGAATGCAAACCTTCGAATGCTGAGAGTTAGCTTTTATTTTATCTATTATTTTTGACAAAACTAACGTGAAACTGTGCCATTAATTTTAACTTTAAAACGTGCCACTGCAATTTTTATTTACATGTTAAGTATTAAGTGTAACACGACTGCTGAATAAGTGATAATTTTAATTATTTCGTAAACTATATTTCTAGTCGAATATTATATAATATTAATGTGAGGATGTCGACTATAACTATGTATGTTTCTTTAAGATATGTACCTACTGTGACTAATGATCTATTTTTTTTTTTTGGTATTGTCATCTCTTGCTCAAAGATTTAATTTAACTAAATGTTGCTCAAAATAGCCTGTTTATAAAATAGTTCGGTTTTGGATTGATCTGCTGAGTAATCCATTATCAGCCTTCAATCTTCTAGTTGTTTTCCATTACTAGTTGCTCTCTATTATTATACTCTGAACCGTCCCTACTCTACATCTGTTCATCGCTTCAAAGTTCATTCATTTTACTCTAAACATTTTCCAGTGGCATATATTTTCTTATTGTGCGTATTATTAGACTAATATAAATCTAGTAAAAAGTTTAGTAATAGCATTAAATTATGATCTCTTAATCATTATTAATTATTTTGAAATGTAGCAAGGGCCTCTTATTTATAATACTCATAAGTTGATGTAGATGTAATTTACATGTAAGAATTCATAACTATAGATTTCAATTTCTGTGATGAAAAGAAGTTATGCAATTATAAAGCAGGTGACCGGTCACTTAGCACTGAGTGTTTAGCTTCACAGTACCTATACGCCTAGACATTGTTGTTACTTATGTAACAAGCACTTTGAACATTTATTTCCTAACTCGTTTGGAAATTGCTACCAAAGGAGGTCAACATTATAGAACTGACAGTTCCAAAATGATATGCGCCTTCAAAAATATTATAGATCATACAATGAATGCTCTTCATTTTCGTTAAACTGCTAAAAAGCTTTTGTTTAAAAGTACAAATGTAACCACAAGGAAAATTATTGTCGTTGTTCAAGTACGAACACTTGAAAACGATTTTTATGAAATTGCCTTCGAAATTGTATAAATTCACTACGTAAAATACGAAGTTTTTTGGTACAGTTTATGTGTGAGTAATTCGTGTTTTTACGATTCTCGTCGTCGTATTTAGACTTAAGTGTAAGAATTAGAAGGAAAATTAATATGAATGCACTAAATGTACCTCCATACCTTATACGAATAAGGAAGCGCAGTTTATACTGAAATATTGTAACATCTCAACATAAGCAGGGAATACACGACAGGGTGGGACTTTCAAAACGACGGTCATTAATAATATTTAAGATTTCAGACAATAATATTAATAACTCACAAATCCACAAACAAACAAACGAACCCAAAATAGTGCGAGCGGTTCCATTTGATTTCAAATAATCGTTATTTTTTCCAGTTATAGCACAAAATCTTGAAATTATAAAAAATAGTACTTCTTTCCGTTCTCAATAATAAAGTCTTGAATCGGAATAAAAGTCACTCGCGCAGTCTCGGCATGCGCAAACGCACCCGCGGGCAGCACTATGTATAATGAGAATGTGGTGAACGAGTTTATAATGTTTTTACTGTTATAGAGAAGAGACGAAGTCTCCGATAGAGAAGGCTAGAAGTAGATAGGTTTTAATAAAGCGTATTCATGTTAAACAATTGAGTGACAATTGAAACGGAAAAGACTAAAATTCTTACACATTTTACGTAATGTTGCAACGCGTTAACGTTATTGATAAACGGTTTTCTATATTAGTGTTACTGGGCCGCGGTCCGCAGCGGGAGCTTGATACCGGCGACGGACGGCGGGTCCCGTCTCTTTACATTGTTGATTCCTCGGTTACATTACTAGCCACACTATGTTATACCTACGATGCGATGCCACGCATCATGTCACACTCATTTCGCGTTAAGTCTTAACGAACGAATTCTAACTTTATAATGTTCACGCAAGTGGACACTTACGAATTCTTAATGAATTTTGTGTAGGTATGTTTATATTTTAAGCTATCTTATGTATTTCACATGAGTGAAAGATGTTGTTGATGTTCTAAATATGATTAGTATTAAGTAGGTATTGTTAAATCTCACTAATTTTTACTAAATTCTATTTAATTAATATATTTGTAAATACACTTTGACTAAATTTGGATTTAATGTGTATATAAGAGAAAAGAAATTTTTATTTAATAATATGACTCCACCTAAGGTGCAAAAATACAAATTGTTGAAAATTGAACATAGCATTTTCTATTTCATTACCTTTACCATAATATATAGTATTGCCACTGTACTGAAAACAATAAGTAAAGTAACATTACCTATTAGGTACAGCTGATATCTTCAATATCTTCACAAAGTTACAGAACAAATATTGAATTGCTTACATTTTTCAAGCTGCAAAGTACAGTGATAATATTACTCGCTAGGACGATAAAAAAAACTTCTCCAGTCTAAGCCATAATGATATCTTAGAACGAGTATTTCAAAGCAGTAAACTCGCATCCAGTGCAAAATGGCCGAATTAAGTAGGACGCGAACAATAAATTGATTTGTTCGTTCATGACTCATGATCGTTTATTTTCTCTAGAATTGATCACATCTATGGCCTAGATTGTGAGATAAACAAACCATAGAGTTCAAAGTTAGATAAACTTTCGTCTACGAATTGTCCAGTTTTTAAGTGCACGCCGTTCCAGTGAATTTCAGGAATATTTTACATATTACATCGGGGAGCGCTTTCAGACTGGACGATCTCGAAGAGCATGTATTACGTTTTTATTTATTTTATAACATCTGATCTGTGTAGGCTAAAGGGTACCTCAATGTAACAGGTTAAGGAAAATTAAACCTTGGATTAAGCATTTTTGAACGTCATTTGTCTCATCTAAAGGGATAGGACTCATGTCGGAGTTTAAAAAGTTTGTTGTTTTTAACCCCCGACGCAAAAACGACGGGGTGTCATAAGTTTGACGTGTCTGTCTGTCTGTCTGTCTGTCTGTCTGTCTGTGTGTGTGTGTGTGTGTATGTGTCTGTCTGTGGCATCGTAGTTCCCAAACGGATGAACGGATTTTGATTTAGTTTTTTTTGTTTGAAAGTAGAGTTAGTCGAGAGTGTTCTTAGCCATGTTTGGTGGAAATCGGTCCAAGATGGCCGCCGCTACAAAATGGCGGATTACTTTTTTCTTCCACGACCCCCTCAATATGGGTATCAAATGAAAGGGCTTAACAAGTAGAATACAACCCACTATATAAAATTTAAAATCCAAGATGGCCGCCATCAAAAAAATTGTGAATTACGTATTGCGTTGGGGGTTTTTTAAATTTTTAATTTAATTCACTTGCTCAAATTGTTTTTAAGTACATAGGTACTAAAGATAATGACCGAGATAGTGACAAAGAGATGTTACACAATAAAGAAGTAAAATAAAATAATATTATTATGTATCAGGTATTGACTTTATCACAAATCGTTGGCTAAAAACTTTAAAATGCAAATTTATGGAGTTCGATGTCATCTGTGACTCTATAATGCTCTACATTATAAAACATATTTATTTAAATACAATAAAATGCCATCAGCGCGTGTAGGATATTGACCTACGTAAATTCGAAGTAAAATTATTGGATGAGTGAATATTTTTGGCATCTTATTATTATAAATTTAAAGCTTGGAATCCACCAAAGTAAATTTAGTAAGACCTGTGCAAAATGGAGAGATATTTTAAACAATCAATGAATAGTATTTCGTTATCATAGATTTATTATAAAAAATATGTTCCGTCTCCTTTACGTTTAGAACATTTTGCTGGTCTTTGTTTTTAATGGAGTCTGGACCTCACAGTAACACTTTAAATAGACATATTATAATTATATCTCTCCGTCTGTTTTTCTACACCTCGGTGCTACACATAATCAATATAATAATAGTTATACCGAATTCACAATAACTATAAAAGTACCTAAATATCGAAATATTTAGAAATTTAACACAATTTAGAAGCTAATGATCCCATTGTATTCTGAAAGCCGTTAATATATGTGAATCGCGCGTATTGTGTTTCGACTATTTACATATCTTAACAAATAACAAAAATTATAATAGCCTATTAAAATAATATATTTTATATTGCATCTTAAAGACTTAACAGCTATTATTACAAATCCATTTTATAGTTTTTATTGTTGGAACTTTCGTCTAGTATATTAAGCAACCAATGTAGTGTTCTGGAATTCTAGACATTGTATAAAAGCCTTTAGGTCATTTTCATAATATAATTTTATGTAAAGAATTGTACAAACAAAAAAGACTATTATTATATAACAGGATGTATTACCCTACCATTTTAACTAAAACTATTTTAAAATGAATAAAAACGTCTTGTATATGTTACGGCTAAAGTCCGAAGTGCGGCTACACCTAGGTTTAGCCGGTTAAACCTAAGTGTGGCCGACCGCAGTTGGTTAAAGTTAGGTGTAGAAGATTTATTTTCGACTTTATCTGTTTAAACGTGAGATAAGTTGTTATCAACATGTTTAATTTTTGTTATAAGGTGATCATTATAAAATTTGGCTTTATGATATCCTAAATGATGAATTGTGAACTCTGGAATAAGAACAAGTCGCATCTAGTGCTTCACGCTTGCTTCGCTCGCTCGGCTCGCACTTTGTACTTCGTAATAAAAACAAGTTCTTTTTTACAAACATTTTGTTCACACCTAAATTTAACCGACAATGATCGGCTTCACCTAAGTTTAACCGGCTAAACCTAAGTGTGTAGCCGCACTTCGGACGTTAGCCATGACATATACAAATAAGAGGATGCAATCTATCTGCCTATTATAATTTTTCCTTAATTTTTTCAACAGTCAGATGAATTATAATTTTTAAGACAAATAAAAATTGTTTAATTGTAACGCCGTATTTTAAAAAACCTTACCTTCATAATAATTTCACGTAAAAAATCTATGAAATATTCATGAAGGCATACATACTTCATAGATTTATACGAGTATTTTAAAAGTTTTAAAAATGGCTTTGAGCTAAAAGTGTACCTATTACGGTGTTCTCGGATCTCATTTATTTTTAGCGAATATTGCACAGACAAAAAATCAATTTGAAATTAAAATCAGTTCTTTATTTGCATTAGAAAAAGAGATAATATATTTTAAATTTATAAATCAGAGGCGTAGTCGCTGTAATGGAGGAAAATATAATTAAATATAAGGGTTCCGTTTTTTGCCATTTGGCTACGGAACGATATTTGTAAGCGGGCTAGTTTTCTACGGAACCTTAAAAATATATATTATGATAAATAAATTCACTGCACTGCATCTACTTTTCTACTATTGTATCGACGAAACAAATACAAATACAATTTAAACTAATTACAAATACAATATTTCAAATAAAATATAGACAACATAACAACAGTTTTATACAACTTCGTAAATTTGCAACATTTTTCAATTATATGAACTAGTCTTGTTGAAGCCACTTAGAAACAAATTTAACACATATCTAGTAATTATAATTTAGTTAACTTAAGATTTCCATATTTTCAATATTGCACCGTCAACCAGATGATCAACACTTAGCAAGGGCGGATCCAGGATTTGGTCCAAGGTGCAGACGGGCAAAAATATTATAATTTTTACTACGAAAAGTGTGTTTAGATCGCTCTGAACAGTTTGAAAGTTCAAATATCCTTAATAATAAGTGCGCGAGGAGCTTGCTGCGAGCGCCGAGAAAAAAAAAATTCTGGGGGGGCCTTGGCCCCCCCCAGAATATGCGATGGAGGCTGTACTAGTAATGAAACTGTATATATACAGCGATGGAGGCTGTACTAGTAATGAAACTGTTTACTAGATTACAGCCCCCAAGTTCTTACTGTGTCTAACTTTAAAAAAAAAACAACAACAAAATTGGCGGGAAATAGGTATGTATATAGTTTTTAAGATAATAAAGTCCTAATAGCCCAGTCAATGAGTGCCCAAAAAGGGTATGTGGATCGAAAAGTCGAAAGCAGAAAAACTAACTTAGTAACTTTGTTTGGACTAGTTAGGAGATAAACATACTAAAAGTCCCCACCCCTCCGAGGTGAGCCCGAGGGGGGGGAGGCCGAAGAAGGTCCCATTTTTAGGTTTTTTGCTTATATGTCAAAAACTGTGCGTTGTACCATATTTTGTAGTACTACATTATTAAACCTCATAAAATTTTCTACAACTTCGGCCTTGACACTTTTTATCTATCTCCAATCGTTGTCCAGCTATGAGCTTCCAAACATGGTCTATTTTGAAAACGCTTAAATTAGTTTTCCATACAAAGTCAGTAAAAAAATATTACAAATAAAATTTGACCAACTTCTGGTTGTCGTATCATAATGAAACTTTGCAAATGTCTAGAAATCTGATGACAATTTAATAATCTGGTACCACTGAGCTGATCTGATGATGGAGCCAGGAGGTGTCTACTGAAACTCATCAATGACTATTAGTAAACCCGTCGAGTTTGGGCACATTACATTCGAATCGATGAGACTTTTTCATTACACTTGCTGTCGAGGGTCTGATAATGGACCAGGAGGTGCCTACGTCTCATCAATCCGAACGTAATGAGCCTAAACTCGCCGGTTTTACTAATAGCCATTGATGAGTTTCAGTAGACACCTCCTGGCTCCATCATCACATCAGCTCAGTAGTACCAGATTATTAAGTTGTCATCAGATTTCTAGACATTTGCAAAGTTTCATTATGATACGACAACCAGAAGTTGGTCAAATTTTATTTGTTAGATTTTTTTACTGACTTTGTATGAAAAACTAATTTAAGCGTTTTCAAAATAGACCATGTTTGGAAACTCATAGCTGGACAACGATTGGAGATAGATAAAAAGTGTCAAGGCCGAAGTTGTAGAAAATTTTATGAGGTTTAATAATGTAGTACTACAAAATATGGTACAACGCACAGTTTTTGACATATAAGCAAAAAACCTAAAAATGGGACCTTCTTCGGCCTCCCCCCCTCGGGCTCACCTCGGAGGGGTGGGGACTTTTAGTATGTTTATCTCCTAACTAGTCCAAACAAAGTTACTAAGTTAGTTTTTCTGCTTTCGACTTTTCGATCCACATTTCTTCTTTTACTGGACTATAAGTGTAATATAGTCTCTACTTACCTATTCTGCAACAAAGCTCTTGCATATACAAATTATGTTGTCAAGCCATTTACTCAGTATACAATTAATATCAGTATTATATACGTTTGAAAGTTAAATACAAATCGCTAAAATCTTACGCCATTTGTTGGCTACAACCGAGGATCGGGTTAAAGAACTCTGACAACGGGCAAGCGACAAAAGCTTTCGTTTTCAAACGTGTGGCGCCATCTAGCGTATCGGCAAGGAACCACTTTCGATCTACCGCGTGGATCGGCGCACTGGCAGTTATACTTCCCACTATATTAACTAGATGGCAATCAATAGTCGTATAAAGCATAACAAGTGAAATTTTAAAAAATCTTTTTAAAAACGAGCTTTTATTATTATTACTCTATCTAGCAGCAAAGTACTCGTCAAGGCGAATCAAATGAGCCCAAACTCGATGGGGTTGTGTCCTATGGCCACCTTCCATCTCCATCATCAGATCAGCTCCACGTTATAATAATATTGCATTGTCATTCGATGCACACATGCATGCAAAATTTCAGCTCAATAGGAAACCGGGAAGTGGATCAAATTGAACTTGCAAGATTTGATTACAGACAGACAGACATACCGACGGACAGACAACAGACAGGTGAAAGTAAATAAAAGCTTGTAATAAGTTACGTAACTATATAAATTTGATCCACTTCCCGGTTTCCTATTGAGCTGAAATTTTGCGCTGTATTTTAAAAACCTTACCTTCATAATAATTTCACGTAAAAAATCTATGAAATATTCATGGAGGCGTACATACTTCATAGATTTATACGAGTATTTTAAAAGTTTTAAAAATGGCTTTGAGCTTAAAGTGTACCTTGTACCTATTTCGGTGTCTATACGTATAGACACAGATAAAAGAATAAGTACTAGGTATAGAGGACCAAGCCGAGCAAGACAAAAATAATCTCTTATGAATACGAATTTGAGATTGATATACGAGTATAATAAGTAACGAGATAGAAAAGAAAAGAGAATCCATCGTTACTGTGACCGTTTTTGGTTAACAGGTATATACGAATTGCCTGCCAAAGTCCTAACTAGCGCCTCAAAATTTATTAAATTTGACAAATTAAAATACGTAGGATCACGCGTTTTTAGAATGTCAGTTGATCTACGTTTATGCTAGATCTGCTACTGAGATCTATAGTATAATGATTGAAGCCTAACCCTCGGGCTCTACATCGTCCACATGCTCGCGCGCAATGTCAAATGCTCATTTAAAGATGCTTTTGACTTTTGAAGATCTGTATTAATTGAGCATTTGACACTGCAGCAAATAAAAGTAAAAAAAAGTGGTAGTGTTAAGAATGAAAACTACACCAATAAGTCAACTTATTCTTTATACAGCTTTTTAAAAAATATGAAACACAGTGTTGTAACACCAGACAAACGTCATAACTAATATATATAAGCAATGTTTAATATTATTATGTCATAATATGGGAGTAGACTTGTTATGTGAAGCACCCAAACATTATCAGTCTTAATATATTTATAAATAGAAAACGTTAACAATATATTGTAGACACACTATGATCCAATAGAACATATTATATAAACAAAAGAATTAAATATAAAACATATTTTAGATATGTACTTATATGTATCTACATATATTGTGTTACAAATAAGCGTGCTAACACTTAAAGAGTGCTTCTATGTATTGTAAACTCTATAAATCGTTAAGTGTAACGAGACAACACCCTTTATGTTTACTACACGTTTTTACAACACCTTGTATAATTTTTGTTTATCATGAATGCAAAAATCGTTTCGTAAAGTTGCACAATGTTAAATAATATTTGGCGATAAATCTCATTTGGCGGTGACTTATTAGTAGAGTGAGCCAATATTTTATACATTGGTTGCATTTTAAGCAAATATTGTGCCATTAAATTATTAATACTCGTCTAAAATAGGTGGCCGAAAATTTCAAATTCATTAATGTACTCAATCTATGCCACAAGATGATAAATATATAAGAATGTATATTAAAATATATACAAAATACTAACGCTTTAATAAAATAGGTTCACAAAGGTAAATGTATCTCAACGCAAAACCTTTTTTAGGCACAACTGATGTAAGAGTTGATTATATTTCGCAAATTACTAAAGTCGTCGAATAAAAGTTGCAGAACAGACTAAAATTGACCAATCACAATGCTTGAATTTTTTGACATCTCCATTTTGACACTGTGATTGAGGAATTCAAATCCGATGCAAACCGCACGAGTGCAAACATACTGTAATGAGCCAACTACACATGCCTCGTGGTGCAGTTTAAAAAATCAAACAAATGAAAGTATCAAAAGAACTTCACAAACTAACTACAGGCAAGCTCCACTTGTGACAAACTTTAAAATTAAACAAAAAAAATCAAAATCTCTATTCTATTCTTAATTTTGTGGCTAGTGAACGAGCGATAGCACCACAACTTTGCCAATGACTCGTGGAAAGATAAACCACCAAACGACGGAAAACAGATTTATGAAATTTTAGAATATTGAGCACAAACAACATTCAAGATATAGAAGAATACTACACGATAAATATGATACAACATAAAAGCACTTTTCGAATGATGATCATAATATTTGACACTCGTGAGGTGGACTTAAGAATTTTACACAGCGACAATGTGCCATGGTCTAGAATAGGTATAATGGGTTTTGCTACAGATATTCATTTATAAGTTACCAAACAAATAATTCTGAGTTGAAGAAACGTTAAAGAAAACCTTAATGGTTTCATGATATTTAGTTTAAAAAATACTTTTAAATGCGTCATTATACAAGTTGTCAAAGCAAGTTACAATATGTATCAAAATCGTCCTTTGAACGTTTCTGCATCTGCTATGTTATATTACAGAGCTAATGTTATAAACTCAGCATTTTACTATTTCTACATAATATAAAAGAATGCACTCACCAAAGACTAGGAAACGCGAATTTGATTCATCCAAGACATTTCACTCAATAAATTATAAAATCACTCACTATGTAAAATAATTTAGATTTACGTATGTCACAGTAAATAAACAGTGAGATTAATTCTAACGTAAAAAAGAAAACGAAAACTTAGTAACAACTGTAAGTAAAAATAAAATAAATGCAAAAAATTTGTTCGTCTGGATGTGTAGGATGTGGGTTTGTTACCTATTCACGCCTACACAGCTGAACTGAATGAGCTGAAATTTGGTGAAAGTTTATACCTTGGAATAACGCATATGCTATTTTTAAGCGAGTAAAACCAAGGGGCCCATCTAGTGGTTATTTTTATATGTTATAGTATCCCTCTCACCTTACAAAAAACAAAATAATTAATTTTTAGATTTATTTTAATTTCTAATGATAATATTATCAATACTAACCAGCTTATGGTCGCGGCTTTTCCCGCGTGGCAAAATCCTTTCGAAGGTCTACATAATAAAACCTTTCCTTACTCCAAATTTTAATCCAATCCGTTCAACGGTTTGGGCTGTGCGTAATAGGTCAATACACAATACAGTCACGCTTTCGTTTATATATTAATTTATTTTTCAAACACACAATAACCTTTTATATTCAAAACAACACACAAAAAAAAAAACAAATCTATCCAAGTTACACTTCTCATTGTTTATTTACTGTGATTGTCAATAGAATTGATAGAAACATTACAAATAGAGAGGGACACATCGAATGCTACGTGGTCTCTTCGAAATGTTCGTCAGGTTTAACTAAGTTAGGTTCGGACTCGGACCGTCGCTTGAGTCCTTCGGCGTCGGGAGAGAGAGGCCTCTCCACTACTTCGGCTTTCACTTCTAAACTGGCAGCTGCTTTTATATCTGGGGCACTACGACTGACATCCACCTAAAAACATACACTCATTTTATTATACGTTTTGCTAAGAGCGCAAAGAGTTTCAAGAAATGTTACAATTATTGTTGTAGTGCTACGCACTACGCCCTCTACGTAGTTCACTGTAAACGCTACGGATTAGCTACGAGCTTCGGCAAAGTTATTTTGTAAGTAGAATGTAAAAAGTAATAAAAAAAAGAAAAAGTATAGAACCACGATTTTGTTACGCATTTCATTGTAGCTCTACGACAGTGCGGCGAGCGCCGCGGATTCAGTTGCAATTTGCAATCGCTGCAAAAGTTACGACTTTCCTACGGACCGTGTGCTACGCACTTCACCGTAAGCGCTACGGATTAGCTACGAGCTTTAGTTTGGCTGCGACGACTTTGTTACGCATTTCACTGTAGCTCTATGGCTCTGCAATGAGCGCTACGGACTTAGTAGCATTTGTAACAGATGTGCTTCGCTACGAATCGTTAGCTACGTACTTCACTGTAAGCGCTACGGATTAGCTACGAGCTTTGATATAAGAGCCACGACTTTGTTGAGGATTTCACTGTTGCTCTACTCTGCAACGAGAGCTTCGGACTAAGTTGCTATCGCTGCATAAACTACGACTTTACTAGAGGCCGTGCGCTACGTACTTCACTGGAAGCGCTACGGATTAGCTACGAGCTTTGGTTTGAGAGTCACGACCACGATAAAGGCTCAAAATGGAACGTATCGGTACGGAGCCGGTACAGTGTCCAACCGTTAGTTTCGTGCGAATCGATCCAGTCATTTGCTATAAGGACGGTTCCGCAAGAAACGAATTACATACTTATTTCCTACGCTTTTGTTGCTGAATTATTTATTAATGGAAAACTTGCTTTATAAAATATTATATTCACAGACAATACGAAGAATATGCCAGGTCGCGTATATGGAAACCCTTCCTCTATTCAGCGCCAGTATGGATCTGGGATGCGGGAGCTTTTAAACGACAAAACATGCAGTTTGAGAGTTTAAATGCTACCCTACTTTTAGTTCTGACATGCGGGAGGGTTTACGTACGCAATATTACCATTATAGATTGGAAATCCTTCCAGTATTCAGCACTCAAGTATTTTCGATCTGCGGAAACTTTTGATATTGAATGTTTAGTGTTTGTTTGCTACTATTCTTGTAGTTCTGAATACTGAATGAGACGGCATTGTTAAGGAAATGTAATAAAAAAATACGACAATAATATAATTATTCTATAAACTTTTATTTGTTTTTATTATTGATACTAAATATGGAATATGGTATAATCGTATATATCTAGTACAGATCTTGCAATACAATTTTTAATTAGTTTTGACTCAGTTTGAGTTTCACACTCATATTTGGGGTATATCATATTATGGTACCATAGAGTTGATCAGATGATGACGGTAGTTATTGGTGAGTGGATATTAGGTGGGTAGTTGGTTTGGACCCGCGCGCACTTCGTGGCGCGTAAAACAGTCTACAAATACTACCTACATTTAGTCATTCATTTATTTCTAAAATTAAATGAAATTGAAATGAATTGAATAAAATAAAATAAAAAAAGCAGCAGCTAGGTATAACTAGCGAAATAAATGAATGACTAAAGGTAGGTAGTATTTGTTGAATGTTTTACGCGCCACGAAGTGCGCGCGGGTCCACTAGTTACACATAAACTTTCCTCTTGAATCACTCTTTCTTTTAAAAAAACCGCATCAAATTCCGTTGCGTAGTTTTAAAGATCTAAGCAAATATACGTCAGACAAGCGTTTTAGTCAAACAGATTTAAATATTACTTTGGAAACAATCCCCGAGTTCAAATCGATAGATTTGAAAGAGGTGTGAGTTGTGTATACGTTATTATGGTACCACCGAGTTGATCTGATGATGACAGTAGTTGGTGGGTAATAGGAGTAGGAGTAAGAGTCAGAGTTAGAGTTGAAGTAAGAATCAGAGGAAGAATCCAGAGTCAAGAGTAAGAGTTAGAGTAAGAATCCAGAGTCAAGAGTAAGAGTCAAGAATAAGAGGTAAGAGTCAAGAGTAAGAGTCAAAGTCGAGAGTAAGAGTCGAGAGTAAGAGTCGAGAGTAAGAGTCGAGAGTAAGAGTCGAGAGTAAAAGTCGAGAGTAAGAGTCGAGAGTAAGAGTAACAGTAAGAGTAGTAAGAATAAGAGTAAAGTAAATCGTTTTTATTTTAGAAATAAATGAATGACTAAAGGTAGGTAGTATTTGTAGACTGTTTTATGCGCTACGAAGTGCGCGCGGGTCCACTAGTTATACGTAAACTTTCCTCTTGAATCACTGTCTACAGTCTACAGTACTATACAGACATGCGTTTTCATCAAACAGATTTAAATATTACTCTGAAAACAATCCCCGAGTTCAGATCGATCGATCTGAATAGCGGAAGGGATTAAAGTCGCAATCAGAGAATGAATGCACGTAAAGGCTCCCGTAGCTCAGATCGGTCGCGGTGCTGAATAGCGGAAGGGATTAAAGTCGCATTTTGAGAATTCACGTATGGAAAGGCTCCCGCATCTCAGTTCGGTCGCGGTGCTGAATAGAGGTAGGGTTTCAATATACGCTGCCAGGTTACACACAATAGGAAGTCTACCTCCTTTGCAGGAGGTCGACTAGGTGGGTACCTCAACAGTGCCAGTTATTCTACCGCCTGAGCAGTGATATGCAAACATTACTGTCCTTCGGTAGGAGGGTTCTGTAGCTAGTGAAATTACTGGGCTAAAGAGTCTTAACATCTTAGTACTCTCGAGTAAGAAGCGTTAGTGCTGTGCGCTCAGAATTTTACATCATTGTGATATCTTGGAACTTGGGAAGCATTATATGATGATTATAGGTAGCGCAGCGTTATCTCTGACAGGTGGGCGTCTTACTCGTCTTCTTACTTCTTTGCATAAAACAAGTGAATTAAATTAAAAATTTAAAAAACCCCCAATGCAATACGTAATTCAGCATTTTGTGGTGGCGGCCATCTTGGATTTTATATAGTGGGTTGTGTTCTACTCGTTAAGCCCTTTCATTTGATACCCATATTGAGGGGGTCGTGGAAAAAAAAATCCGCCATTTTGTAGCGGCGGCCATCTTGGACGATTTCCACCAAACATGGCTAAGAACACTCTCGACTAACTCTACTTTCAAACAAAAAAAACTAAATCAAAATCCGTTCATCCGTTCGGGAGCTACGATGCCCCAGACAGACAGACACGTCAAACTCATAACACCCTGTCGTTTTTGCGTCGGGGGTTAAAAATATAACTTACCAACTCAGGTTCGACATATCCGGGTTCCTGCTTGACTTGCGAGTTCATCGTGTCATTGAGATAGCAGACGCCGTTGAGATCTATAGCGCTGTTGGAGAATATTGCCGCGGCGCCCACTGACGCGTCTACTAGGGGCTCAATCTGTCACCAAAACATTTATTACTGTTGAAAATATTATTAATATGATATATCTTTGTTATATTACAATTTTAAGTATGAGAATAAAACTCAGTATTAACTAATTTTTTTTTTTATGTAATAGGTGACAAACAAGCAGACGGCCCACCTGATGGTGAGTGGCTACCGTCACCTATGGATACCTGCAATACCAGGGGTACCGCTGGTACGTTGCCTACCTTTCAAGACTCTATTCACTTGCCTTTTGAAGAGACACATGTTAAAGCTCAACGGGAATACCGCGGGCGGAAGCTCATTCCACATTTTGCAGGTGTACGGCAAGAAGGAGCGAGTGAATCGCACAGTGCGAGAATGCCAGGCATCAATAATGTGTGGATGCGCTTTCGAGCGGTGACGGCTCGTGCGGTGATAAAAGCGCGACGCCGGAATCAGGTCGAATAATTCTTCAGAACACTCCCCATTGTATAAACGGTAGAAGATACAAAGGGATCCAACGTCCCTACGAAAGCTGAGCGGTTCTAGGTGTTCGGTGAGCTTGAGGTCGTCAACAATTCTGACAGCTCTACGCTGTAATGCATCAAGAGGGTCAAGCTGATACTTGGGTGCTCCATTCCAGAGATGAGAGCAGTACTCTACGTGAGGTCTGACTTGGGCTAGATAAAGAAGCAGTCTCTGTCTCGACGTAAAGTACCGCTTCGCCTTATTGAGCACTCCAAGTTTTCTTGAAGCGAGCTTGGCCTTACCTGCAATGTGACCACGGAACTGAACATTAGCAGAAATGTCGACACCCAAAATTTTAATAGACCCTGAGAGGAGTGTCCTGAAATAGAGGAGCGACAACAAAAGGGACTTTTTTAGCAGTAAACGCGCAATCTTGTGTCTTAGTTGCGTTGAACTGGACCAAATTCAGCGAGCCCCAATCTGAGACCTGTTCCAGAGAAGCTTCAACGTCTGACACCAGTTTGTTCCTGCATTCCTCCACTACGCTAGGGGGGCATTGATGCGACCGCAATACTGAGCGTCACTAGTACTGTCATCCGCATAGCAATGCATACCACTAGTTTGTAGCATATCATTGATGTGCAAGATAAACCGTGTTGGTGACAATACAGAGCCCTGAAGGACACCGGCATTGATCGGCTTACTGTCGGAACACTGCCCGTCGACAACGACCTGAATGCTCCGATCCGATAGGAAGCTGGCAACCCATTCGCACAACCCCTCGGGTATGCCAAAAGAAGGTAGCTTGGAGAGAAGTGCCCGGTGCCACACCCGATCAAAAGCTTTGGCGATGTCCATACTAACTGCGAGTGCCTCTCCCTTACTCTCCACGGCTTCAGCCCAGCGGTGAGTGAGGTAAACAAGAAGATCACCAGCCTATCGACCGTGGCGAAAGCCGTACTGACGATCGCTGATCAGCTGGTGATCCTCCAGGTACCTAAGGAGCTGAGTGTTTATAACTAGTTCCATCACCTTACAGAGCAGGGGGAGGTAATGGCAATGGGTCAGTAGTTAGCTGGATCAGAACGGTCGCCTTTCTTAGGGATGGGATGAACAAGGGCTATCTTCCAAGATGAGGGTACTCTTCTATATGTGTAGGAGTGCAGGAAAAGACGCGTTAGGACAGGGGTCAACTCGGGAGCACAAGTTTTAAGGACGATAGCGGGGATATTATCCGGCCCACTCGCTTTCCGCACATCAAGGGATAAAAGTTCCTTCCGTACAGCTTTCTGAGTGAAACGTACTTCAGGCATGGAACTTCCACACCGCGGGATTATAGGCGGTGTGGCACCCCCGTCGTCCTATATAAACCTATGTGTTATTCCAAGGTCTAAGCTATCTCTATACCAAATTTCAGCTCAATCAGTCCACCCGTGTGGGCGTGAATAAGTAACAAACATACACACTCACTTACAAACTTTCGAACTTATAATATTAGTGTGATTTATTTCTGGTAGTAACTGCGCTCAGAAACTATTTATTTACAAAATCCACAGCTCTTATTAACAAAGTTTAAACATTTTTTAACATAACATACAGCCAATACGGATTTTTATTTTATAACATTATACATATTATACTAGGACAGTCTCTATCTTATGTTATAGATATAGCTTAGACCCTGGAATAACACATAGGTTATAGTACAGCGGGTAAAACCGCTGGGCGCAGCTAGTAAGTGAATAATTAAATATTTATGAGTAAGTGTTATTTCTTACCAAGGCTACATCATCTGGAATAAGGAACTTCAACTGCGTCGGTTTGTTAGGTGAAGCCGCTGTGGTGTCGGGAGATTTATGGGACAGTGGCGTGTCTCTGTTCGTTAAGTCTTTCGCCTCTCTGTAAAAATTAAACAACTGTTAAATAACTAATTTAAGCGGCTAATAGTCGCTGAACCTCTGTCTCGTTCGCACGATATAACAAATTGACAAATAACAATTGATAAAATTTACTTTTTGGAAATGTGTTAAATTGAAAATTTTGCTCATATTTTTATACAATTTTTTAAAGTATAACCAGTTTGATACTTTATAAAATGGTTGAGGCATGTTTAAAGATAGATATTTTTCATATAATTGAGTTATTTAAGGTAGCAAACTGGGAATACTTATAATAATAGTATAAAAATATGAGCTAAATTTTCAATGTAACACATTGCCAAAAAGTAAATTTTATCAATTGTTATTTGACAATCAGTTATATCGTGCGAGCGAGACAGAGGCCCAACGACTATTAACCCCTTAAGTTTTAATTAAAACTGAGTCGTGAAATATCTTCGAACAGAGATATTCATGGCTTTTCAGTGCCTTTGAGATCTGCTTCGTAATCTATACCTCTAGGTGCCGAGTGATGAGGTCACACGCCTTGCCCAGTATCATAATAGTACCCGAAGCGAAGCGAGGTCGGGCCGCTAGTATACAATATTAGTAACCTTTTAGGAGTAGCATGCAGGCTGTCAGTCTTGTCGGCCTGGTGCTGAGTGATGAGGTCGCACGCCTTGCCCAGTATCACTATAGAGACCAACACTCGCACCGTGATCAGGCACACATACGCCAACAATATTAAGAATATCGCCGCAAAACTGAAAGCAAAATAACGTGGGTTTAGATAAAACGGTATACCTACTACCTACAGAGTTGAGATACGAAAAGAAAACTATAATAGATAAAATAATTCTTAAACCATCCTCGCTTTCAATACATTTGCTTGTACACGCAAAGGTACAGATAAGAAAGATTATAAAATATAATTTATTTGAGACCCTGGAGAAAAACATTTATATGTGTTTTACAGGGTCGATAAAATTAGGGCAAAATATGTGTAAGTCATGCATTAAATTTGGCTTCTTTAAAATAGGTTTTTTTCAGTGGTAACTTTATTTTACGGATACGACGAAATATGCATTTTAAGAATATAAATAGAAACCACACTCACCCATCAATTTTAACAGCATGCACCAACACCCTTGTGATAACAACGCCCAAAGGCAGCGGAATGAATCCCATCCGTCGGGCCACTAAGTCTGAATGGTCACTGAATGCATGCTTCTGCCTGGTCTGAGCCACGTCGTAGGCCAGGCTTACTGTGTACTCGCGGTATACTCCGTAAGGGATCTCATTAAACCTGAGCGAAAATTAAAGTGTAACAATAAATTTTATTTTTTTATTAACAAAGCAAGAAGACGAGCAAGACGCTCTCCCAAAGGTAAGAAATAACACTGCCCATAATCAGTACAATGCTACCCAGGATTTTACAAAGGTAAAATTCTGGGTGCACTGCGCCAACGCTTCTTACTTGAGAGTCATAAGATGTTAAGACTCTTCAGACCAGTAATTACACTAGCTACAGTACCCTCCTACCGAAGCACAGCACAGCATATTTGGGGGTAGACTACCTTTGCAGGAGGCCGACTAGGAACCCCAACAGCAGGGATTTGCCAATACTGTGCTTCTGTAGGAGGGCACTGTAGCTAGTGAAATTACTGGGCCGATAAGTCTCAACACCTTTTGACTCTTGAGTTTGATTGATTTGATCTTGAGTAAGAAGCGTTGCGTTGATGCAGTGCACCTAGAATTTTACATCATTCTAAAATCCTCGGTCATATCCCACTTCTTAATAATTCCAAGAGGTATTCCCTTACTACAGTATATAGACAGAGAAACCATTTTAAATAGACATATTTTACAGGTTTGCATAAAATAAAAACTAATAACTAATTTACCTGGTAATAAAAGCATGTTTGACCCAATCAATGATAACTTCAAAAGTGAGTACGAGCATACAGTCCGGCGCCAGTATCCAGAATCGTTCCTCTCTCCAGGTGTACTCCTTCATCGTCTGCAACACCACTATGAAGAGCAGGACAGACAGATGCAGCCTCTCTCTCACGTCACTGCACGATACTTGGAACAAGTTGTTCTTGTCGAATTTCTTGAATACACTGCCTTTTAGCTCTACGAACTGGAAGAAACATTCATTGGAATACTATTTATATAGGCTAATATTTTACTATTGTTATCTGAGTCATAGGGTCCAAAAATGTCCAATGAGTGTTACAGAGATAGACTTAATCAGTCTTAATGCTTTACCTTAATATGACAAATTTAAGAATATAAATTCGTAGAATATTATACATGTATATGAGGGATTTCTGTGATATTACAGTGACTTGGGCATTAACTTAGACATTATTATTATTATAGCCTCATTTATTTTCCATAATAGAATTAAATTACATTTTTAATTATCAATTACTCATGCATTATATAAATTTCAATAATACTTATTAATTTCTTATTAAAATTATCATGCATTATACTTAGACATAATGCCCAATAATTCTGTAGTGATTAAATGTGGGGTTTATTTAGTAGGTACTTACATTATTAGACATCATAATGATGAGAAGACTTTTATTGTTAGAGTTGAACGCTACATTTAGTGTTGTCGCTTGAAACAACACCAATAAGCTGTGGAGAACTGAGTTATTGTGTTAAGAAATCATTTATTTGTAGGTATATATAATAAGACTAGATGTTCGTACGCAGCACACACACCACATAAATCACGCGAGACTGTGGTCAGGCTAACCTATTATGTCATAATATGAACATACATTATTGAGTGCATTTAGTTTGGTCACAAGTACTGTTTTGCAGGGGATTATCCCTTTGAAAAGTAGCCTTTGTGTTATTCCAGGGTCTAACAATAACAATCCTAATTAACATTTGTATGCCAGCAGCGCTGGCCAGACATGTTGTGCTAATTGTAAATCGTAACATCTATATTCTATAACCATGTTTGATAAAAATAAAATTACTTTACTTTAAACCATCTACATACTAAATTTCAGGTCATGTGGTTCAGCCGTTTCCATGCTTATAATTATTTTAAAGTGTTGTCAAATTAATACTATTATAGGAAAAAATGCATAATAACAGATAATAATGAACTTATTGATTAATAGAGCTTGTTTGTGTTGCATCATCATGACATCATTTTATTTACTGCCTACCTTGATAAGTATGCTAAGATTAAGATATCAAACATTTTTAACAGGTGTTTTATGCTCATAAAAGGGATAATAATTATTATCAATGGGTACACTTTGCCGTCATCCGTGTTTCCCGAGCGGTACAACTTGGGTATCTTCAAGGCACGAGTGAATAGGTACCTTTCTAGGCATCTTACGTGATCCATCGTCGACTGCATTTTCACTTCCCATCAGGTGGGATGTGGTCAAACGTAGGCCTATCTCGTATAATAAAAAAAAAAAAATAGAATTTAATGCAATAACTAAATATATAAAAGGAAAGAGTGACTGACTGATCTACCAACGCACAGCCCAAACCGCTGGACGGATTGAGTTGAAATTTGGCATACAGGTAGGTTTTACAATGTAGACCTCCGCTAAGAAAGGATTTGGCCACGTGGGCAAAGCCGCAAGCATTAGCTAGTTATAGTGATAAAAGGATACAGACATAAGTCATGGCAAACAGCAAATGTGGGATAACACCAAGATGTTCCCTTCTCCTGTCCCTGGGCTCAGTAGCAGTCCAGAACAAGGCATCTATAGTATCCTGACCGAAGGCAGAGAACAACCGGTCACCAACCTCCAGCATATTGTAGAAGATGTACAGTTTCATAACACTCTGACTCTTAACCAAATGGTACATCATATTAGTGTCAATATAACACATTAATATGCTGCATATTAAAAGGATGAAGCCTTTCAGAACATCACACATCTCCGCCGGTTTTAAAATACTTTTTCTTGCATGTGGAGATATGCTGAAATTTGAAAATAATCATATTGTTTAAAATCTCATTCCATTGTCTTAATATCACACAAGTATTACATAGGTAAGTGAAAAATCATGAGAAGCTAATATTAGGGGAAATTACTAGATGATACTTTTCTATCATACACAAGAAAATAATATGAGAAGGATAATTAAAAACTGTTCAAGCAGTGTTCTTATTGTTTAAAGTAATACCCACAAGTCTTAAGGAGACAACAAACTTTAAAAATTCAATATAATTAATCTAAATAAACCAGTCACAATCAGGCATGCTATCTGCTTGTGATTTTTTTACAAATTATGGAGTTTTCCTTACCCAAAGCATCTCTTAAACAGTCTATTCAAAAATGACCAAAACGCCATGATAAATCTCAACGGCAGGAAGGTGTAAACAAACAGTAAAGAGTCTGCACACTGAAAGAATCCATAGGCCATAAACTTTTCAAGTTCTTGGGGAATTTTGATGAATGAGTACACTTTTTCTCTTCGTGCAGAAAATCTTTCTTCATCATGTTCCAAGAAATATCCTCGAGTGAGCTCAACATGTAGAAATGCAAAAAGTGATGTGGACTTGTCACCATCTAGAAGATTAAACCAACAATCTCATTCATCATCACCAACATCTTTATTGGAGATTGTAATCAAATATTTTTAATTCTGTAGAGCTTACCCTTCTGTTTCGATTCTCTAGCATTCTTATCCAAGTTACCATCACCTGCAGAATGCTGTACGTTGGATATGGGCTTAAAACGTAACCTTTTAGTATGCTCTTGAACTTCGTCACTCTTTCCACCCATTTTGAAAACAGCTAACGCGCGGATAAGAAGTTACATTCAACTTAATATCACGTAGAAATGACTGATAATAATATGTATAATAATTACTTTTAACACAATGTTTTGCCGCAATAAAAATATCCAAATCTGCTTTTTTTGTTTAGTTCAAAAGTACAACTTCAATAAATGACCATATAAATAAACTCTTTGAAATTGGTCTCTACTTCCTTGTAATAGAGGGGAGTTTTGTCTGATCTGAGTGCTCCATTTAAATTTTAGCCCAGCTGTCTTGCTGTCTGGTGCTGTCAATGTCAACGTCACTGTCAATATTAGTTTAGAGTATTGCCATCAAATCCGATGAAATCGATCGATTGTATCTTTATTTTCTTTACCGTTTTTTATAGTATTTGTCTCAACTCTATTTGCACGCCAGCCATTTATCCAGTAGTTTTTTTTTTCATTGAAAACCCGCGATTGCCTACGTTTGTGGATGTAAGATTTTGGTGTAATTTTGTTGATAAATGCCTTTTTATCATTGAATAACGATTGTTTCTTACACAGAAATAAGAATTGAAGGAATAAGTACGGCAAAACCACAATTATGGCGTCAAGTGAAGGGCGAACTATTCAGACGAACTTGCATCAGCAAGATTTGAGCAAATTGGTGAGTAAATGGTGTACGAAATAAACACAATAACGTTAAAGTAATAAAGATTTGCATGTATCTTATCTAGTATTTTAATAAAACTACCCGTACAACAATTATTATGGGTGAGCGGGCCTCAAAATAATCCTAACCTAAAAGTTGGTCATGGTACTTGGTACACGATTAATGCTGGAATTTATTACAGGACCAGTTGAGCACGAATGAAACTTAATGATAGTTGTGCAATATTTAAATTTTATAATATTTTACATTTTAGGATGTCACAAAACTATCAGCTTTGTCTCCAGAGGTGATATCAAGGCAAGCTACTATCAACATTGGTACTATTGGACACGTAGCTCACGGGAAATCCACTGTTGTCAAAGCTATCTCAGGAGTACAGACAGTTAGATTCAAAAATGAGTTGGAAAGAAATATTACTATCAAATTGGGTATGTATACTGTTTGAATTTTATCATTATGAACTTTACAACAAAACTATATTATATCAATCAATGTTGCATATCTGTGATAAAATATTTGCTAAAACTAAATGAAATTGCAAATAAACAGTCTGTCTAATTCATATATAATCTTTTAAATGGTATGGTGTGCCTTCTTTAATTTAATTAACAGCAGCAAAGGATATAATATGATTATTGGATGAGGAGATATGGATTATTCAGATAATATTTTTACCACAACTATTTTGAATGTGAACAAATTATGTTATCTCAAAGCTAAAGCATGGTCAATATATTATTATTTATAACCAAATATGAAAAAAAAGTCATTATTATTATTAGTTTAACATAAAAATATTCTTCAATTCAAAAGGCAACTTTTTAATATGTGCTGCTCAAACAGAAACTCTGTAATGTACCATGTCAATATAAAATATTATTCATGTTATTATCAATTTGATTTAGTTTATTTATTGAATATATTTGTTAACCAAGACACATGGTATGTTGCAGAGCGCCTGTCGGACTCACATATTAAAATGTACCGCGAGAGGGAAGAAGAGAGACACCAAAACTATTTCTTTGACAAATTCATTAGAACAAAAAACCGGAGATTATCCCTTGATCCTGATGACGAAGGACCACCTCCCAAGAAACAAAAAAGGAGCAAAAACTCAAGAGAACCTGAAGAATACATCATTGAAAAAATTATAGATTTCAAATATGAATTAGGAAATGAATATTTCTATGTTAAATGGAAAGGGTATTCAGACAAAGACAATACATGGGAGCCCATTGAAAACCTTGACAATTGCCCTGCGGTTATTAAGGAGTTTATAATCAAAGAAGAGGTTAAATATTGTGATGAAATTGTGCAACTGAAAAAGGAATTATCTTTTGATAATCTTCTGAGCACAGAAAATCTGATAACAAGGTTAGGAGAAGTAGAACAGACAGATTTTTCAAAATTAAAAACTACCCTTACTCTGAAGCTTCTAGCTATGATTAAATTACCTGTTCAAGATGAGAATCATGTCCCAGAATTGGTGCAAGAAGCAAGATATGCTTTACAGTTGTACATGTTAGTAAAGGAAAGATGTAGTCAAGTGATGAAGCTGAAAGAATGGGAGGAACATTTGAACCAGGTGGATAAATGTAAAAAACTTTGCGTTGAAAACAATACAGATCTGGCTGGTCCACCCCAAAACTTCACATATATCAATCAATCAATTCCTGGTGCTGGAGTGCTGATCCCTGATGAACCTCCCATAGGATGTGAATGTTCAGCTTGTAACTGTCGTTCCAAGTCATGCTGTGGCACACAGGGTGGCATATTCGCCTACACTACTAACAAAAGGCTAAGAGTGGCTCCTGGCACACCTATCTATGAATGCAATAAAGCCTGTAAATGCTCCTCAGAATGCAGCAATCGTGTAGTACAGCACGGTCGAAACATTAAACTGACTATATTCCGAACACCAAATGGATGTGGCTGGGGTGTCAAAACTGAACAAAAAATCAGACAGGGACAGTTTCTCTGCCAATATGTGGGCGAAGTGATTACGTTCGAAGAAGCTGAGAAAAGGGGGAGAGAATATGATGCTAATGGCCTCACATATCTCTTCGATCTTGACTTTAACTCTGTTGAAAATCCTTATGTAGTTGATGCAGCGAATTTAGGGAATGTGTCGCATTTCATCAATCACTCATGTGATCCCAACCTTGGTGTTTGGGCCGTATGGGCAGATTGCCTGGATCCGAACTTGCCCATGCTAGCATTATTTGCAACTCGTGATATTGAGATCGGGGAAGAGATATGTTTCGACTATTTACAAAAGTGTCCTGATACAGAGGATATGAGTGCTGTGAGCAGCTCTAGTGTAAGCAGAGAAAGTACGAGTGATAGCATCGACATCAAAATTCCCAACGGATCTGATGCTGGAGTACCAGATGTCACAACATCCCCTGCTAAGACTAGATTTGAACTACAACAGCAGAATATTGCTATGCTTCGAAACCGCACTGAATGCAAATGTGGTACCATAAAATGCAGGAAGTACTTGTTCTAAGTTCTCAGTGAAGCATAAGTGTCAAACACACACATCACAATCAGCCCATGTTTAGACATAGCATGCCGCCATGACGGCCATGGCATGCCTCTCAACTCCAACCACTCCACCACGTATCTTCCACCGCCACCAACTTCCAATAACCCTCCAGTTGTTGTCACTCTATCTAGCCCTATTATACTATGTTTAGGGAGATGCACTCTCCACTGTAAAACTCTGCTACCCTAGCAGTCATCGATTCTATGGCAAATGTGACCAGCACATTGTCACTTCAGCTTGCTAATCCTTTTGGCTAAATTGGTGACTTATTGAATGAATTATTTTATATGAATATTATTCACATTAATTTGTCAGCAGTCAGCACCAAACAATTATGTGTAACAATATGCAATAATTGAAATAAGTATTACAAACAAATTTCATATAATAAAGGATTACTGAATCTCGAAATTTTGATAAGATTTTAACTACATAGTAGTTTGTGTCTATAAAATAAAAAACAACATTTATTGTACAAAGTTAACTTTTTTTTAGATACTTTAAACAATAAATATCAATATAATGGTAATCCTTATTGATGCAAGTATTTTTGTAGCATTTTGTCTAAGTTGTAAAATTTACATAAAACATCCGATAAAAAAAGATTTGTTATGGACAAATTTAAATTAGGTAGGTACTTATAAAAATATTTGATACCTACATATTTTTAGGTTTATGAATAAAAAAATCTCTTAGCGCTTATAAGTTTTTGAGTGGGGACGCGTGACGTCACCAATCACCAACTGGTACAAAATGTAACTGAGTTTGGTCAGCAACGTCATGGCCAAGCAAGTTTAGTGTGTTGTATCTTACATGTTTCTTATCAATTTTAGAAAGAAACAAAAATTATGTATCTTATATTTTTTATAACGTACTTTTTAACCTTACTAGACCTTTTTACTTTAATTATGGACAATTTTTTTTTGTCAACATGACCTTTTGGAACATTTGTAAACCTATGAATAAGAACAAATATTCACTATTTTTGAATATTGTTATTAGATATAGTTAGAAAAATATAGTTTTTAGAAGTAGGTTATACTTTTATCTGTGGTTATAGGAAATGGTGCTTAACTGTGCCTTTAAAAATGCCTTAATAAGAAGTAAGTATAGAATTTAGGATACATAATCACAATTTCGAAAAAAAAACTCCACGATATAATTTTCATTTCTATACTTTGGTATGTGTTGCATGTTACTTCTAAAAAGTATTAGATTATTATATATTATTATGTTTTATTATGATTAAAATAGGTAATTTAGATTATTAAGTTTGTAAGAAATAAAATATAGTTTGTAAACTGTAATAGCAGTGTATTATTTCCTATAAAAGTACAATCTAGAGAAAATAAACAAATACACATATTATAATCTACCTAAAAATGTGTCTGTGTTAGAAATCCTACTGATAATTACTTTCGTGTTTATGAGTAGGATTTCTTGTGTTCTTAGTACCTAAAGAAAAAAAACTTAGAGGTACTTTTTGCTTTTTCTATCCAAGTAATAAATGCTGTCTCTAATGAGTCCATGCTGCCCTGTTTCGTACACAATCCAAAGAATTATAAACAATTCCTTTTAATGAATTTGTAAAACATTCTGGTTTAATCTAATAACAGTTGAACCAAACGACTCGGTAGTCCGATTTTCAGGTCAGAACGTGATAGGAAAGTCATTTTCCTCATTATGTCTCGTAGTAGCGGACACATTCTGTAAGGAATATAATCCGTATATTTTTTTGCTGTAATTTGAGTAGAGGTGCTTGCGCTACACACCCTGACCCGCACATTCGCAGGATTAGTTTAATAGCAAGGTCGTTCTGACCCAGTTGCTACGTATGTTAGACCAGTTTAGTGCCGATCAAACTAATTTTATTTTGTTCAATAACAAACGGATCTGCATTATTTTCCTAAACAATCATTCACACGCATTAGTGCCACACTATTTTTCAACACTCATATAATTGTGCTTCACGCATACACATTTACTTCTATAGGAATAATGACAAAATGGAAAATATAGGTACCTACAACGCCCAAAAGTAGCCTGGTCGTCATTATACGCCTGCGATGCGGCCTGCCGTAATTTGCACCAGATTTATAGGTCATATTATAGTCATTTCTATATGGTCTACATATATTTTCAAATGTTTAACCGTGTCACCATCCCTAGTGCTGCATCTTGTCTTTTTCAATAGACTGTCGTATTGACCCACAGGTTACGCGAACGCGAAGATCTACAGATGCGACAACCCGAAGTGTCCGCGGCCCACGAGCTACATATCGGGCGGTTCGTCCAAGGACGACAGTTTCCCGTGCCTGCGGCCCGCGTGCTCCGGCCGCTTCCAGTTGGTGCGCCACGTGAGCTTCGTGGACTGCCCCGGCCACGACATCCTCATGGCCACCATGCTTAACGGAGCCGCGGTCATGGACGCCGCGCTACTGCTCATTGCTGGTTCGTTCTTCATTGTAGTGGTAGACTTTATTGCAGAGATCGCCGGAGGAAGTACCTACCACACCTTTGTCAGTAATGCCTGCACATTACTTGGCGGGTGATAGGCACAGAACTTTGTAATTAAAAATACTCATGGTTTTGTCTGATATGGGCAATCATGACGCTTACCATCGGGCACCTAATTTGCTCATCTTGAGAAAAAAAAATGTAGTCGTAAGCCAGTATGGTGTTAATAAACAGTTATTTTTCACTAACTGAATTCACTGTGGTTACATTCCTGGTTGTCCATGAGAATTAGAGTGTTCTTGTCGTTTCGCAGGCAACGAGTCATGTCCGCAGCCGCAGACCAGCGAGCACCTGGCCGCGATCGAGATCATGAAGCTGAAGCACATCCTGATCCTGCAGAACAAGATCGACCTGGTGAAGGAGGGCCAGGCCAAGGAGCAGCACGACCAGATCGTCAAGTTCGTGCAGGGAACCGTGGCCGAGGGCGCGCCTATCATACCCATATCTGCTCAGCTCAAATATAATATCGAGGCAAGTCATCCACCTATTTTAAAATTCTCGGCGTTTTGATCACAAAATATATGTATCTAATACTCCGGTTGCTCCTTATTAAATTGAAAAGTGAGATTGTTGCTTCTTATTCACTTTAGGTATTATTATTCGTAATAACGTCGAGTTTATCGTTGACAGGTTCTATGCGAGTACGTGACAAAGAAGATCCCGGTGCCGCTGCGTGACTTCACGTCCCCGCCGCGCATGATCGTGATCCGCTCGTTCGACGTGAACAAGCCGGGCTGCGAGGTGGACGACCTCCGCGGCGGAGTGGCCGGCGGCTCCATACTGCAGGGCGTGCTCACTGTGGGCATGGAGATCGAGGTAACTGACTGACTAACACACATGTTCCACGTGAACAAGCCGGGCTGCGAGGTGGACGACCTCCGCGGCGGAGTGGCCGGCGGCTCCATACTGCAGGGCGTGCTCACTGTGGGCATGGAGATCGAGGTAACTGACTGACTAACACACATGTTCCACGTGAACAAGCCGGGCTGCGAGGTGGACGACCTCCGCGGCGGAGTGGCCGGCGGCTCCATACTGCAGGGCGTGCTCACTGTGGGCATGGAGATCGAGGTAACTGACTGACTAACACACATGTTCCACGTGAACAAGCCGGGCTGCGAGGTGGACGACCTCCGCGGCGGAGTGGCCGGCGGCTCCATACTGCAGGGCGTGCTCACTGTGGGCATGGAGATCGAGGTAACTGACTGACTAACACACATGTTCCACGTGAACAAGCCGGGCTGCGAGGTGGACGACCTCCGCGGCGGAGTGGCCGGCGGCTCCATACTGCAGGGCGTGCTCACTGTGGGCATGGAGATCGAGGTAACTGACTGACTAACACACATGTTCCACGTGAACAAGCCGGGCTGCGAGGTGGACGACCTCCGCGGCGGAGTGGCCGGCGGCTCCATACTGCAGGGCGTGCTCACTGTGGGCATGGAGATCGAGGTAACTGACTGACTAACACACATGTTCCACGTGAACAAGCCGGGCTGCGAGGTGGACGACCTCCGCGGCGGAGTGGCCGGCGGCTCCATACTGCAGGGCGTGCTCACTGTGGGCATGGAGATCGAGGTAACTGACTGACTAACACACATGTTCCACGTGAACAAGCCGGGCTGCGAGGTGGACGACTCACTGTGCCCATGGAGATTGACTCACTCG
This sequence comes from Hemithea aestivaria, assembly GCA_947507615.1. Taxonomy (NCBI): domain Eukaryota; kingdom Metazoa; phylum Arthropoda; class Insecta; order Lepidoptera; family Geometridae; genus Hemithea; species Hemithea aestivaria. Next base: position 8,823,969 of record OX382333.1, read on the forward strand.
CTTCCTAATGCCCAAGCCGACGGTATGATCCTATGATGCCGATTCAAGTTGCGATGGAATTATTATAATAATATTGCTTAATATCCAAGGCAAGAACAACCTATAAAAATAATGGAAATTGTTGTATTATTGTTGAACAAGTTATTTGAGCAATATTGCTATTGTTCCAGGTCCGTCCAGGTCTAGTGAGCAAGGACGCGGACGGCAAGCTGACGTGCCAGCCGATATTCTCGCGCATTGTGTCGCTGTACACGGAGCAGAACGAGCTGCAGTACGCGGTGCCCGGCGGACTCATCGGCGTCGGCACCAAGATAGAACCCACGCTCTGCCGCGCCGACAGACTCGTCGGACAGGTATACATTAATACTGGACATTACAGCTGCAGTACGCGGTGCCCGGCGGACTCATCGGCGTCGGCACCAAGATAGAACCCACGCTCTGCCGCGCCGACAGACTCGTCGGACAGGTATACATTAATACTGGACAATGATGCACAGACTGGTGGGACTGATTCCTGTCGTCTTTGTCGCAAAAGACACAACAAAGTCCTTCTTCTTCCTGCTCTTATCCCATACTAGGTATATAGTAGGTATATAATATGTCCATACCAGGACAATCTTCCACTATTTAATTTCTCTGTCACTGGTGCAACTTTCAGACACGTCAAACTTATAACACCCCGTTTTGCGTCGGGGGTTAAAAAAAAAGAGTATGGATGAAATGTCTTCCCAGTGTTGGTAATAATAATATGTAATGTGTAGGTGCTGGGTGCGGTGGGCGCGCTGCCGGGCATCTTCGTGAAGCTGGAGGTGTCCTACTACCTGCTGAAGCGGCTGCTCGGCGTGCGCACCGAGGGAGACAAGAAGGCCGCTAAAGTGCAGAAACTCACTAAGAACGAGGTAACACATCCACTTTATCACCACCAACACTTCTATACATCGGTAGGTCTTCGTAGGGTGGTAATACAAGGACACGTATCAAAAAGGCGAGTGTGCGAGGTGGACCAACCAAATAAAGGCCGCAGTGGGTGAAACCTTGCATGAGTGCTCCAGACTGACAACCATTAGGGAGAAATGATGATATCTGCCCATACCGTAAACGACTAGTAATGACGACCGTTCTGCTAAGAACAAAACGATTAAGAATAGGGTGGTAATAAGCTTCGGCCGTGGGTTACCACTGGGCAAAACCTTGTCGCCAAGTGGTCATTGTGACAGTGTTCCGGCATGATGTTCAGTGAAGGATTATCAGCCAGGGAGAGATTTAACCCGCCTTCTAGGTTTAGTCTGCTACCATCTACGGCCTTTATTTATTTATTATTTAATTAAAAAATATGTTGAATGGGTAAATTTTCACTTTAGAACCGGTCGTTCCCCCTTGTTAACTCATCATACAGCATGTAATAAGGTATCTATTTACAGGTCCTGCTAGTGAACATCGGTTCTCTGAGTACCGGTGGCAGAGTTCTCGCGACGAAGGCCGATTTGGCGAAAATAGCTCTCACTAACCCTGTCTGCACAGAGATTGGAGAAAAGGTCGCCCTCAGTAGGAGAGTTGAGAACCACTGGCGGTATGTACTTAGATCATTTATTTACATACATATTGTACAAGCTTACATTATTTTAAACGTTCAAAAATAATTTAAAATGAATTTTGATATGGCACTATTCATGCTGGGTAAAGGTGTAAATATTTTTGACCAATCTGTATAATGTTAAGTGGCAATAGGCATTTTAATTTAGGAGGAAACTTCTTCATGCAGCCAAATATTTACCTTCAAATCAGTCAAAAAGATTTGCACTATCTGTACTTGATTATTTTAGTAGTATGGAATGATGAAAGGACAAAACTAAGTGAAGGTTACTGGATGAGGACATAAAGAAACTAGCGAGAATGGCAAAATCAAAGTGATGCCATACCTGGATAGGCTGTGGGCAATTGAAGACTAAAAATAATGATGATATACCAAGCATGTGTAAAGCCGCATCTCCAGCTCTTATTTTGGTCTACTCTCAACAAAAACACGTCAACACACAGCAAAATTCCCCTACACAAAAAAAATAAATAATGTCTATGCTTCAAGCTTCAACAAATGTTTTTGCTTTGTTTATTCATTTACTAGCTGAGCCCGGCGGTAAGCTTCAACAAATGTTTTTGCTTTCCATAGCCGATGGAAAGCAAAAACATTTGTTGACGCTTGAAGCATAGATTTTCTTTTTTTTTTGTGTAGGGGAATTTTGCTGTGTTGACGTGTTATTGTTGAGAGTGTAGAGCAAAATTAGAGCTGGAGACGCGGCTTTAAAATTCATTCTAATTACTCAAAGAAATTTCTCAAAAAAACAAGTAACATTTTATTTTACAGATTAATTGGATGGGGCCAGATTCAAGGAGGTGAAACTATAGAACCTGCGAAGAATTAATGTTATTTAATAACTTTTATACATTGTATTGTATCTATATTATGTATTTAATAAAAGCCAACAAATATACAAGCGATTTTAACTTCATAATTCATACCTCAAAATCAATGATAATAATATCACATTGCAATTTAACTAAAGTAATGATGGGAGACAATATTATACAATGGGTGATTTGGTTAAATAATTTATTGTTTTCACGGATGCTTGACTCTAGGCCATGTATATGAAAGTGTTGATATCTTCGTCGTCGCGGCGCATGTATTTGTGTTCGATGAGCCATTCCAGCTGCTCCTTTATCATTTTCTTTGAGGGCAAGAACATGTACTTCAGTATTTCCACAAGCTCACTCTATAACAAAAAAATTGAGAATCTTTGAAAACAAAACACCAAAACAGCGTCCGAGTATTCATAAATAACATAAAATAAATTTATTCATTGGGAACCAAATAAGAGTAAACAGCCACATGTTGTTTGGCAGTGGCCAAATTTGAAATTAAATCAAGCTTATGGTTTATTTAGTCTAATAAGTTCTGCTTCAAAACTCTGATGGGCTAAAAACTGTTGAAATATAAAAATATGTAACTGTGATGAAATATGAAGATTACCTGTAGTGCAGTATTTGTGATGCGTTTTCGCATCTTCAGTATCTTAATGATTGCCTCCTGAGTCCTCAATATTCGAAGCTGTACAATAGAGTGGTTATCCTCTATTTGAGATCTCTCAGTACTGAGTTGCAGTCTTCCAATCAAATTAATCTTTCCCCTGCGCTGAGGTTTGCCATTTTTAACAAGAGCAAACTCCTGATTCACCCAAAAAGTAGTATTTTCAGCAAAATCTTTGGGATTTTGTATGATAGGCTCATGAGACAACAATTGCCTTTTTAGTTTAGGAAATGCGACCAGAGACCATAAAGTCCGCCTCAGCTCCGGGTCAGGTAGCTCAGTGGCAAGACGCAAGTTTTCATAGCTTATTTTCTCCATGGGTCTCTGATTCCAAGCAAACAAGACTGCCATCTGGAATGTAGTCACATCCAAGTCGAACCTGCCGACGGCATTAGCGAATGTGATCGTGCCGTTGCTCATGTGATGATACCACTGCAACTTGCGACCAGAATGTTTCTTCTTATAAAATTCTTCAACCTCAGGTATGTAGTCCTCTAACTCTAAAGGAAGACTGACGGTAACTCTCTCGGAGCCGCGCGCCCACGCTCCCGCATTTAGGATCTTTATATTGATGGCATCATGACGAGTTGTTTCACCTCTGAATTGAGTGTTGAGATCTTCACTGACTTTAATATCTTGGAACATGCGAGCGAGCTTGTTCACATAGTCGGCAGGCATGCCCACCTCTCGCAGCCACTCCACCATATCTTCTTCTTTCTCAGAATCGGCACTAGAGTCCAATATCAATCTCCGAGTGAGATGTGCCTTGTGATATCTCATAAAAACATCCTTGTTTTCAATATACTTAAGTACTAGTAGAACATCCTTTAACCTTGACTCGATTTGCTCAGTGGTTAAGCGTTTGCTTAGTGGAGTTTTCCTTAACAACATATCACAGTAGTTAGCGAGAAGTTCAGGACACTTGCTCTCAGGTGCAGTGCCTTTACTTCCACGAATGAGCGCTGAAGAGGGCAATTCCAACTTAAACACAGTTGTGTCATTGACCACACATTTGTAAGCTTTATCCCTGGCAGTGAGGAAACGAGGGTCATCCAAAAATGCATCTCTGACTAAAGTACTGAATCGTTGAAACAGATCTAATAATCGTTCCACATACTTTTCAGAGTCTGTGGTTATAATATCAGCAGAGGCAACCATATCCGCCAGCCCAGCAGAGACTATGTGAGCTTCCAAGTCTCTCAGTATGGGCACAACACCTTCTGGCACTCTATCCAGAAGTCTAAACATGAGTTGGAGTTTTTCAGTTTCACCAGCTTTTATTAGTGGTGCACTTTCAGCCAAGAGAGTGGGCAAATGTTCCCCAATAAGTACTTTTTCACAACATTGTGTAAGAGCAGCCACACTTCCACTGCCTGGTTCGAGGTACCTGTGAGCTCGGGCCTCTTCTTCTTTCAGCCGCAAGTCTGCATACTTCATGTAAGACTGAACCCCGTTAGCCAACAAATGTTCATTTGCTTTCAGTTTATAAAACTCCTCAGTAGCTTGCATATAAGCTGCTTCAAAATTTTCCCTGTATATCTGAAGCTTATCAATGGAATTGGAGCACAAGTTAACTGAAACAATAATTATATTTTTAAACTCTGGAACATAGATTAAATTCAATGTGAACCTGAATAAAGTCTTACCATATGATTCCCGGACCCCTATCACCAGCTGAGAATCAAACGATTCACCATTTCTCTCAGCCTGCACTAGCTTCATGGCAGAATCCTGTAATCTCTGCTTTATATCCACGAATATGCTCTGATTCCATGAATCCAACATCAGTTTGCGCACTAAACTGTCTTCATTGTTGTTGTTATTATTCTTTTTTTGTGTATGTGAAGAGTTAGTGTTCACTTTGCTCAAGTTGTTTATGGAGTTTTCTAACTGTCGAAATGGTGTGGGCAGATAGTTGCACTGAGTAAAAAATTTTCCCCATTCGGCAATATACGCCTTGAGCAAGGCCTGATCTTCTTTCTGCGCCAGCACTCGAGCCTGTGCCTGCTTAATGTACATCATAATATCCTGCTGAAGCGCATCTCGGAGTTTGTAAGACCCTCTCTCGTCCCACAAACATACCGAATGAACGGCCCCGAAAAGGTCTTGCCATTCGATTTGGGTAACCGGCTCTTGCTTCAAAAGCTTTAAGACAATCGGTCGCATTGAAGGCCATTTGTCTTCGAAAGTGACCTGTCCTTTATCCTGAAAAAGGAGGAACGTAGGTCAACACAACTCTACCAACACATTCTACGCAATTATTGTAGTAGTATCAAAATGTGATCCTTACCTTTAACATGACTCAAAATTCAATATTTTATACGCTCGATTATAAGCTACTATTAATATTTATTATAGGCTTTTCATACCTATTCCTATGGAATTAAACTTATTGCTAAGTATTTTTACCAATTTTTACCACCACAGTTTACCACAGTAGTAGATTTTTTGACGTTACATGAATGAATTGTGGAAAGAATGAGAATGATGAAGAATTAATTGAAGAAAGAACGAAGGCCACAGACTAAATAAGAAATAAATTTAGAGCAATATGAGAAAACAAATAATATCGAATTATCTGGGGGCACGGTAGTGCCCCCGCCAAGTCGAGCAAAAAAAGCGGCACGGCCGTACCATCCTTTTCTGGAAGCAGTTCAGACCATTTTATATAATATTTTCCGCGATTTTATCGGTTTATATTTTTGTAGTGCATCACTATTACGAAACTGTCAATGTGTCATTGTTATTAGTTGTCAATGTCAAACACAAAAAGGATTCCCGCTCATTTTTCAAAAAAGATGATTGCTCTATAAATTTCTTTGAATTTTATTCTTTTAAAAAAGTGTTTAATTAATGCTATATAATGATGGAATATCACATGTAAAGAGTGCTGTTTGATATGTGCAAGTGTGCAAATTAATATTAGTGATTTAGAGATATTAAAGTGATCTTCATTTCCAAGGGAATCACACTTTTAGTGACACTGGCAAAATATACAAACCGTGTGTTGCCAAAATTAACAAAAAAAAATCAAGAAGAACGTGATACAACGCGAGGGTGAGGAACTTCAAAATTTATTTATTATTTATTTACAATGATAAAAAAAAGAATTATTTATTTATTTTTGTCTAAAAAAAAAAAGAATTATTTATTTTTGTTGTTGTATAACGGTTTGCCATAAACAAAAAAAAAAAAAAACTTCTAAATTCAAAAATATCAAGTCACTGAAATTTACTTTGTGATTTTCATTAATTTTCATTTTCACAATTTTTTCATTTAAAACTGATACAACTTTACTCACTAATAATTTTTTGGAAATCATTTTGTTTTGTTATGTAATTAATTTTACACTGTGAGATATAAGAAATATGAGTACATTTGGGGAAATTGTTGAACCCGGTACCCGAACTGCATGGGAAGACTGGGACGAAAACATTCAGGAAGAAAGTCATTCAAAGTAAATATTTAACAGTACTATCTAACTTAATATTATATTTCTTTTACTGTTTTGTTATAATGTAGACACAGAGTGGACTTCCCACAGAAAGATAAACCAAAATTGTAAGGCCTTATGATGAAGACAGTGGTAAAACAGTATTTACAAGCCGGCTCTCTTCAGCTCAAACACTGTTTTTTTTTTTGTCGATGCCTCAATTCTTTTCTATAAAAATAATACCTCTTTTCAGACTACTATGGCAAGAAGAAGCAAACATACCTGCCCAAATTTGCACATTTTTTATCTTAGAGGGAAGACAACTCGCAAATAATATTAGTACACTGAAAAACCTTAAATTAGAGCATGTGAACTCAATTCCAGAAGTGAATTTAAAGCTGTACAGGACAGAAGGGTCTGATATTTATGTTTGTGTTCTCAAAGATTACAATTTGCTCTGGGCGAGTGAAGTGATAGAGCTGTTGAAACCATACATAAATGTGAGCATTGATGTCATTGCTGTCTTGACAAAGCCTTTAGTAGAATATCAAGCTACGAACATGGCTCAGGAATTTATCATCAGGAGTGTATCCACAAGTAAACCAGTACTTGCTTCATTGGTCAATAATATATCTAAATTGGAGCAGCCTAATATCATATCAGGAGTGACAGCTGGAGGTAAATATCTATAAATATTATAATACTAGCTGCACCCAGCAGTATTACCTGCTGTACAGTAGCCTATGTTTTATTCCAGGGTCTATGCTATCTCTATGCCAAATTTCAGCTTAATCCGTCCACCTGTTTAGGTGTGAAAGTGTAATAATAAACATACATCCAGAGGGGCTATTGGCTAATTCTCACCCACTACGATTGACATCCATACATTCTTACAAACTTTTATGTTTATGAGTAAGATACATAATATATATCAGAACTTTGAAACTGTAGGAAAAACCAAAGGGTTTATTATGTTAGAGACAGACACAAGCTGACACTGCCTGATGGTAAGCAGTAGTGCTGATGTGATGACAGTCATTGCTGATGCTTTGTCTTTCAATTAGACGGGGTAAATCCCCTAATATAAAACACAACACACACACTTGAAAATTTTTGTCTTAAAACATAAGTAGGCTAAATCAGTTATATATTATGTACTTTCACACTGATATCATACTTTTGCATTTATTATATTATTATTATTACCAGGATTTTGTTCTCAAATAAGTCATAAATGCGAGTCTGTTCTATAAATTCAATTTCAAATAAATATCTTATTTAAACTACCTACTTTATTGGAATGCAATAATTTGTAGACTTATAAATTATAATTATTAACATGATGATCAGACGAAATAGAAAAAATGGCTGGATAAACCAAAACTTGGATAAGACTGGTACATGATCGAGAAAAATGGAAAGAAATGGGGGAGGCCTTTGCCTGAAGGCACACAGAAGCATTTGTAGACTAGAGGATTGTAAAGATTATATCATAATAAAAACATACACATCTGTTATAAGGCTGTAAATAAATAAATTAACAGGGTAGGTATAATAACTTGAAAGGTGTTTAAAACCCTGATAACTTAAACTTTTATTTCAAACCGATTTAGGAGCAGAGATAATGAATACAGACAAATAGATATCTTTAAGTCAATATTATAGATTAATATAAAATTATAGAGTAATATAATTTTTATGTCTCTTTCAGTAATCAGCCTAAGAGAAATACTGAGTCAACCCGGTGCAGCCATAATTTGTTACTTAGAACACAATGAAGAGTACCAAATTCGTGAATTACAAGCGCTACTGACACAACTGAACTTTGGCCCCGCTCAATCACAACCTAGCACCATATTGAACTCCAATTTGTACATTTGATTGTTTTATAAATTAAAGTATAATTTTACTAATCTTGCTTTTTCATTTAAAAAATAGTCAGTTGTAGGATAAATTCTAGGTTGCATTTGCACTTCGAAAAGGAGACTGTGGACCTGTCTACATGGAAGGCAAAGCTCTTCCAACAAATAGTACTGTTAAGACTGTGTATATCGAGTGACACTCTCTCACAAGAAATTTTTTTCTTTCAAAAATTTGTTTCACGCCATTTTTAAATATATCAAACTGAAAACTTTTAAAATGTGTGCAATAATATTATGGAGGGCTGTTCTTAAGGAATTTTCAATAAATTAATAATTCTATGAATTTATATTTCAAAATTTGTCAGTGCGAGCGAGAGAGCGTCACTCGATATATAAGATAAGATAAGAAAACTCTTTATTGTTTCACCACAATTTATATCTTAAATCTAAATAAACAGTTTATAATATAAACAGTGAGACAATTGGCGGTCTTATCGCTAATAGCGATCTCTTCCAGACAACCAAGCAGGGAAAGGAAAATAAATATCGGACGACGGTGGTTGAAAGTTATATAGGGAAAGAAATATATTGACATTAAACTACTAATAAGCATAAACAATACATAAATATATTTACATATATAATACACTATACATAAGTAGTAAAATAAAACATAATACATAAACTACTGTATAATATAAAAACACATACATAAAATATATATTTAAAGATACATATAATATTATAGTGAAAGAAAGTAAGCTTTGACACGAAGTTTAAAAGTGGCAAGTGAAGGTGCACGTCTAATCTCCACAGGAAGTTTGTTCCATAGACGAACCGCTTCTACAGTAAAGGATCCACCATAGAAGCCGGTGCTGTGTACTGGACATTTAAGCATTAGGTTCTCCGATGATCTCAGCAAAAATGAATGTGTCGCATGGAGGAATTTAAAACTTTCCCGAAGATAGCGCGGGTAAGAGGGATTGAACAGAACACTGTAAAGCAGAGACAATATATGAGTATTCCGGCGATGGCGAATAGGAAGCCACTTGAGCTTGTATATACGCTCTTAAATATCTACTTAGGTCTACACCTAGACAGGAGACTGACCTGGGCAAACCATATAAAAGCCAAGAGAACAGCAGCCAACCTGCAATTCAAAAGTCTTTCCTGGCTAGTAGGCCAACAATCTCGACTCTCGCTTAACAAGTTGCTTGTATACAAGTCTGTTATAAAGCCTGTATGGATATACGGTAGGTATAGAACTGTGGGGATCTGCTAGCAACTCCAACCTTGAAATATTACAGAGAATTCAGAACATAGCATTTCTTGTGCACACTGGTTCGTCAACAACTCTGAAACAGGCGCGGATCCAGACCATAATTTTGGGGGGGGTCATCGGCTAGAATTTTTTTCAAACTAAGAATTGTTTTGGAGACTCGTTTCAGCGTAGTCTTGAAAATCTTACATTTTTCAGTACGAACGATGCGCGTTTTGCTTGCTCCGAGTAGCAAGAAAACTAAATATTAATATTTAGAAAAGCGCAAGTAGCTCGCTGCGAGCGGCGAGAAAATTTTGAATTTTTCAGCACGAATGATATGTGCGTTTAGCTTGCTCCGAGTGGCAAAGAAACTAAATATTCTCATAAATAGAGCGCGAGCAGCTCGCTGCGAGCGCCGAGAAAATTTTGAATTTTTCAGCACGAATGATATGTGCGTTTAGCTTGCTCTGAGTGGCAAAGAAACTAAATATTCTTATTAATAGAGCCCGAGCAGCTCACTGCGAGCGCCGAGAAAATTTTGAATTTTCAGCACGTATGACGTGCGTCTAGCTTGCTCCGAGAGGCAAGGAAACTAAATATTCATATTTAGAAAAGCGCGAGCAGCTCGCTGCGAGCGCCGAGATAATTTTAAATTTTTCAGCACGTATGACGTGCGTCTAGCTTGCTCCGAGAGGCAAGGGAACTTAATATTGTTATTTATATAAGCGCGAGCAGCTCGCTGCGAGCGCCGAGAAAATTTTGAATTTTTCAGCACGAATGATATGTGCGTTTATCTTGCTCTGAGTGGCAAAGAAACTACTTTATAGGGCTTGCAACCGATTATTCGGTTAACCGAAAAAACCGATTAACCGACCTATTTCAAAACCGGTTTTTATACGAGCAGAAAACCGAATTTTTCGGTGTTTTCGGTTTTTTAAAATTGCTATGAAATCTTAGAAAAAGACTGTCTTTGTGCTCATTTTCTATAAATGGACTCACAGACAGACTCCAATAAGTGCCACCAGTCGCCCATTACATTTAAATTAAACAAAAAGTCATCTGCACGTTGGACTTTTTTGTCTCCGTGTGGCGGGCCTAAACCTAAATCATTTCATTTCACTGACTATCACTTTTAAACATGAGCTTATGTTTGAGAGCGATAAAAGTATAAAATGTTTTGAGTATATTCTTACTAAATTGCGAACAACTGTATCGTTAATCATGATTAAAACATGATCGATCAATCATCCACTCTGGGGCGATGCCACACAGCACACGCGCGGTTCCGCTTCTTGTTGTTTCTAATTCTGCAGCCTCTTCAGTCTCCTCATGGCTGAGGATCGTGGTCATTACTGGTTATGGACGTTGGTGTTATGAGTCGTCTGACGATCTGCCTCTACCGGTGTGGTGCCTGTCCATTGCATCCCTGACAACCGAGCAAAACTTGGTAGGAGGGGGGCCTTTCACTTGATCACTCCATCTGGTGGGAGAACGACCACGGGCTCGTTTGCTTCTGTATTTCCAACTACGATCAGCTTTTCAAAGCTCTCGTCTCTGCTTGTGAATATGTGGCCGAAATAGGTAAGAATTCTCTGCTGGCAGATAGTTGAGAGGCGGGTTCGGATATGAAGCTGCGAAAGAATAGATGCATTGATGCGATTGACAATCCACGGTATCCGCAGCATATGCCTCCAACACCACATCTCGAATGCATCAATCCTTTGTCTATCTCGAGCTCATATTGCCTATGTGTCCACCCTATATAGGAAAATTGGATAACTAAAACATCAAATAACGACCATGGAGCGTCGGTTACTGCAGGGGTGAATTCCTGATGAAGGACATCGTAATTGTCCGAAACCGTGCTCGAGATATTCTTGGCAATATGAGACGTGAGTTGTGCCGTGTATTGTTGTTTTATTTATGGAAAACACTCGCGATAGTTTTAAAAATCGAAAATTGGATATCCAGGGCGCGTATCCACCGGATCTTTGTGGCATTGGATACTCCTCATCCAGATGTTATTGAGTCGGTTCATGGTATCCTTAGCCATACCTATACGCCTCTTTATCTCCGGTGCGCAGTCACCATCATTGTATATTAGTGCACCCAGATACGCATAATGATCCACAATGTCAACCCCTAGTATTATGTTGGTAATGGGCGGTTTTCCGCCTAATCTTCTTCTTGTCTCTGTTTACTGCGTGGCCCAGGCAGCTGCTTTCAGCCTCAAGTCTTTGGAACAGCTCCTGCATGTCTTCCACAGTAGACGACAAGATGAACGTGTCATCAGCATATGCAGCATGCATATGATTTGATATACGTTTACCGCCTGTCGAAAATACCTTATCTCAGTTTTCGAGCACCTTTGTGCTGCGGCCTACAATCACTGTTCATTCTTAGTAATACATGAAATTAAATTGTCATAATGTGGTATTATTCAGTGAAATAAAATGATGCGGAAAGGAAAGCGCGACATCCAGTTTTAGTTTAGCAAATTATTGTATTTATTTCATTGATTAGTCAATATTACTAATTCGGAAGTCGTTTTTCGTCGTAATATAAGAAAATTAACGTTAAACGATTGTTTTTACGAATATAATGTAGAGTTTGTATGTTTTCTTTTTTGAAATGATCAATTGTACTAGGATATGTACACAAAACAATCATTTTTAACTTTTAATTGTTTTTTTTATTTAAAAAAACTATCAAAAACCGGAAAACCCGAAAAAACCGATTAATCGGTTTTTAAAATTCCAAAAACCGAAAAAACCGATTTTAAAATTTGGCCGGTTTTTGCAAGCCCTACTACTTTACCACCAGAGTAGCGGATGTGGAAGCGCGATTAATCCCACTCGAGAAGCTAGGTGGAAAAGTTGACAACATCCAAAGTATGGTAGACGCCATGAAGTCTCAGCTATCCATCGATGACCAGCGTTCGCGCCTTAACAATGTGGAAATTAAAGGGGTTCCATTTAAAAAGGACGAAAACTTGTTTTCGATTGTGGACTCCATATCCAATAAAGTGAACTACAAATTTCCCAAGACTCAGATAAATTATGTCTACAGAATACCGATACTGAACTCGAAAGAAAAATCTATAATTGTTAGTTTCATCAATCGGTACGTTAAGGAAGAATTTGTAGCCGCAGCCCGCGCCGCTAAAAACTTAACAGCAAGCGACATTGGATACAAAGAAACCCAGCGCGTATTCGTTAATGACCACCTCAACGCAGAGTCCAAAAAATTGTTGAATAAAGTCAAAGACATAGCAAAAGAAAAAGGTATTCAATACGTGTGGGTTAGATTTGGTAAGATACACGTCCGCAAGAACGACACGTCCGGGGTATTTGTAGTGTTAAAGGAGAGTGATTTAAACAAATTATCGTAGCCTGTTTTTATGGCTTTCACGAAATCTATATTTTTCTGACCATTTTAGAAATTAACTCGTTGATATTTACTTGTATACTCGCTTGCTCCTGTAAGTCTTTAATATGTATATTAATTAATTGCATACTTAAACACGAAATGTACCAAATATGCATCACCCCTGACTCGGCCAAAGTCCAAATGAACTGGTCTCGCTCACTTGAAGTAAACAACTATTGTTTAGAAGCGCATCACTGTGCTACTATTGTCATCCTTTTCTCACTATTGGCTGTTGAATGCTGCTTGCTCTGTCGTATTTATGCTATTCATACATGTTATGCCTATAACATGAATTGCATATTATGTGTATCTTTACGTTTATGCTTATTTTGAATTTTACCTTAAACAAAGATATTATTATTTTGAGAATTTATTTGCTGTCACGTTTTAAATTTAACAATGGATAATAATAAACCGAATAAATTAAGCATTTATTATCAAAATGTACGGGGACTTCGTTCTAAAACGGAAGTTTTTTATCGTAATTTGTGTTTATGTAACTATTACGATGTTATAATTTTGACCGAAACCTGGTTAGTCGATAGTATTTCGAGTAGTGAATTGTTTGATGATCGTTATATAGTGTGGCGTAGGGATCGTGATTATTCAGCTACGGGTCAGTCTCGGGGGGGAGGGGTACTGATAGCGGTAAGAAGAGATATTCCGACATTACAACTAGAAACTTATCAATCCTCGGCTGAGGACCTGTGGCTTACCTTGTCCTTTAAAAATAAAAATAATATTACTAAACTTCACTTATGTGCTATTTATTTATGTAATCAAAACTTGGGGTTTTCATTTTCTCAACAATTAACCAATTTCTTAACTAAACTTAATGATATAATTATGACCTATCCTTCTGATAAGTTTCTCATTATAGGTGATTTTAATCTAAGCGGAATTAACTGGATATTAAACACGGACTCTTGCTACTCGCCAACTAATGTAAGCTCGACCGATGAACACTTGCTCGTCGATGAATTGAACTTGTGTGATCTGCGTCAGTACAACGGTATTTGTAACGATTTTAATAGAATTTTGGATTTAGTTTTATCCAACGACAATGTTACTGTATCGGAATGCGATTTTCCCTTCGTCCCTCTTGACCCTCATCATAATTCTCTATCGATTAACGTCGAATTTTTAGAAATAGCTTTATTAAAGCCTTCCTCAGTAGTTAAATACCTCTACAATAAAGGTGATTACATTACTATCAACAACATTATCTCAAATATTGAATGGCAAAGCATTCTTTCACCTATGTCGGTTGAGGATGCAGTCTCGTATTTCTACTCGGTAATCGAAGATTTAAGAAGTAAGCATGTACCTTCTAAGTGTGTCGCGGACTTGTCATATCCGAGATGGTATTCGTCAGCCTTGATAAAAATTATTAAAGAAAAATTCAAATACTTACATAAACACAGGACGTATGGTAATATGTCAGATTTAGCTGCTTATAAACTACTGCGTGAGAGAGCCCGCAATGTTGAAAATTATTGTTACGATAACTATATGAATCTAATTGAAAACTCTATTGAATGCAATCCTAAGTGTTTTTGGACCTTTTTAAAGTCGCGGGCTAAATCTGGCAATATCCCCAGCACTGTAACCCTGGACGATGCCACAGCGAACACTGGCGAGGAAATTTGTAATCTCTTTTCGAATTATTTTTATTCCACTTTCCTCACTCAGAGTGACGCGAGTGACGCATTTTTATCCTTAAATATTTCAGGTTTGGACCAGACATCTGATTTAAGTCATATTAGCATTGATGTATCAGAAGTTACTAAACTCTTAGCTAATCTTGATCCCTCCAAGGGGGCTGGCCCAGATCATATAAGTCCAATATTCTTAATCAATACGTCTAAAGCTATTGCTCTCCCTATTAGTCTGCTATTTGAGAAGTCTCTTAAATTTGGTTATTTTCCTGATATTTGGAAATCTGCATTTATTTCACCTATACACAAAAAAGGGCCCAAAACTGAAGTTAGCAATTATAGACCTATTTCCAAACTGTGTATAATTGCCAAAACTTTTGAAAAGATAGTTTATAACCAACTTTATGCAGCTATAAATAATTCTCTTGATTCCTCTCAGCACGGCTTTTTAAGGTGCAAATCTACTGTGACCAACCTGGTTTTGCTCAATGACTTCTTGACAGAGACTATGGACGCCGGTAGTCAAGTGGACGTTGTGTATACAGATTATAGCAAGGCTTTTGATCGTATTGACCATAAATTACTAATTATTAAACTGGCTAATATCGGTGTGCGAGGAGATCTGCTGCGGTGGTTTTCGTCGTACATCGATAACCGGACACAAGCTGTAGTCATCAGTAACTACATTTCCAGCTGGATGAAGATACCTAGTGGTGTACCGCAAGGGTCACTCTTAGGGCCGCTTCTATTTCTTATTTTTATTAACGATATCTCGCAATGTTGCATTCATTCTAATATATTATGCTTTGCGGATGATATGAAAATTTTTAAAGCCATTAATTCTTTACAAGATACTAAAGACTTGCAAGCGGATCTGTTACGGTTAGATAATTATTGTTTTCGTAATAAGTTAGATTTAAACCCTCTAAAGTGCTCTGTTGTTACTTTTACGCGTAAAAAGACATATATATCCTCTCAGTATGTTCTCAAAGACCAAGTTCTTCAGAAAGTAAAATTAATGAGAGACCTCGGAGTGGTCCACGATTCCAAACTCGTGTTTGATGAGCATATCGATGTTATTGTGAAAAAAGCTTCGAGAGCGTTAGATTTTATAATGAGGAGTTCCAAGAGTTTTAACAGAGCCAAAACGTTTAAGATTTTATATTGTTCTTATGTACGAAGCATACTTGAATATTGCTCACAAATATGGAATCCCCGTTACAATAAGTATATTGACCGCATCGAAAATATACAGAGGAAGTTTATTAAATACATTTGCTTTCGTCTAGGTATACGCTACAGATCTGAAGATTATTTACAACTTTGTAAAAAGTTTCACTTTCTGCCTTTATCTACCCGACGTGATATAGCTGACATCTCATTCCTATTTAAAATAACTTCAAATCGTATTAATTGCCCAGAACTTGTTAGTAAGATAAAGTTAAATGCCCCTGGAATAACTCTGAGGTTTAATCCTCTTATTAATATACCTTCAGTTAACACATATTACCGGCAAAATAGTTATATGACGCGAGCAAGCAGAAAATTCAACGAGCTGAGCAAACTTTATAATCTTGATTTATTTTGCACAAGTGAAGCGACAATGAGACGATGGTTGAGTACAGAATTTTTCTCTAAGACTCCTTAATGTTTCTGTCTTTATCTTAATGATTTTATACTTAAGCTCACAGTTTTTATAAAATACTTTGTATTATATACGTGTGAACCTATAATTGGCTGTATGTTGTATAAAATGTTAATTATTAAGTTTTATTTTAAGCTGTTGGTTTACCTAATAAATAAATAAATAAATAAATATTCTTATTAATAGAGCCCGAGCAGCTCACTGCGAGCGCCGAGAAAATTTTGAATTTTCAGCACGTATGACGTGCGTCTAGCTTGCTCCGAGAGGCAAGGAAACTAAATATTCATATTTAGAAAAGCGCGAGCAGCTCGCTGCAAGCGCCGAGAAAATTTTGAATTTTTCAGCACGTATGACGTGCGTCTAGCTTGCTCCGAGAGGCAAGGGAACTTAATATTGTTATTTATAAAAGCGCGAGCAGCTCGCTGCGAGCGGCGAGAAACTTTTAAATTTTTCAGCACGAATGATGTGCGTTTAACTTGCTCCGAGTGGCAAAGAAACTAAATATTCTTATTTTGGATTTTTCAGCACGAATGATGTGCGTTTAGCTTGCTCCGAGTGGCAAGGAAACTAAATATTCATATTTAGAAAACCGCGAGCAGCTTGCTGCGAGCGCCGAGAAAATTTTGAATTTTTCAGCACGAATGATGTGCGTTTAGCTTGCTCCGAGTGCCAAAGAAACTAAATATTCATATTTAGAAAAGCGCGAGCAGACCGCTGCGAGCGCCGAGAAAATTTTGAATTTTTCAGCACGTATGACGTGCGTCTAGCTTGCTCCGAGAGGCAAGGGAACTTCATATTGTTATTTATAAAAGCGCGAGCAGCTCGCTGCGAGCGCCGAGAAAATTTTGAATTTTTCAGCACGCATGATGTGCGTTTAGCTTGCTCCGAGTGGCAAAGAAACTAAATATTTATATTTAGAAAAGCGCGAGTAGCTCGCTGCGAGCGCCGAGAAAATTTTGAATTTTTCAGCACGCATGATGTGCGTTTAGCTTGCTCCGAGTGGCAAAGAAACTAAATATTTATATTTAGAAAAGCGCGAGTAGCTCGCTGCGAGCGCCGAGAAAATTTTGAGTTTTTCAGCACGTCTGACGTGCGTCTAGCTTTCGCCGAGAGGCTAGGAAACTTAATATTCTTATTTATAAAAGCGCGAGCGGTTCGCTGCGAGCGCCGAGAAAATTTTAAATTTTTAGCACTAATGATGCGCGAGCAGCTCGAGAAAATTTTGAATCTTTTAGGACGAATGATCTCAGTTTCCTTCCCTCTGAGCAGTATGAAAATTAAATATTCTTATTTATAGAGCGGGAGCAGCTCGCTGCGAGCCAAAAAAATACTATTATATATGCGAGCAGCTTGCTGCAAGCGCAGAGACTTAGCTGCAAAGACGACATAAAGCGCGAACAGCTTGCAGCAGTTAATATAATCCAATTAATCCTAAATATGAAAAATACTGTGCAGTTTGCTACGGGAACCTACGGATAATTCGTAGGCGAGGACCGAAAAAAAAGTAGCTTGGTAAAAAAATTATAAAAACAGCGAAACAATTTTATGAACTTGTACGTAAAGCTTGCAGCTAAGAACAAAAATTCTTTATTCTAACTATAAAAGTAGCGTAAAACCAGTTGATACGATCGGATTTTTTTTCCGACTAGGATTTTGGGGGGGGTCATGACCCCCTTGACCCCCCCCCTGGATCCGCGCCTGCTCTGAAATACATGAGTATCTTGAAATCCCAACAGTGAAGAAGTAGCGAACTATAGCATGAAATATAAAAACCGGCTGGACCACCACAGCAACACCTTGGCCAGAGAACTGCTAGACGACCAACAAACCGTAAAGCGCCTAAAGAGGTGGCATATACTGGGTCTTGAGTCTTGGCTTGACCAAAGAAAGTAGCACAAACAAACAGGCATATTACTGAATAGCCTAAAACATCTCCACTATCTTCCGAGAACGCGTCTGATAAAGGCTACAGACCCGATTGCAGATATATAAACAGGAGAAAAAAAAGTAGTCTGGAACGTAACTGACTGCCCTCATTGTAAGGGCATTAACAACCTAGCCATTGAAAGATCGCTGTTAACTCTATAAGTTGTTTAATAAGCTTATTCTAGTTTAATTATGGTGTTCAATAAAGAGTTACCTATACTAGGAAATAAAAATATCATAATTGAGTCTAAAAAGATTTATTTAACATCAAAAAGGTAATTATACATCAAGTGATTAAAATATTTTATGTAAAATTATTATGAAATAACACAATAAAACTAAAATGAATTTTATTTAATAATGCACAGCCTATTGAATCGCAGACCAGGTTTATGAGTTTGGTTACCTTTGTAAGTTACAAAGATCATTATGAAATATTCCATAACATTTTTATAGCTTACTAAACTAAATAAATAGTGATACATAATGTACAGATACTATATTTATACACTTTTTTAGTACATAATATGTAGGTACTGTATTTATTCATAATCATTTATTTTTACACCAGTACTAAATGCTTTAAAAATGTATGTTGAAGCCAAGAGCAATTCAATTTGCTATACTTACATTAATTTGGAATTATTAAAGTAATTTTTATTTGGTGATTTGTTTTTCAAAAATGAAATAAAATAATTACCCTTAAGATTTATCTCCAGCTTAATTATCATAATTAATAACTTTTTAAAATGATTAATTTATCGAAAGGTAACATTCTTAATAGTGTATTACTCAAAAATGCTTCACGAATTTTTCGAATTTGAAAAGCAGAATAATTTCATATTTATCATTTATTTTTAAACTATTGGAATTTAAACAAGTTAATGCAGAATTTAATTAAGTTTTTTTTCTCTACAAGCATGACTGTGTAACACGAGGGGTACATAAATACTTTATTTCAGAAAGTTTAGAAACAGCATCATATTTCATTATTATAAATTAGAAATCTGTCTGTATAATACATAAATCAGATATGTGAACCTCTACTAACAAATCACAGTAATAAAATATAAATTATAATTATCCAGCTTACATTTAAGGCATTTACAATTAACATGGCAATACAATGTAAAATGCTATGAGGACCACTTACATAAATATTATTTCTTATACAGTTACAAATAAATAAATATTTCTCGTATAATATAAATATTTTACATTCATTGAATTCTTATAAAAATATATGTTTTGATTTCATAATAATATAACAAAAAAAATGTACGACATGCAACTTTAAAAATTTTATTATAGACAATTCTCTCTTTTATAAATATTAAAAAATATATCACAAATTTAACAATCCAATACGAACGATAGAGTATTTATATTATTATTTTTATAATAAAATAAACCTTCATTGTATTTGATATGAAAATTTAACGTATAATGATTAAAATCTAACAATTAACATTACACGGATAGCTTATAATATAATCTAACATTTATTGTTTAAAATAACCAGATCACTTTGATTTCGCTTCCATATAAACTAACCAATAATAACTAAAAACTTAAATTCAACCCTTGTCAAATTGAAATTCTGTTAAAGACTAGATAATATAAAAAATAACAGTAACCAATGATATAATGATTTGAAAATTTTGACACAAAATACAGTACTTAATGTATCGAAGTCTATAAACATCTAATGGAAGCAAGCTTCTACATTTTCGTATAACACAATGATAGCACAAAACTAGACACTAATTACTACAGAATTATTATGACAGAGTGGCTTTTGTGCTGAAATTATGCACAAGAGCTTGAAAAAAATAATACATCCTATAGAACGAAAATGACAAACCAACCCTAAATAAATACGCCAACGCAGTTCTTTTTATTATTGTTTTTTGTATTTTATTTATAAGGCGAAGGCCAAACAGAAGAGATGTAGAATTTAACGCAAACACAATTCTGTGTGTTTAGATCTAAAGGAACGGATTTCTAAACCAAATCCATTTCATATATTAGGAAATATCGCACACCCAGTAAAACACTAGCTCATCTTAAAAAATATTTTTACTGCAATTGCAAATTTATCTATACCTACTTGTTTAAGCTTGAAATTATAATAAAATAATTTTTTTGAGTTAGTGCAGTATTGATCTGGGAGTGCGATATATTCCGTATAAAATGGTTTTAATTCCATAATAATATGGATTTCATTCAAATATAATATTTTAGTATTTTTACATTTCTCAGAAAGCCGCGCTATGGTTTAGTGCAACAGCATGAATTGTATCGATGGTTAATGTAGAATTATGTGTTTGTCCGCCATTAGTGGCGGAAACCCAAAGGTTTAGACGCAGAACTAATCAAATATTTTAATTTATTTTGTGTGAAATGCCAACTTAATAACTTTGTTAGCCTCGTAAAAAAACAAAGCAACTATCTGTTTGTATACTAGCAATTTCAATCAAGTAAAACGTGTTACGATTCCAAAACTAGTTTAACCAGAACAAAATGTTCTAACGGAATAACTACGTAATATGTCTTGCCCCTTTTAAAATTGACGGATATAATATTCGGATAGCGAGTCGTTTTGATGACCGAATAAAGTTCAAAGTGGTCTTAATTTGTTTAGTCCAAACAGCGGACGAAACCAATAGCAAAGGTTTTAAAAAATCTTCAGTGTAGGTTAGCGTTTGATGATGATCTGAAGTGATCTTAAGAGACCGTTGAGTGCTACAACAGAGACAGGAGGATTAGGTATGCCTAATACCTAATAGTGGGTTGATATGGGCTGTAGACGGTGATAACTTGTTTCTACAATGAGACATAGCTAGGATATGAAGCTATATTGGCTTCAAAAGTCAACTTCACCAATATACATAAATAAAATGTTCTCAGAGGCATAATGTTAATGCTGCAATTTTTAATTGATTCTCAACTTTGTTGATTTACACACACGCACTTTTAATTTTACTTTAATTTTATCGCTCTGTCTCATTATTTTTATTAGTAAAAACATTTAAAATTTCTCGGCTTATAAGCCGAGAAATTTTACTTCGCTAAAAACTCAATCGAAATCTGTCATAATCAAGAATCTTAAATTCAAATGGATACTGCGGCGTGAACACCAAACTGATCAAGGAAAATGTCGTGAGAAATGAGTGCCATCTCACTCATACTAAATACTTAGGTTGACGATAGTATTTTGTTCACAATTTGTACGAGGTAAAAGAGATGGCACTCTTTTTTTAATTGCTTCAGTTTAGTGTCCACGCTGCAGGATCCATTTGACTTTAAGATTGTTGGCCATAATTAACTTAAAATATGCAATATTAACGCCTTACAAAGAAGTTAAATGGCTGTATGAGTGCCTGTTTGTGCGCTTTGTTATTTAATACTAGACAATACATATTATTATATTAATGTATACTTCAAGTGCATATGAGACAATTATGAAACTTTATTTATGTAAAGCCAGAGAATCGGCAGAAATTTCATACCCCACTGATATTAAAATGTGAAACACTTATGATTGAATCCCCCGACATAACGAATTCAGTTTGGATGTAGTACGACAAGCAATATCCAAATTAGGTCTTTTATTAGATATTTTTTTTAGTATTTGTAAGTTTTAGTTGTACATATTTAGTTTAAGGTTTTTTTATGTACTTAATGTAAAAATTAAGCCAATACAAAAAACTATATAGGAACTATATACTTGCTGTATCCTCATTTTTCACAAGTAGGTATAATTTATACGGTATTAGTTTCGAAAGTAACATCCAAATACATAACATTTTAATATAAATGAGATATAAATGACCATCAATACAAATGACACTTTAATTTTAAAATCGATTACTACCTGGACTTTATTTTGACAAGACTATCTTAAGGTAAATTACCTGTTTTTTTTAATAACATTTAAAACTGACTGTTGAAACCATGTCGTATTTTGATAAGGAATGACAACATAACTATTTTTAGAGCAGTGATGATGTAAATTGTAATTTAAAATGTCATTATATAGCTGATACACAAATAAATGACGAAAGAGATGAAATTATTACTTAATAGATATCTTCTATTATAGCAACTTACTAGATTTATAATCTATAATAAGTATGCATCTATTATTAAATAGAATTTACATAAAACTCAACAAACTATAGTGATCTTTACATATTAATTTGTGCTTCACATATAAATAGATTTTTATCATTTAAGAGAATCTTTTATGATACAGAAATTTAAATAAAAAGATGTTTCTACAATTTTAATTTAATTAAAGAGTGGTTTACACTTGTGTTTTTAGTGATTGATAATAATAAATAAGCCTTCGTATAAAAGGAATTGCAAGTTTGGTATACCTACTGCTCTGAACAGAATTTCTAGACAATCAGATTCTGGCGCTTCGCCGGATGATGCCGCGGCAATTTTTGTGATAATACCTTCTAAAAATATTTCTAATATAACAAAACTCTATTTATACGAAAAACGCAAGCTGTATACATAATAAAGTTAATTTCTTACCACTAATATCCTATAAGTTATAAATGACACTGAATTCTATCTTAGACAAGGCATGTAATAGACGAGAATATAACATTAATTTGTATTTTAGTTGCCTTATAAAGCTTCTAATGACTAAAACTACTTCATACCATACAAAAATAAAATTGTCCTGGACAATGATAGCTTATTTATAAATATGATAAGACATAAATTTCTTTTTTATTATATATAACTTTGGAGGTACATAGAACAGCCTTACGTTGTGTTTCGGTACATTACATTACCTAGAACTCGTTGAGTCCGCCGTCATGTTGTCCTGATTTCACGTTGTCCAATATTTTGTTTACGAATTCCGATGTTTTACCGGCTATTTTGACCTCTGGAAAGATAATGGAAATCATAATATAATGGAGTTTTTAATGACAAAACACTTACAAAATATCTCGACCAATTTCGATATATTTTTTTAAAGAAGACGCTTTCCTGATGTTAAGTGATAACGCTGTCCAATAATAATCAGTACAATGCCACCCATGATTTCACGATGATGTAAAATTCTAAGTGCACCAACACTTCTTACCGAGTTGACTATAAGATGTTTAGACTCTTCAGTCTTCAGCCCAGTAATTTCACTAGCTACAGTTTTCAAATCGGTTCAGGCATATTTGAGTAAGTAATCCATTAGAAAGAGTAATCCTTTCTCATATTTCAGGTCGGTTATAATATTAATTTAATAATCATACCTGTGGCTGTATTAACTATATTCGTTAAATGTGAGTTCCAGTCTACATTGGTTTGTGAATTCGTCACCCTGTTGCTTAAAACTTGTTTCATTTGAGCTATTCCATTTAGAAGACGCTCTGAAAATAATTAAGAAAATACAATCACAAATGCAGAGAAAATCTTATCTTAATCTAAATATATAAAAGGAAAGAGTGACTGATTGACTGACTGGCTGATCTATCAACGCACAACCTAAACTACTGGACGGATTGGGTTGAAATTGGGAACACAGATAGGTTTTATGACGAAGACTACCGCTAAGAAAGGATTTTGTCATGCGGGCAAAGCCGCGAGCATAAGCTAATAATATTATAAACGCGAAAGTTAGTAAGAATGTATGGATGTCTGGATGAATGTTTGTTACTCTTTCACGCCTAAACGGGTGGACTGATTGAGCTGAAATAGGAATTGGTATAGAGGTAGCTTAGACCCTGGAATAACACATAGGCTACTGCACAGCGAGGGCGCAAACTATAAAAAATTGAACCAAAACCAGATAATATTCAATAATATTTTTTTTTTGTGTCCGTCATTAGAAATGTAGTAGATACTCCTATTATGTTGCCAGAAAATAGTACGAAACCTTAGTTTAAAATAAGTCTTATCAAGTTTTCGAGGTAAAAAACATAAAACAATTTAAGTATAAGTAACAGTTTAAAATTAACCAAGTAGGATTATAAACTATTGATGGTCTGTAAACCAAAAATACAATTTACAATATACCAAACGATTACATTTACGTATTTTTTAACCCCCGACGCAAAAACGACGGGGTGTTATAAGTTTGACGTGTCTGTCTGTCTGTCTGTCTGTCTGTCTGTCTATCTGTCTGTCTGTCTGTCTGTCTGTCTGTCTGTCTGTCTGTCTGTGTGTCTGTCTGGTGCATCGTAGCTCCCAAACGGATGAACGGATTTTGATTTAGTTTTTTTTGTTTGAAAGTAGAGTTAGTCGAGAGTGTTCTTAGCCATGTTTGGTGGAAATCGGTCCAAGATGGCCTCCGCTACAAAATGGCGGATTACTTTTTTCTTCCACAACCCCCTCAATATGGGTATCAAATGAAAGGGCTTAACAAGTAGAATACAGCCCACTACATAAAATTTAAAATCCAAGATGGCCGCCATCGAAAAAAATTTGAATTACGTATTGCGTTGGGGGTTTTTTAAATTTTTAATTTAATTCACTTGTTTAAAATAACCATGTCGAGACGTCAATTTATATCTTACTATCTTAAATCACCCGCGAAATTATTGTGATCCTCTGATTGGTCAGCATTACATGTGGCATGTGATCATAGATAGGTAAAATTATAAAAATAATGTAAGAAATCGTCTAATCCCATTAAGACATTTCTTTATAATAATAGAAAATTACATAAAGCCCATACAATATTAGCCGCATATAAAGGACTGCATTCATAGAATCATATTCATACGAAATATTTAGCATGAATTTATAGACATGTGCTATTGCATAACCTTAGACAAGCATCAAGCTTATCTTGTTCATTCATTAATAAAATAAGAATGAACCTGTTTATTTATGCATATAAATAGCATTATATGTCTCAGTTTATGTAAAACTGTATCTGAACTGTATTCTATTTGGTTAGGTATAGATATCTATAAATAATATGGATATCTTTATAAATTAAATTATATTAATGGTAGGTAATTAAATTATATTAATGGTATTAATGGTATTATTATTTTAATGGTAGTTTATGTTTTCTTATTATTGACTGACTCATACAGGTAATGATGATTCATTTTGGAAAAAATATACCGAACCAAAAGTACCTTGTGAACCTATGTATTGTTTTGTATATTCATGAATAAAAAATACATGTGTTTTCATTTTTTTTGCAGATTTATTTTAACACTAATTTTTAAAGGCGAAAGTTTGTGAGTGTGTATGTTTGTTACTTCTTTACGCCTAGACGGGTGGACCGATTGAGCAAAAATTTGGTATTAGAGATAACTTAGATCCTGGAATAACACGTAGGCTGCAGTACAGCGGGTAAAACCGCTGGGCTCAGCTAGTCTGTCAATATGTATAATTCAAAATGGCTGAGATCTAACGCTTATACGTTTCTGGGTACACACGCGGACGCTACGCTAGGACACGTGCTTCAATATAAAGAATAGAAATACAAAACTCTATTGAAACACTACAAACATACAGAAAATTTAAAACTATAACACAAAGTCATAAATCAATAATAAAGTGTTTAGCCAAGTCGTGAGGTCATGTCTTCCCAAGCAGTTTAAGTAACTCAGCCGTTTTCATTAAACTTACATTATAAAAAATATGTATCCAGTATTTGTAATACTTAATCTACTTGACACAAAAACAATGGAAAATGGACCCAGGAAGGGATTTATCCCGCCTTCTAGGTTTAGTCTGTACGGCCGACGGCCGCATCGTTGCTTAACATCACGCGAGATCATGGACAATAGCTAACCTATAATATAATGAGTAAAAAAGACTAACTAGAAAGTTAATGATCCTAGCTTTATTTTACATTGTACAAAATCAACTAAGTTTTACTTACTGTGCTCTTGTTGAAGGCCGAACAATTTAATTTTATTAGCTTCGTGCTGAGCTTTTTTCTTGAGTCTGCAAGCTCTTGAAGCCAATTTGTTCTTTTCCTTTCTAGTTTTCGGTCTGACGTTAAATGGCAGCTCACTCACTGGTATCATGTCATTTATAACTTTGCCGAGATTGTCTAGTTCTTTGCCTATCACATGCAGTTTCCTTGGATTCGGCGTTAAGTCGTTACCATCTCCTTTTCTTGCTTTACCACTGGAATATGGATTAATAATAATTATTAGATAGAGGTGACAAACTTGAAACTGATAACCCTCAACCTGCAAATCAAGTCAGGTACAAATAACAAAGTTTTGATTTAAAATATCCCCTGAAGACCTTGAATGTTAGAATATACATTTTAGAAGGAAACTGTGTCGCCAAGTGATCTTTCCGGCAAGTTGTTTAGTAGCCAGGTAGAGGGATTTACTGACAATACAAAATTAACAACAATAATAAAAAAAAAAAAAACAATATATTTTGAATACTACAGCATTCTGAACTATTTTTATAAACAAGCTACAAGTTAGATCCATAATTTATAAAAAAAACTCAAAAATAATTACACAAAGTTGCATCATACCTGTGTTTAATTCCCCTAACACTGCAATTGGGACTGAATACTGGATCAGTGACTAAATTTAATATATGTGGATCTTCTGATTTCTTCTTCAGAACCAATCTTTGACCTTTGGGACCTTTGGCTTGGACATTGTACTGCCAGAAATACTTCTCCTTTTTAGCATTGATTCTAGCTTGTTTTGATTCAGAACATTCGTCATTGGACTCTGTAAAAACATAATAGGTTTTCAATAATATAATATTATAATATAAATAAATATTATGAAAAAAACTAGTTTTATAATCAACAGTTATTTCATCCTATAATTATAATGTCATCTACCTATTTATAAAAATTACTATTATATGATAGTTTAATAATGAATAAGATAATTAAAATCATATATTTTGATTGACATGTTTATTAATTGTTTTATGGAATTGCATTTTGAAAAAATAAACATCTCCAGAGTGCTTTGATCGTAAATTGATAACTACATGTGAATGATTAATTTAAGCTAAAAAAAACTTTACTTTAAGCTATGTTACAATGTAACCACATTTTTGGGAGTAGACTTCCTTTGCAGGTCGGCTATGTGGGTACCCTGTCAGGGCCAGTTAATCTACTGCCTGAACAGTGAGCACTCCTCCGTATGAGCAAACCCCAAATACGGATGATGACAAGCGCCATTAAAGGACATGATTCGTTTAATAAACATCTCTTTACTCTAGGGATTACAGACAGTCATCTTTGCAGAGCTTGCCTGGAGGAGGAAGAAACAGCGGCTCACGTCATTCTTAAATGTACAGGAGTTGCTCAATACAGGGCACAGCACCTCGGATCTCCGAGGTCGGCAATCCACAAGGCATGCTGAGATTCATCGGGGAGCTTGGGTGGCTCGTGTCACAACACTCCCACCCACACGCAAAATGGGCCAAGTGGCCTAGTTGCGGAAACCAACCCGCATACCAATACCAGTAGGGCCTGAGCAGCGATGTGATAACATTACTGTGCTTCGGTAGGAGGGAACTGTAGCTAGCGAAATTACTGGGCTGAAGCGTCTTAACATTTTATGACTATGAAAAAAAATAATAATAGTGAAAAAAACAACTTGTTTACATTCACATCTACAACAACCCACCAAACCTTTAAGGACTAATTATGTTTTGAATATTTTGCCAGCGACTATTTTATAAGGTTTCATTATGTGAATAAATAGATAGACTATGACCACTATTAAATTGCAGTTTGTTCCCATAGATGTCAGGGACATCTTGTTTGGTTGACAGATGCAATTTTAAAATGGCAAAATATTACCATCAGGCAAGCAGCAAGTATGCTCTATACGAAAAATTAAAAATATGTAACAGTATGTACTATTATTACTTAATATTATGTAATACATTATACACATTCAGATCTTTAGATATTAGTTGGAAAGATTCACAATTTGTCAAAATATTTTATTTTTTCACACTTCCCCGAGGTCCCATTTAAATTTTATAGAAATTATTATAAAAATGTTTTTCAAGTGCTTGAATGAATGAATTTTGTTAATAACTCTGTTTGTTATGTATTTCTTTTTGTACAACAAAGTATTATCTAATTTATTCTATTGGTTAATAAATAGATGAGTTTTAACGACTATTAAATCTACTGTTAATGAAAACCAACACAACTAAGTAGTACACACACCAACACACAACACAATAACAAGTATTGTTAATAATAACTCTTACCATCTGAGGATAGGTCTTCATATCTGTCACTGTCTTCATCTGATTCAATGTCTCTGTCATCTTCATCCTGCGAGAACTCAGCATTGCCCGGGCTCAGGATACCTCCAGACAGTGAGGATATGGAACCTGCTTCAGCTATTGAACTGGTCGATAGCAAATGCTTTCGAGGCTCTCTTCTTTGCCAAATCTATTTAACATAGTATAATATTAATTGCAGGATATCTCACACAGTGCCATCTAACCCCAAGTTAAGCAAATGCTTGTGTTATGGTGGCCAGATAACATAATATCATATTATTATATTTTTTACATTATCTATGTACAGCCAGTGTTATGTCATACCCTATGTATTCTTGGGTTTGAAAATTGGTTTAACACATTGACTGCAGAAAACACAACAGCTGTTTTTTTGCAGTTAGAATGAGAGTGCTGAAAAACACAAACATTGTGTTTTGTCAAAGGATTTGTCCATACAAAATTAATTTCAGACCCCTGGGATAGTTCTATAAAACACTAATGTGTTAATTCTCTTTTAAGTAGGTACTTAATGTAATCTAAACTGGCTTGAAATATGGTATCTAAGTAGGTATACCATATTTCAAGCCAATAAGTTCAGTAGCAATAAGTTGGTAGGTAAGGGAGTAAAAAAGTAAGTAATAAAGATTTAAAGATACATCTACATATTTATAAAAATGTATATGAATGGTGTAATAGTGCAATCAAAACCAATTTTGATAATGTCTCAATAAAGGCAAAAGTGTTCAATAAGTTAGGTCAAATATTATTATCATTACCCAGAATTATTACGATAAATATATTATTATGCCGCTGATAATATTGTCTACATCCAGTAAGAACCTAACCTACCAATGCACTTTTATAAGCTATCCATGACTTTTATTTTGATTAAAAGTAAATATCTTTTCAAATGCATTTTATCAATATCATCACAAAATATACACAACTCAGTGCCTCACTTATCAGTAGATAATATTTATCATCAAAATAAACCTTGTATTGTAAACAAATGGCCAAGATTGTCATAACAAATTCAGTTTTTAAAATATTTCACGTGTAGTAATACCCAAAAATAATGTGTCATAATAAGAAAGTTTAAATTCTCTTTAAGCCTCAGATTTAATTCTTTAAAAAAGGTTTAAAGGTTACACTAAATTCATTGATTAATTTAAATGAAAACATTTCAAGAAATCCAGACCAAGAAGTCTAGTAACTTGTTCTACTGGTTAATATAAAAATTTAAATATTATTACCTGGTCCATGGTCAAATGTGTTGGTGCAGATGAAGACAGTTGTGCGGGTTGAGCTTTAACCACAGGCTGGAATGGGGGCAGTATAGTGGAGGCGGGGACAGACTGGCCCATGGCTATCTCCCCACTGTACCCATCCATGCGCAGCAACAACTCCGGCAACTGCATTATAGGCTGAGCAAAGCTCGATGAGGCTGAACTGTGCTGACTTGCAGGCGAAAACGCAAGCTGAGTACGACTGTAAGGACTGCAAGAACTCTCTGATGACAGCATGCCACTCGTCTGCAGCGTATTAGCATTGCGTCTAGACCCACTCATAACCCCTCCTATCTGAACACAGTAACCACTCTCTTCTGGCAACAACAGATCATCAAAATTTAAATCATCGAGCAATGTGTCCGGATTGGCATTCAACTCTGCTAGTGTAGGACTCATTATTAAATCTGCTTTATCAACTTGGAATATGTCATCTTCATCCATTTTGAATGAATCTATTTTATTGGAGTTGTCTGTGTCGAATCCTATTTTAGTATACTGCATGGTGGGGACACTGTGGAAGGAGCCGCCGAGCGTGTCCTGCGACAGATCCAGGTCGGTGCTAAAGTCTATGTCGCCGCGTCGCTGCGGGATTGGTACGGATGCGGACATGCTCGTCAGCTCGAACGGCGACTCCTGTTTTATCTCGACGCCTGGTTCGAGAAGAAAGTCATGTGTGTAAATAGAATCAGACATTGCACGTGTTTGTGTTGGCTGACCTTGACGTATAATCGTCTCGTTGATACTAGCGCACGCGCCTAGCGCCTCTATCGATTATTTTGCACTCAAACCCACGTGTATCACCCTTGTTCTATTGTTTATTTATTTCCTCGGCCCCAAATGGACCACCGCGTCAAACCTTTGTAATCCTATTACTACAGAACTGTAGCACATCCTTCGATTACATAACTTGCGAAATCACAACACCAATAATATCCAGCGCTTGATTATTCACAATGACTTTCGATATCGAATTGAAATTGGATTCACTATAGTTTATTTACAGTTTACGTGGATGATATAAGCTAATATCACTTTGTCAACGTTTTCTTGTAATCACTTTATAGTTTGTGTAAATCACAAAGGAAGTCGTTTTAATCAAAATAAATAAAGTCACTCACAATAACAAAAACACTTGCTCGTGAGATGCCCTATTCGAAGTAAACAAAGATATTATTATTATTCAGCAAACTCAAAGGTCATTAGAAAGAGATGGCAGAATTGAACTATGCGAAAAAGGAAAGAGATACAAAATACACAGAATATGTAGTAGATTTATACCGGAAAAGGAAAATCTTTTACGGAACGAGAGTTGGGTTAAAGTGTTTAAAACCGGTAAAATCGAGTAAAAAAAAGGTGATACATGAGTAGCTAATACAGATACAAAATAAAATAATCGATTTGATGTCAATATGACATTGACAGCACCGTGCGCACAGACGTGAACTTTTGTTTATATCCTTGCTAACTTTATCCAAATTAACAAGATTAAACTCTAATGTTTGTAGATATTATATTTGTGGTTTGTCTTATAAAATAATGTATCTCTTAATATTTATACTAACATCTTAACACATACTATAATATATTGCATGGTATATATTGTGACGTCTCTTTTCAGGTACTCAACTCTGTTGTGGCCTCAAAAAACCGGGCATATTTTTATTTTTACTGATCAAACTCCTTCGTTTATCTTTCTCTCTATCCACGGCGACATTGGCAAATTGTGGCAATGCTACATCTACGGGCCATTAAAAGAAGTTGAAGTTGAGTGAAGGATGTCGTAACCAGCTGGACGTCAAAGCGCCGTAACAAAATAACTCAAGTTTATTTAATTTTAATATTATGGGTGACGATATTACAAATTCTAGTAAAGAATGTGATACGAATAGGTTTAATGTCATCATTATTGGCGCCGGTATGGCCGGTCTATCTGCCGCCAATCAACTTCTCAAAAATGGCATCGAGGATTTCCTGATAGTCGAAGCTAGAAAACGCATCGGTGGTCGCATCATTTCTATTCCCATGAAAAATCATAAAATCGAACTAGGCGCTAACTGGATCCACGGAGTTCTTGGCAATCCAATATTCGAAATAGCGATGGCCAATAATTTGGTAAACATAATCAACATACCCAAACCTCACAAGGTGATAGCGGCCACAGAAGACGGGAAACAAGTGCCGTTCGGAGTGTTGCACGAGACGCACGAAGCGTACGTGTGCTTCCTGCGGCGCTGCGAGGAGTACTTCCTCTGCCAGTACCTGCCGCCGCCAGATATTCTCAGCGTCGGCGAACATATCAACCTGGAGGCCGCTATATACCTTGAAAGATTGCCCACGTCCGAAGAAAAGAAACTCAGACGATTGATATTTGACTGTTTATTGAAAAGGGAAACTTGCATATCTGGCTGTAACACCATGGATGAGATTGACCTCTTAGAATTAGGTAGCTACACTGAACTGCAGGGTGGCAATATTATTATACCAACAGGCTACAGTTCCATACTAGAACCACTCAAAAAAACCATTGCACCTGACAAGATACTGTCAAATCATCCAGTAAAAAAGATTATCTGGGCTTCGGGAGAACAAAATGCCACAAGACTTGAAGAGTTGGGCGAGGAATCTGAGGACTCTGATCAGACTGTAATAGAAGACATTTCCAAGTGCGCACCTGTGGACAACTCTGGAGAAGGGACCTCTCACACAGATGCATCTCATAAACCAAAGAAAAAACACTCAAACTATGTTGAAGTGTTATGTGATAATGGAAAAACTTTGTATGCTAAACATGTGATATGTACTATTCCATTAGGTGTTCTAAAAGAGAATGCCAATAGCTTGTTTGAGCCTTCTCTTCCCCAGTATAAAATGGAGTCTATTGAAAGATTATTGTTTAGTGCTGTAGATAAAATTTTCTTAGAATATGAGAGACCGTTTCTTAATCCTGACATCACTGAGATTATGTTACTTTGGGAATCTGTGTCAGTTCCTGAAGATATGGCCAACAGTTGGTACAAAAAGATCTATTCTTTTAGTAAAGTGTCAGAGACATTGTTGTTGGGCTGGGTGTCTGGTAAAGAGGCTGAATATATGGAGACCTTGCCAATGGAAGATGTGGCAGCAACATGTACAAAGATATTAAGAAAATTTTTAAATGATCCATTTGTTCCTGAACCTATAAATTGTGTTTGGTAAGTATTTATGTAGGTAATTCTTAAGTTAAATGCATATAAGCAGGTATAGCACGTCATGCCATGGCCTATGTCCAGCAGGGGCAAACCAGTGGCGGACAAATCAGTGGTGGATTTGCCCTAAGGCCCAATAGGCCCGGGCCTAGGGCGGCCAGATATTAGGGGTGGCTGGCGGCCACGGTACGGGCGGCCAATAGTGACAAAAAATTCACTGATGATTACAAGAAATAACTCTAAATACGTAAATGTTATAAAGGCTGCAGCAAGTTCGTAGCTTTAGTAGTAGTAATAGTATATACTCTTATAAGTAACTGTCTTTGTCAGATATAAAATAATTTCTTTGGGTTCGAAATAAGTCGTTCGCACACTCTGATTTCAAGAAAATTTCAAGGGTTTGAAAAAAGGGCTCACAGTAATCTGCTCGCACTCTTATTAGTAAAAACATTCAAGATTCTGCAGCTCGGAACGAGCTAAGCTCCCTTTTCGTAGTCAGAAATATAAAAAAAAACATTTGGACCTCGCAGCAAGCTATACGCGCTCACACAAGAGAGAATATTTAAATTTCTGACCGTTCAAAGAAAGATAACTGCACTCATTTCGTTGTCAAAAATATAAAATTTTCTCGGCGCTCGCAGCACGCTGCTCGCGCCATTTTAAGGAAGTATATTTTAATTTTCCTGTCACTTGAAGGAAGTCAACCGCGCTCATTTCGTTGTAAAAATATGTAAAATTTTCTTGGCGCTCGCAGCACACTGCTCGCGCAATATTTTATTTTTCTAACCGTTTCATGCGAGCTGAAAGCAAAGTATGGCGCCCTTTTTAAAAAGGTACCTGCTCAACGTCAAAAAAAATCTGAATCAGCCCTTGCCTGGGTCTCCTAGACCAGTAGCTGGGTACGCCCATGAAACTAGCAGATAGTTAACAAAAAACTTTGAACCGATTTCGATAAGAGTTGGCAAAAGGGTAAGTACACAGTAACATACTTAATGTATGGGTATGGAGTATGGGCATAATGTACTACTCAATATGATGGATGCTGACAGAAAGGTGGTTGGTCCTTACTGGGCTGGGGCCTGGGGCGGCCAAGACTACAAATCCGCCACTGGGACAAACATTGACTGATGATGATGATGAAGTATTTCTACCTCATATAAAATGTCTACTTATATCTGTCTATTATAAAATATCATTCAGTTCCTTTTCATGTCAAACAATTGTAATTTACAAAACCTTAAAATATTTAGAATCCTTAGTTTTGTCAAAAGATACTGATAATATTGTTGGACAATATGTGGTACTGTTCTGTGGGTAAAATAATTAGGTAGTAGCTGGTATTGTAGGCTGTTGTACCAATTTTTAATATCCACCAAATTAATATCACATATCTTATCATAATGATTGGACAATGACTCACTATTTTTGTAAAAGTAGCTAAATGATGTATCAAAAAATAGATAGCCCTAAGTTGTTTGTTATTTTCAGCACAAGTTGGAAAAAGCAGCCTTACTCCAGAGGTGCGTACACTGCTATAGGAGTGGGTGCCAGCCAGAGTGACATTGAGAGTATAGCCCAGCCTCTCTTTAGGAATGTTCATGATAAAAAGGTAAAAACATTAAATATTACAGAGGCAAACATTGTTTTGTGAAAATATTTAATGATTATGCCTAATTTACTCTAAGACTAATTAAACTGAAATTTGATGGAGGCTAGGTTGACTGTGAAATAAACACATAGGTATTAATATTACATATTCCTCAGTAGGAAAAATAGTGGGAACTTCTGCTGGTAAATGACATTTCACAATGTTGTGAATAAAACATTATATAATAATGCATTATTAATATCAATGATCATACAAAATTTATTATATTGAAGTTCAAAGTCATCAGTTCAATTATTATGAGTTACAAAATTGCAAGAGTAGTTTTGTAACTGATATTTTGTATTTCAGCCTGTATTGCTCTTTGCTGGAGAGCACACACACAGCACATTCTACTCAACAGCCCATGGCGCATACTTGTCAGGCCAGGCGGCGGCGCGGCGCATCCTTGCCACTGAAGAAGCTCCAACCATTAACTTAGACTACGCTGGCTCAGCCGACCTACAATCATGGATACAAGGCATCCAACTAGAGGGGTAAAAAATACTACCTACAAGGTGTTTGCGCACATTACCTAAATACTGTGATAAAAGTGCTTTGCCACCTTCCCGGTTCGAAGCAAGTTGAAGCACATTTTATCTAGAAATACCTCACTGAACAGGTTTTCCACTGATCATGACAAGGCTATGCATTCATTCAAGACATTAGGTATTAGGGATCTTACATAGATGTA
Organism: Hemithea aestivaria; assembly: GCA_947507615.1. Lineage (NCBI taxonomy): Eukaryota > Metazoa > Arthropoda > Insecta > Lepidoptera > Geometridae > Hemithea > Hemithea aestivaria. Next base: position 8,859,296 of record OX382333.1, read on the forward strand.
CTGATTTTTGTGTTGTTTCTCACTGATGTGGGTGTAATTTATTTTCTAATGGTCATAGTGATCAGATTATACTGTGCAATAGGCAATATGATACATGTGCATTAATGCTCTCAAATATTTAAATTGTCTAGTTTTAACTTGTCCTTTTTATTATTGTAAAATTAAATTACTATGAGCAACTATATGTTATAATATTTATAACTAGTTTAGCCTTGAAATTATAGGATCACATACACATGATATTATTTTTCAGTCTATTGTATGTAAAAAATTAATGAAATTATCTAAATTGTTTGCATTAATTATAATTTAAATGAAATTCTATATTGATAAAAAGAATTGTTAATATTGCTGGTACAAATAATAGGGTCAAAGTGGGTAAATGTAAACAGAGGTAAATGGTAACACTGGCCATAATTTCTTCATTTTTACTTTTATAGGATTCTGAGTGCATCAGAATACATAATAGTATTTTATCTAAGAAATGCAAATCAATATTTAAGTGTTAGATGTCAAAAAATATTATTTTGGTGTGTTTATTATTTTTCGGCAAAATCCATTAAAACACACTTTTCAAGTGGTGAACAGTACTTACTTTAGTACGAAAACTATTGAGGTAAGCTATAATTTTTATAAGCCTAGAGAGATGAAATTGAATTAAGTGGCATGTTTTAGGTGTTGTTTTCTCTCCATATGATATCCGCAATTTTTTAAATCTGCGTTTACAATTACCTCAATAATTAGTGCCTTGGGTAAAATGTAAACATAATTTGGGGTAAATGTAAACGAGTGAGGTAATTGGAAACACAATACTTTTTTCTTTCAATATGTTTAGTGCTAATGAGGGGGTGATTGTAAACATTTCATTTCAAGGCTAAAGTCATATGCAGAGGGCAAATGTATGAAAGAAAAAACTACTATGTTAGTCTCCGGAAGATATAGATGATATGATTCATAAAAAAATGCATTTCAAGAAGCCTGCGAGTTTTATGCATTTTCTACTACGGTTATATTAAATTCTGAGTAGGAAAAAATATTTCAAGAGAAAATAAAATCTCTAACTTGCATCAAGATGAAAAAAGGGAAAATGCTTCAGAGAATAAATGATAAAACTGATAAGGAGAGTGAAGAAATTATGAATAACAAAGTGAATTCATGCAACTGAGATCAGGTTTAAGTTAGCATAAGATGAAATTAAGAGTTTATGTACATATTTATGTCCAGTAGTAGTATAATTTGTTTATAATTTGTTCAGTAGTAGTGTTTCTTAATGTTTTCAAAAGTTATTGAGTTATTGATGTACTTACAGAGACTGTTTACATTTACCTCCTTTTATTAGTTATAATTATGTAAGAAAATATCATTATGTTTACATTTACCCCAAAATAAATAATTTACCTCCTGTTATAGATAAGGGCTTTTTACCATAATATACTCATTAGAGAGGTCAAACCTTGCACTAAATAATCTTTTCTTCTGTGCTATGTAGTAACAGTAAAGAATTGCGTGTTTACAATTACCCCAAAATGGTAGTTTTTGAAATTTTGCGTTGGGGTAAATGTAAACTTGTAATAAAAAACAAAATAAATGTGCTAGAAGGTTTTGTTATATATTACTTCGCATGTTATTTCACTCTGAATCCCTAGAAAAAATAAATAGTTTAATAAGTCGTCACAATTTTTTTACACGATGATGAAAGTAGTGCTACCTCCAATTTTATTCAAAAGTGTTTACATTTACCCACTTTGACCCTATATATAATTCAAATGGGAACATACATTATACAACTATGATAGTTTTTGTACTTTGTAAAACTATTTAGTCATGAAAACCAGCAGAAATCCTAAAAACTATTATAATACTTGACTACTGTTATGGGTTGTTCTTCTTGTCTAAGTAGATATTTAAAATATGAAGTAGATACCTTCTAAGAACTCTAAATTATAAAATTTGCTTTGAGTGTGACACTAGCAATTTTTCCTTGATACTGATGGTTTATGAACAATGAATTTTAATGAAAAAAATGTTTTCTAAAATGATAAATATAAGCTATCAATTGTACATGCTAAATTTCATATAGTATTTTAGATTTTTAGTATAACAATGTAGCAAAGCATTTCCATAATAATAATTATTATGATATAATATATCTACTTATGTTATTCAATAGCTAGGTGGTATTATTCGATTTTCTAGTCAGTGCAATGATTTTTTTTGTATTGCTTGAATAAAATCATAAAAAATGGTGACTTGTTTTTAAATGTCAAATATTTAAGTATCCATCTACTTGCCCCATTAACACAACTACCATATGCTTGTTGCTTTGCCTGCATCAAAAAATCCTTTCTTAGGAGATGTCAACATCAGAATCCAAATATCAAACCAAATTTCAACTATCTACAGGGGTTTGAGATATCACCTAAGCTTTTGTAAAAAAAATATAACTAAGCTTAATAAAACCAAAATTTACCAAAAAGTCCTTTAATTATAAATATATATTGTATAAGTGAATAAACAAGATTAACAAAACAATAACAAAAATGATTAACTTCACAGTAAAGTGATATATAAATTAAAGCATAATGTTTAATAATAATATAAATTGATAAACAAGTGTTTAGTTGTTAGTTTAATTAAATAAAATTCTGTCAAATTAGTTCATGTGGAGAAATAAAAACTATGGCCACATTGATTCAGTCCAATCACAATAAATCTTAAAAATATTTTAATACTATGTATTAATAATGTTAATCAATGATTAATACTTTTGTGGATGGAATGTCTCGCTTGGTTAGTAATCACAAACCTGTATACCTAATGTACCAAACACCTAATTATTCATCCCAATCTATTTCTACATTTACTTTCTTGAGATTTCTATTTTCTTTATTGCTATCTTCAATGCAAGGATGCACCTACTACTTTTTAATGATACTTAGTTTACATTTTCAAATGTGCATTATTATAATTTGGAAACAATATTTTTAATAGAGAGTTCCTGGTCACATTGATTCAGTCAATAAATGAGTATTATTTGAGCACTTCATAAATATCCCATATGAACATTTAGCGTACAACATGCAGTTCTATAGTAGAGTTCTTTTTGTTTATAACTGAGAGCAATGAATTCTCAACATCCTGTGACAGCTCTTGCCACACACATTTTCCAATCAATGGGACTTCTTCAATAGGAGGCCTGAAGGCTACAAGTAAAGTCAAACAGCAGCCATCAGACAGAGGGTCTGCCTCCACATTCATGAGACCCAGTGGCCGATGCTGCCCCACATCAGCTCCAAACATTTCAACCATAAATCTTCTCAATGTAGAATGTACACTTTTAGCTGGATTGATTTCACATGTTGGAAAATGTATTGTGGACTTTTCACTGAGTAAAACATGTAACCTATTTGTACTTCTCTTCTTGATTACAATTATCAACCTCAAAAGATCTTTAACATGGGGAGTGGGGGCTGGTAGAATGTCCTTGTGCCAAGACCCATTAACATGGTTCTGTTTGTAAAGTTGGGCCTTTTCAATAAGATGCAAAATATCATTTGATCTCAGTGATATTTCATCAAAATTTGCCACCCACTTGGCTTGAAGAGATTCTTTGTCTGCTTTTGCTGGAGTTTTTAACTCTCCACCGATGACTCTGCCTGTCAAAACAAATCTATACCACATGCCTCCCGCAGTTTCTATGACCAGTAAGGTGTTAGGCTCGCATTCTAAACCGGTTTCTTCTAACACCTCTCGCACGGCCGCCTGTACTATAGTTTCACCTTTTTCCATTCGGCCCGCGGGCAAGTACCACTTACCAGCGCAACTTTCCTTCGCTTCTTGCATCATAAGCACTTCGTTAGATTCATTTAAAATCACACAAGCTACGACATAAGTGACGTTGCTCCCAAGTACCGGTTTGAAATTAGAAGGAGTGGTCGGCGTAATACCTTGAGATTCCGCAACAGAATTCTGATCGGCGATAGTAAAATCGCACAGTTTATCTTCTTCTCCATCGAGACCAAGTCCATCTAAGAGTCTAGATAAATTGGAATTAATTTGTTGTGACATCATTACCTAGTTTTCATAAAACACTTCACTTTAAAGTTAAACTTCACTGAATATTTTGTCAATAGAAATTTTATAGTTAAATGTTGCTTGTAATAATAGTAAAATATTTTTTGTTTGATTACTTTGGGATTGTTTAAATTAGTTTCGAATCAGAAACATTTTTTATTTTGAATTTTTCGTAAATAGTAAATTTACGACGTGACAAACAACGGGATTTTCGTTCTTTAGTCTATGATTTTCGTAGATAGACAGTGACAGATAAAAATAAAAATATTGACAATGACAACTAACAGCAAGTTTTTGTTTCATTTTGCCGCGCTTTTGGAAAGCGGTTGAAATTTTTTGTGTTCTTGGATAATAATTTTGCAATAGGTGCTAAACGCGTATTAATAGTGGGTTTAATAAACGTTGAGTGTTTGTGAATGTGATTTACTGTCGAAGAATGGAAAAAAGTTCAACAGTCTGCTATTTTCAAGAATCGTCACAAAATGAATCGATGTGATTCGATAAACGCCCACTCTTTATCGAATTTTGGAGGGAATATCCTCCAATAAACAAGGAACTTAAAATATTAAAAAAAATCGACTGAAGGACTTTTTTTTTTTTTTTTTTTTTTCTCTTCTACTCCACAGGAGTCTGGCGCCACACGACTTATGCATTTGCCACTATCAAGTCGATGCGATTTTCTCATGTTAAAACTTGTGTGATAGTTATGTAACTGCTTTTTAGTAAAAACGGGAAAAGTATACACGCGAAAAATATTATAATAGATTTAGGATCGGAATTTGGAAAAGGGATCAGGAGAGGATTCAGTTAAATTTCATAAAATGCCATTAATACATAAAATATTCACATCACTTTTAATTATATACAATTATTAAAACTTATCTTTAGATTATTTAAAAAAAAATACATTATTATTTAAAATTTAAGAAATATATAATATTTGAAATAAATTTATATATTAATATTATTATTAATAATATATAATGATAAAATATGATATGTTTTAAAATCACTTAACAGATAGGAAATATTTACAGGAAACGGGATGTCAGATGATTGGAGGTCAGAAAGGAAAGCGGCAGAATTGTAATTTGGACAGGAGAAAAATAGATGGTTCAAATCCGCAAAGTCACACCCACACTGGCATTCCGGGCTGTTTACAATCCGAAGCCTGGAAAGATGAGCTGGTGTACAAACATGGCCCAGCCTCATTCTGATAATGATGGATGTTACCATCTTTCCAAGCTTCAAACCGAAGAACCACGGTTTCTTAGGTATGTCTGGTTGTAAACTATAGTAGAATCTGCCTTTTACATTGCTTATTGCCTCCCAAGCCGCAAGCCGCACTCCACGAGTCCATGAGCCGGAACCTTGGAATAGCAGCCAAATCATAACAGTAATTTACGTATGGAAATATGTCGCCACATTCAATCGCCCCATTAGCTAGAACATCTGCCTTTTCATTCCCTATGATACCACAATGACTCGGGACCCAGGCAAAAACAATAGTAATATTTTTTAACCAATATTCAAAAAGAATTTCTCTCATTTTGGCAATGAGAGGAGTAAAAAGTTTTGCTCTAAAAGGATATCTTTTTAGACCTTGCAAAGAACTCAACGAGTCTGTAAATATTACCACTTTATTAAGTTTAGCAATCTTAACATATTCTAAAGCTTTCAATAAGCCAATGCTTTCACCAGTGTAAACTGAAGTTTCAGGAGGACATTTGATTTGTTGAGTTATTCGAAAATTGTGGTGATATACCCCAACGCCTACGCATCCAAGCTGAGAATGTTTAGAGGCATCAGTATATAAATAATGCCAACCCGGCCACTTAATGCCCACTATAGAATTAAATTCTGAATTGGAACTATTAATATTTTTAGTAATACTTAAATTAAAATAAATTTCCGGAGACAAAGTTAAAGCCTGGAATTTACAAGAAAACAGGGAGAGATTAGAAGATTGATAAGTAGGAGCTAACAACGTATTGTGTTTTTGTAAACTTATTACTAGGCACGGAGGATTCTTGTGTAACCAATAATTTGACATTGGTATTAACTGAGACAAATGAGTAAGCTTATAAGTGAGAGGATGGTTTGATGTTTGGAAGATACGATAGAAGAGCCTATCTGCTAAGAATTGCCGTCTAAGATTCAGTGGAGGATCAACACATTCAACCTGCAGGGCATTGATCGGGTTGGATCTCATAGCACCGGTAACAATTCGAAGAGCCTTAGATTGAATACCATCTAATTTCTTAAATCCAGACACGTTACCAGGCTCTAGCAAAAAACTTCCATAATCCAGATTACTCCTTATTAAAGCATTGTATAGAAGCTTCATAGAAAAAGGATGAGCTCCCCACCAAACACCCGATAGGCATCGCATAATATTTAGTGATTTTTCGCATTTTTCTACCACATATTCACAATGTGGAAGTCCGGAAAGTTTGCTATCTAAAACTACCCCTAAGAATTTTGTTTGTGATAAGACAGGGATTATAATATTATCATATTTTATTTCGAACGTAGGTATCAATCGTTTCCTGGAAAATGGCACAATACAACTTTTGATAGCAGAAAGTTCCAGACCGTTTTTATCCAGCCACACTTTTAAATTACCTAGACCGGATGTGATTCTTCTGGAGGCTAATTCAAATGAGGTATCAGTAGTATATAAAAGAAGGTCATCGGCATACTGAAGTACATTGACTTCCGCAAATAATGATGGCTCTAAGTCGTGGGTGTATATATTATATAGTAGCGGGCTGAGCACTGAGCCTTGAGGAAGTCCTTTCCAGGCTATTCTGTGACAATCGGAGGCGTCTAGCTTTATTTTTCTGCCAGCTAACATGTTAGAAATAAAATTAACTATTATGTGGGGAATATTAAGGTTTATTAACTTTTCTTTTAAAGTTTCTATTAAAACATTATCATAGGCGGCATGTATATCTAAGAAGGCTGCTACAACCGATTGATTGAGTGAAAATGCTATTCTTATGTCAGTTGTAAACACAGCTATGCTATCAAGGGTACTTTTATTCTTACGGAAACCAAATTGACTATGCGATAATTTCCCTTGGGTTTCAATATACCACTCGAGTCTATTTTTCACGAGATGCTCCATTATTTTCATAATGACTGGTGACAAGGCTATTGGTCGATATATGAAGAGATTTCGCTAGCTGGTTTATTGGGTTTTTTAATTGGCAACACTATTTGACATTTCCAATTAATCGGAATGTCACCTGTCATTAAAACACTATTGACAACTGACAGATAATATGAAAGTGCTTTTTCTCCAAGATTCGAAAAGAAACAATACGGTAAACCGTCCTCGCCGGGTGCAGTTGCAGTATCTTTGATTACAGATAAAACTCCTTTTAACTCGTCCATAGAAAACAGAGCACCAAGACCATGCTCACAGGAGGGAACTGATGGAGGAATATAATTAGTGACTAAATCTTTGTGTGGAACAGTGGGTGGAGCTAATTGATCTAAAAAATTTTCAGATAATGACGGATCTAGTGATGGAGAGTCAGATGAAGATACCATAGCCGATCTAAACCTTCTAATATTACGCCAAACTACAGACGGTTTAGTGTTTGGAGAAAGAGAACCACAGTATTGTTTCCAGCCATTGAATCTCTTATTTTTAAGAAGCTTTTTTGTTTCCTTTATAATATTTATTAAAGAATCAAAATTTTCATCGCTCATATCAGAATTGTACTTTATTTCAGCCTCTTTTCTCTTTCTAATAGCTAAACTACAGTCCTCATCCCACCATGGTGGAGAAGGAATCTTACCAGACATTGAATTTTTTATGGGAAATGTATTACATGCAACTTCATCAATAATTTTAGTAAAAGCATTCGCCCGAATGGAAACCTCCTGAGAAGCAGGGGGAAGAGAATCAACTTTGTCTTCAACAGCTGCCATAAAAGAGCTCCACTTCTTTTCTTTAATAATAAATTTAAATCTTGGAGTGCGAGAAGGCCTAAATGGTGTGTTCATTTCTGAAAAATTTATGAGTATAGGGAAATGATCACTACCATATGTAGAATTAAGAACCTGCCAGGTAAAAGAGGAAGCTAATTGAGGTGAACAAATTGTGAGGTCTATAGCACTGATATTCTGAGATGGATCTGTCCTACGAGTGGGTGTACCTGTATTGAGCATGCAAAGGTTTAAATTATCCAAAATATCTAATAACTCCTCTCCATATGAGCTGGAAATAGAGCTACCCCAGAAACAATGTTGAATATTAAAATCTCCCATTACTACAAATGGTTTTGGAAGATTAGATAGGATAGATTTAATTTCCTGTAAAACTATATAATTTGGATGAGGAATATATACAGAAATATAAGATATATTACTTATTTTAACAGCTACTATAGAAAAATTATCATAGGAAGGCAAAGGAAGAAGGGTATATATACAAGAATTATTTACAAAAAGGGCAGCTCCTCCATGCCCATCCGGACGATCATCACGGAGGCAGGAGAAGCCACGGATATTAAAGACAGAGCCTGGTAAAAGCCAGGTTTCTGCCAATGCTAATATGAAAGGTTTATATTGATTTATAATGTGTAACAGATCACTTTTCTTGCTCCGGACACTGCGACAATTCCACTGGATTGCAGTTTGGTGAGCCATTATTAAAAGTTAAAGTTTTTGTAATTATATCAACTATTGAGGCAGCGTAGTTCGGTTTAATAATATTAGATTGAAGTAATAAATTCAGTAACATTGAAATTATTTGAGAAATTGATTGAGTTGAGGAATCATTATCAGTGCTGAAAGCACAGCCATTTGATGGAGAAGGAGGGTCATAATCCTTAGTTAATGATCTATGAGCAACATGGTCATAACCTTTACCTAATTTAGGCAGAGGCTTAGGTTTACTTATTACAGTTTTCCTGTATGATGTAGTCGGGTGATGGGGGAAAAGTTTACCTTAGGGGTTTGGTCAATTGGAGTAGCTGCAACCTCTGAATAAGGACGAGACACTGTGGGGTGCAATTTTATTGCCTCAGCATATGAGATGCAGTTATGGGCCATTGTTGTTTTAATTTGTTTTTGTCTAGACATCTCAGGGCATGTTTTGCTGATGGCATAGTGTACTCCACCACATAGGCAGCATGAGACACAATCCTCATCAACCCCGCAAGATTCTCCTGTGTGCTCTTTACCACATTTGTAGCATCGAGGCTTTGATCTACACTGAATCTTAGTATGACCATATCTACAACAGTTAAAGCACTGTATAGTTGGAAATGTATAAATGTCCACAGGCAGAGCATTGAAACACATGAAAATTCTTTTCGGCAGAATATGTCCATCGAACGTTAAAACTATAGTTTGGGTCGGCTTCCAGGTTGGTGTACCATCAATCATATCTTTGAAATTTAATCTACGCGCCTTAAGAATTTTGCCACAACCAAATGGGACAGATATATTCTCAATTACTTCTTCTAAAGACCATTCAGTTGGAACACCTCTGACTATGCCCATACGGGTCACAGCAAAAGAAGGGATGAATGCTTTAAAGTTGTTCTCAGCAAGGATCTTGTGACTGATGAATGCATTTGCATCTATATAATTGGAGAAAGCAATGGATACCCTATTCCGACCCAGTCGTTTCAAACTACCGTTAATAACGTTATTAAAAGAGCCACTTTTCAGAAATCTTCCAAAAGCCAAAGGGTGTAAAATTGTGGAATCATTAGGATTCAGCTGGGTGCGTTGAACGTGGACGACATAAGGCGCCACATCCGTTGAGTCAAATTGAGTCCTAGCAACTGATGAAAAAACCTGTGCACCGTGACCCTGGGGAGAAGATGCATCCACATCCTTAGAATTATTGCTCTTGTTCTCATCAGATGGTTTTGTAGTAGATTTTGGCATGACAGATGGTATCGCAAATTCATTCTCTTTAATTATTTCATGATCAGAGCAAGAGCAATGAGACTCAGATGTCGTCCTGTCCAAAGTATGGCGCTTCTTTTTTTTATTCTTGCATTTGTGCGAACGGCTTCTTTTTACAGATTTGTGAACCAGGGACCCATCCGTGTCCATCCCAGATTCACTAGAGGCAATAGTTACAAAATTAACAGCCGGTGGAACTATGATGGAAGCCATCATAGTCCCACCCGGGTCATCCGGCGGGTCGCCCATCAAGAAAAAGTAATTAAAAACTTACCCTAAGCAGTTTAGACTATACACACTAATAAGTTATAAAAAAATACAATAAATACAACTATATTTACACAAATTAAGACTGAATAATCTCCAAAATCTTAATAATAAAATTAGAGCAAGAAAAACCACGTCCTTCAGGTTCGAAATTTCCCCGCCTTTTTTCGACTGAAGGACTTGTATCCATGGTCAGAATATTTTTTTTTTTTAACTCGACACTGGCAAAATGCAACTGTTGCCATAATATTAAAAAAAAAAAAACAGCAAGTTTTTACCCCTCATCCACATATACCGGCCAATGACTCGGCAAGTCGTTGGCCGAACGTTTGCCCGAGTGCACAGATTATATTATATTATATGCACTTGGGGCACAGATAATATAAATAAAAAAATAAGGAAAATTTAACTTGTTTCAAGTACTTCGTCGTAAAGAACCGTAAATATCCGAACACATTCGTCTATAGACAAAAATTGTTCGTCCATAGACAAAACACACACTCGGCGAATTATTGGCCGGCATATATGGACGACCCATAATGATTTTACAAAAAAAAAAACAATTTGACTTACATAAATGTAGGACAGTGACGGTGACATTCAACGGCCGTCAAAATTTACCAATCGGCAATCGGCAAATGGGTAAGATTTTGCCTTCGATCGAATAAATTACTTGCTGATTGCTGAGGGCATTTTATAACAACGTTAAAGAAAATCCCATCCTTTTCATCATGTCGGTGACCAAAGGACAGATGCTGGTGATTATTGTTGTAGTATTTTTGTAAGAGCATGTTTACATTCGGTAAACTTCATTACTTCAGTTACGTAATTATTGTAGGTGCGCTCCTTGAGCACGTCCTCTGCTGCTGCTCAGCTTGTGAAGCCTCCAGTCCAAGTGTTCGGCTTGGAGGGTCGTTATGCTGCAGCGCTGTACTCGGCCGCCACAAAGAACAAGACTTTGGACGCGGCTGAAAAAGAACTTCTTCAGTTCCAACAATCCGTCAAGAGTGATCCCAAACTGAAAGAGTTTATGATTAACCCCACAATTAAGCGTACTTTGAAAGTTGACGCCCTCAAGAATGTCGCAACGAAGGTATATTATTTACTATTATAACAATAGTAAAAAAGTTTACTCAACCATTTCTACTAAATCATGCTTACTATTGAAATGAGATTCTCCGTTCATCTTATATGATTTATAACCTAAAAAATGTTACATTACAATATTAATATTAAAATATTTTTCTGGTATATTATGGAAAGGGAGGCCTTTGCCCAGCAGTTGGACAAACCAACTGAAAATAAATAAATGTATAGTAAATGAAGGACATAATATTATTGTAAGAGAATCCTATAAAATATTGTGATTAATAATAATAATTAAATGATTTCTTATCACCATCCCCGGTGAATAAATGGATAACAGCAAAAACACAACTTTACAGGAAAAATAAAAAACCTATTTGCCGTTACAGTACCAGTAACCAGAACTTTGATACTACTTACTTACTTTTACTTATTACATGAAAAATACAAAAAATTGAGTAGATGTATTTGGACCTATTGAATTCGAATATGATATAAAAGAAAAAAACAAGACAATGGCCATATCCGTATATTCACTGGAGACGGCATTATGTTTTTTCCATCAATTTATAAAATATTTCTAATAATTAAACAGGTTTGCAATAAAGTATTATTGTATTGTATTTCAGATCAACCTATCAGCTACATCCAGCAACCTCCTATGTCTTCTTGCTGAGAATGGTCGCCTTGGCAAATTTGAAGGTGTAATTAATGCCTTCAAAATCATGATGGCTGCTCACCGTGGTGAAGTTACTTGTGAAGTTATCACTGCCAAACCTCTAGACCCGGCCCAGAGACAGAACCTGGAAGCTGCTCTTAAGGTGAAAATTAAAAAATATGAAATAACTAGCTGTGCAGTTTATCCTCTTCAAAAGTACTTAATATGTTATTTTAGGTTCAAATTTATGTACACAACAAATTTCAGCCTATGATATTAGGTATATCATATTATGAATAATGTTGGTGTAGAAAACTTAATATAAGAAATTTACTTTGTGTTTTGTCAACTGATTTTTCCATACAAAATTAATTTCCAGCCCCATACTATAAATTGTAATCCGGTTAGTACTATAAAACGCTCCTGCAGCCAGTGTTAAGACTAGAGGTAAACAATCAGTGGTTTTATTGCATAAAGTAATCTTTTATTACAGACAACTTGGTTGGAAGGAAATTTGAAAATCATTATAAACCCATTTTACAAATAAATCTCCTTCAGATGGTCTTTCCAGAAAAAAATATACTACATATTTTTCTAGAAAGTCCAGAACTTTAATTTATACACCACCTATCTGAAACTAGCTTGTGTTGCCTTGTTTGACAGCCTTCATTAAAAAAAATGTACATATAATATACTTCACATCCTATCAAGAACTTTTAGTTTGGTTGATTTACTTGTATGTTGGGGCTGCTACTTCGACAGCAGTTGGTGCTTAACACATTGACTACAGCAGCGTTTTTAAGAACTATCCTAGGGGCCTGAAATTAATTTTATATGGAAAAATCCTTTGACAAAACACAATGTTTGTTTTTCAGCACTTGCGTTCCGACCTTAAAAACATAGCTGTTGTGTTCAATTAGTGTTTAATTGTGTTATTTTTCAGAAATTCCTCAAAGCCAATGAGACCGTCCACCTGACAGCTAAGGTTGACTCCTCCCTGATGGGAGGCATGATTGTCTCCATCGATGACAAGTATGTGGACATGAGTGTGGCCAGCAAAGTCAAGAAGTACACCGAGCTCATCACTGCTGCCGTCTAAGCTGTGGTTCAAATGTTGTAATTTATAGTGAATATAAGCTAAATCAGTTAACTAGACATTTTGGCTATTTATTTGTACAACCTACATAATATATTATGGTAGAATAGATTATTATCCAAACTAATTGAGGGAATTCGGTATTCTGTAAACCAGTATTCTCTGATAATTGAACTGTATTGATTTTAGCCATTTTGGTGAATGTAAACTATATCAGGGTTTATGAGAGAGATTGAAATTATTTCACATCTGCAAATGCAGATGCAGTCCAAAGGTGGACCAGATACCTATCAAATTTGTCTGATCTGATCTCAGTAAATTTTTTAGAGTTGGCTTCAAGCAATTGGTGTTTGGCTAGAGGGGTAGGAGTGAATTAAAGTTTGAACTGAAAGAAAACATGGAAAAAGTCACACAAGCAGTATGACTTTAAGTCAACTAGTCATTTGCATAAAAATTAATATGAAAAAACATATGTAGTTTTGTAACAATTATTTTATTATGTCATATTAGTGGAAACTTTGTCACATTTTAATTACAAAGGAACGTAAACCAAAAATTTAATGTGCTCCCTGCACTGCTAACTTATATACTCTTATAACAAAAATAATACTTTCATAGTATGTATTAACACTAACTTAAACATCTCTAGAATCAACAACAATATTATTTATCTGAGATCATGGAATGGTGGTAATATTGAGATCTATTGAACATCAGAGTTATCCTTCCGTTGGAGCGGCTTCTCCCTTGAGCAGAGCATTCTCTGCCTCCAGCTCAGCAATACGGGCTTTAGCTGCCTCTAGTTCATCCTCACCTCCATCCGTGCCCAAATGTTTTCTAACATACTCCAAAGCATCTTCAGGCTTGTCTGGTTCTTCATACAAACTCACCAACACTTTAGTGAGTGCATCCATTACTCCAGCTCTCTCCAAGTAGCGTCTAAATTCTTCTCGTTTTGAGTCAATTGGCTGAAATTAATACAAAGTATTACCTACCTTTAATAAACTATGAATAATAATTCTTCTTTATAAGCTCAGTATTTTGTTTATTTATATACCAATACTACTCTTAATACGTTTTCTCATGTCAGTGAATTGTTATTATTTCTAAGGAGAATAAATGAATATATCTGACTCGAAATCAATAAAGTATAATAGACAACAATATCAGTTACAGTAAGATTAGTAGAAAATAAATAAGGTTAAAATAATTCTAGGTAAAAGGCGAGGTTAAAATTAGTTTTATGAATGATAATATTATTAGTATATTGCAAGCATTATTGCAATTTATAGTGTGATGAGTGATGTCCGAATATCAATGATGAATAAATGATTACCTTGTAAGATGACATTTTGACGCTTTTTAGAGTCCAATATTTATTTGTTAGACAAAAATTATGGGTTGAAAGTTGAGTAGAAGATATTTATTGGATATATTTCGGAATACCGTAATAAGAATTACGCAAATTATTGCAAATTAGTAAACCGTCGACCGTCGCGTCAATAAACAATTTATTGACAGTTGACATTTATAACAAATGACAATCAACCGGGAATTATTATTAACAACAAAACTGTACCGCCGAATGACTCGCCGAGTCGCATCGTGTGGAGTGTGGATGCAGCATAAGCGGAAATAAATCCTAGGCCCATCGCACATTAATAATGGAAAAAAATCGATTTTACCTATCTTTTCAGACAACACTATTAGTCATAGACTAAAAAGTTTTTATTTTTAATTTCCGTTTCCGTGGCGGTATAATGGTGAACGCATATATGTATATCCGCATCGAAAGAATTTTATTCATAGGAAAATCTTCCGATTCGACTCCGGCAAGTGTGCGAGGTTTCATATTATTATAATTCGATTCGTTCGGCGCGGTCGATGGGGATAGATGTGCGTTCACTATAAGCCGGATAGACGAGACTACAGCACAGTAAAGCAACAGACCAAATGCAATAAAATAACAAGTGAAATTTAAAAAAACTTTTCAAAAACATGCTTTTTTTATTATTACCATCTAGCACCAAAGTACTCGTCAAGACGAATCAAATGAGCCCAAACTCGATGGGGTTACGTCATTTAATAACCGAGTTCCTATGGCCACCTTCCGGCTCCATCATCAGATCAGCTCGATGTCATAAAAATATTGCATTGTCATCCGATTTATACAGGCATGCAAAATTTCAGCTTAATCGGACACCGAGAAGTGGGTCAAATTAAACTTGCAAGATTTGATTACAGACAGACCAACAGACAGGTGAAAGTAAATAAAAGCTTGTAAAAAGAAACGAAGGGTCATTCGTCAGTTTGGTCTGTACCTTAGAACGAAAACATCAAATCTCCTACTTATAAATACCTACTACAGATTGATTAGTTTATTGAATCCATACATTCTTTGTCCAGCTTTATTCGCAGCTGTAATAATTACATCTACATCCGCATCGTCTGATCTTCTTATTTACAATGAACTAGTATTCCTAAAATAATACACTGTAAACTTAGTGTTAAAAGTATTTATTTGCAGTAAACTGCCAAATCTTTAAGCATTTAAATTAATTAATGTTATTCAGAAATTAAACTAAAACACATGAAACCTAGCGACATAACATGAGCACAGAAAATATTATATGTGAAATTAAATGCTCCATTGTAATTTGTAACTTAGCTAATACTTTTCTAGTATATAATCTTATAATTGTGTGAAATGTTATAGATATAAAGCTTATGATTCGTCGTCACTGCCAGCAGGAGCCCTAGGTTTGGGTCCTCCAGCTCTCTTGGCCATGATGATCTGATCCACCTTGAGGATGGTCGTAGCGGCGCCCACGGCGTATTTGATGCCCCAGTGTTTGAGGATAAATAGGTCCAGAATGTTCTTCTCCTTTGCATCAATCACTCCACTGTTCTCTGATTCAATGTCATAGCCGGCATTTTTGTTACCCTCCTAAAATCACATAACGGAAACATTAAAAATCACATTATGAAGCATGTCCCTGAAAACAATATTTAGGATATTATTATTGTCATTTTTCATCTCATCATCAGTCTTCAATTGCCCACTGCTAGGAATAGGCCTTCCTTTGATTATGTCAATCTCCCTTGTCACAAGAGCAGATATTTGAGGTAGTATCTAGTGTTGTATAATAAAAATGAATAGCCTGCCAAGTGGCTAGATCGGGCCGCAACCACCCCATTCGAATTTAAGCCTTTATTAAGGGATCCTTTCTTCTTAAGACTATGGAAAAGGTAATAGACAGATACATCAGAGACGTGGCACTAGTCATCTCTCCTATCCACCAAAGTCAACACGCCTATCGTAGAGGTAAATCCACAGTAACTGCGCTGAGTTGCCTCATCGACAATGGTAGAGAAGGCCTTGGAGGACAAGGAAATTGCACTTTGTGCATTCCTTGACATTGAAGGTGCTTTCGACAACTCCCCTACTGCTCTGCTGGTTAATGGGCTGATGAAGAAAAACGTCGACCCTACTACCACCAGATGGATTGAGAGTATGCTCACCGATAGAGGAGCGATATTAGCCCTTCACCAATCAACTATTGAAATATCAACGGCTAGGGGCTGTCCACAAGGAGGTGTTTTGTCGCCTATCTTGTGGACACTAGCCGTGGATCAGCTGCTCTGCAGATTGGCAAACCTCAATATCGATGCGCAAGGCTACGCTGATGACCTTGTGATCGTCGTAAGGGGTTTTTGTCAATCAACTATCTCCAACTTGATGCAGAGAGCTCTAAGCACAGTCAGTGACTGGTGTTCAGAGAGCGGATTTGCAGTTAACGCTGCTAAAACTATGATCGTACCTTTTACAAATAAGCAAAGGCTCGACAAACTTGTGCAGGCCAAACTTAGCGGTACAGTCATACCTTTTTCCACGGAAGTCAAGTATTTGGGCGTAACCATCGACCAAAGGCTAACGTGGAATACTCACCTAGCCAATGTCCTGCAAAAAGCTAAGATGGCGCTAGGTGTGAGTGGCAGATTGGTAGGGAACAACTGGGGAGTAAATCCCCGAGTAGCCCTGTGGCTGTACACTGCCATCGTGAGGCCGATTATAACATACGCCTCCATGGTATGGTACTCTAAAGTCACACAATCAACTGCCATCACTAAACTTAGCAGTCTACAAAGGACTGCCTGCCTCATGGCCACGGGAGCAATGTCCACTACTCCTAGTGTGGCACTAGATGCAATGCTGGGGCTGCCACCTTTGCATATATATGTATGCAAGGAGGCAAGGGCCAGCATGTACAGGGCCATAATTCAGGGAGGAAGGAACTGGCTTTCCCAAAAATTGAGATCTCTCGAAGACTCAACTCTGGAGTTTCCAACTCTGAGCATGACATCCGATGTCATGCTTCCGCGCTATGTATTTGAAAAAAGATACAGCGTGGAAATTCCTACTAGAGAAGACTGGCTTAATAACCAACTTTTCTTTAAAAACGGGAGCCTTAACTGGTTCACGGATGGCTCAAAGATGGGGGCTGATGTAGGCTATGGAGTGTATGGCGAGCGTCCCAGGGTTGGCAAGAGTGCTAGCCTGGGTACCCTCGCCTCCATCTTCCAAGCGGAGATATATGCCATTCTTGAATGTGCACATATTAACCTGCAAAGGCACTACATCAACCATACCATCTATATAAATTCTGACAGCCAGGCTGCCCTCCTAGCGCTGGACTCGACAGTTGTCACGTCCAGGTTAGTCGAGGATTGTATGTTGCACTTGAATGCTTTGGGCACTAGAAACAGCGTTGTCCTCCGATGGGTCCCGGGACACGAGGGCGTCTACGGTAATGAGTGTGCTGATGAGCTCGCGCGCTCTGGGGCAGGAGGCACGCAGTTTGGCCCTGAGCCCTTTTGTGGCATTCCCAAAAGTCTGGCACTCAGAACCCTAATAAACTCATGCATTGGGGAGTCAACCAAGCTATGGAAAGGCTGTCCAGGCATGAGTCATTCAAAGTCTCTTGTGAAAGCCTATGACAAACGGTTTAATAACCAAGTCATAGCGCTAAGCAGAAACAACCTACGCATCATAACCAGAGCCCTAACTGGACACTGTCGCCTTAACAAGCACATGTTCAAATTGGGGCTATGCAACACACAAACCTGTAGATTCTGTGAGGAGGCGGATGAAACGCCTCTCCACCTACTAGGAGAGTGTGAAGCTCTGATGCGCATACGTAGCATCGTTTTGGGTCAGCACCTGCTTAGCCCGGACGAGCTTAGAGAGAGTAACCCCAGGAAAATCCTTCAGTTCCACGAAGCTGCAAGGGTCAGTGGCGAACTTTAACGCCGCGCAAATGGGGCCTTCTCACCCTTAATGTGGAGATCACAATAGGTCATTTCTGGCCGCAGTGATATGAAAAGCCACAACCTGCAAATAAAAAAAAAAAAAAAAAAAAAAGGATGCTAGACAATTGAAGCGCTGGTGGCTAAGGAGTTAAATTTATTGATATATCATAATTATTGTAGGTTCATACGTATTTAACAGCTTTCAGTGAGAGATGTGTATTATTTGTAACATTAGTTTATATCTGTGATATTTACGTCAGTGAAAGTTTGACAAAGCCCCTAGTGAAGCTGCTAAGTCAGTGATTGTATGTCACCTTGTTACTAATATATTTATTAATAACAAACTATACAAGACGAAACTGTTCTAAATGTTCTTATAGTGAATAAATGTTTGAATTTGGTTATCACAACTTATTTGTAATTAAATGTCATACCTTGTGTGCTTTGAACAAGTTGTTAACAACAGAAGTTGCATTAGCTCCAGAGTTGTCGGCCAGCGCGCGTGGGATAGCCTCGAGTGCGACGGCGAACTTGCGGACCGCGTACTGCTCCAAGCCGGGCAGTGTGTCTGCGTACTGCAGCAGCCGCTGGGCTAGTTCAATCTCTACGGCGCCCGCACCCGCCACAAAACTGCAAAATAACATAATTTAGATATACGAGTTTATTGCTCGTTCTTCTCATAGAGGTGCCTTGGGAACGAGCGGTAAAATGTAAAATTGACTTGCAAAAGTGCTCCAATGTAGCCTATTTGAATAAATGAATTTTGAATTTATATTTTTAGGTATTGTTGCCGCCGCTATACTTTTCCTCAAATTCCCTTCCAACCAGGTTGTCTGTAAGGTATTGGTTTATGCGATAAGACCGCCGTTTTACCTCTAGATATAAGTTTTTCATGTCATGTTCATAACTATTTGTTGTTTTTCGGTATGCAATAAAGAGTTATTGCAATTTAGTTTTGTATGCATATAAACAAGGGTATATGGTCCTAATACAGACAGAGCCCTTATGTTTTTTAAAGAAAAAACTTGCTAAATATGTAGGATAATTACCGTCCATCACGAGCAATGCCCTTGAAGGTGTTGACACCATCATCAATAGCTCTCTCAACATCATCCATGTAGTTTTCAGTAGCTCCTCTGATGAGCACAGTGGAGATGCGAGTGTCAGAGCTCTCCATGCGGAAGATGACCACCCGAGTGTCTCCCACCTCTTCTACGGTCACTGTATCACAGTATCCTAGTTCTTCTTTTGTTGGCGTGGTCAGTCTGGGCAGGACCTGAAGTAGTACATTTTTCAAATAAGAAAAACATGTATGAATGTTGTATGATGTGCATATTTTCTCAACAAAGAACAGGACAATAATTAATATTTGCACACTAAAATAAGTGCAATGATTTTTGATGAATAGGTCCAAACATGTGTCCAAATTAAATGTGAGAGTATATTATTACATTTTACAAAATTCCCAACTGTTTATATTTAATATTTCACTTGTAAGT
The DNA here is from genome assembly GCA_947507615.1 of Hemithea aestivaria. Classification (NCBI taxonomy): domain Eukaryota; kingdom Metazoa; phylum Arthropoda; class Insecta; order Lepidoptera; family Geometridae; genus Hemithea; species Hemithea aestivaria. Next base: position 8,879,220 of record OX382333.1, read on the forward strand.
TTTTTTGACTTTATTTCATTAAGAAGCCTTGTAGGCAATATTTTGTATATCAAAATATTGCCTACAAAAACTGAATATAAATAAATAATTATATATGTGAATTACAAGTGAAATAACAGGCCTGAAAGACTTAAAACATTTAACTCTTGTTAATTAATGTACTAAGAACCTAAGTTTTTAGGCTTTAGGTTTTTTAGTTTAGGGCCAACCTAAAAACCAAAAATAAAACTTACCGTAGCATTCACAGTCCTGGCGACGCGACGCAAATCAAACTTAGAGTTGAGACGGACTGCCATGACATTGTATTTGTTCAAGAAATGAAGAGCCATGTCTCCAAACTTGGCACCAGCTACAATAACTTTTATTCCTGCATCAGCTATATCTTTAATTTGCTTTTCCAGCATGGACTCTTCTCCCCTACTGAAGTTCAGAAGTTCGTCAGCTGATTTGATGAGTACTGTGCCTTTGGTCTCAGTCTGTGTGATGTCTACCGGGCAGGAGTAAACTGCGATCTTTGCTTTGGATGCAGATGCAATGTCGCCTTCTACTTCACGCTTGAACACCATCCCTGAGAGTACTTCCGACTGCAGGATCCCAGCTCCAAGAATCTGACCATTGATAATTTGGTTACTAGTAATTTTAATTTTAACTTAATCACTAATAGTTTTTTTTTATATGAGGTCAAGGGACCAGTATATGTGCAGGATATAATGTCTTAGTACAGAGGTTATTAATTATATAACATTAACAATTTGAATTATATGTATTATAGTTTACGTATCAAAATTACCTTGCATATTCTAACATTGTCCACATTGAATGTAGTCTTCTCAGGCAAAATGGCAACACAAGCTTTTGAAACCAGCTCTGAAATAAAATCTTCATATCCATACTGCTTTGACATGATAGCTGGAATAATGCCCTTGTTTACTTCTGCTACATTTTTAGGGTCTTTTATTTCATAGCACACTAACTCTGGCAGGATTTCTAGACACTTATCTAAGGCAAGCTCATAGCCATCTGCTATTTCACTTGTAGTGACACCGAGACGTAAAAGCTCCTCGGCGGATTCTAAAAGAGCACCGGAGAGAACTATCACAAAGTTGGTTCCGTCACCAACTTCAGAATCTTGCATTTGGCTGGCTAATACCATCAATTTAGCTGCAGGGTGTTCCACATCCAGTTCTCTGATGATAGTGCCGGCGTCACTGGTCACAAACTGTTTGTCGATGTGGTTGATGATCATTTTGTTCATGCCATTGGGGCCGTAGGCGGAGCGCACGCTTTGTGCGAACTGTTTGCACGCGTTTATATTACGGTACACGGCTTCTTCTAAGCCAGAGTACATCTGAAATTTTATAATTATACATTTGATAGGTGATAATAGTGTGTTAATGTCATTTTTATAAACATAAGTTAAAATTTCAGTGATGAGTCAGTGACCAGATATTATGTGCAATTTGCATTTTTCATTTCACTCCTACAGGCATGAATTGTATTATATACGTTATTTTCATGATTATTCATTATATCAATAATTAATTACTGCGATAAACACTAGAAATAAGAAGAAAAACGTAATCTTAAAACCATACTCTGGCCGGCACATGATCACAGGGTTAGGTGAATAAAAAAATATCAGGTATCATACTTACTCGAGCTCCTTCCTTTAACATTTGGGGTACACCCGGAGCTTTTGGTATATGTAGCGCCATTTTAACACAAATTTATAGGAAATTCTGTGATAAAAGAAATGAAAAATTATTTTTTTATTTCTAGCAAAATCCGCGTGAGAAATGAACAATGAATGCTGAATGTGAATGAACGAATTGAATGTTAATCACAGATAATAAAGTTTATTATGTATTTTTTTTCATAGTATAATTAGTAATTCATTTGCCAAATTAAAACCGGTAAAATCGAGTAACATAAAAGACTATCATGAACCACCACTACGATGGCCTTTCTGGCGGGAATTTAGAAAATTGCAAAATATCGTCGCTGCGCGTGCGAATCCGCGTAAGAGCAACTTGTAAATACCGCGTATTTACTTTTTGATGATTTTACAGGAGGAAGAAAAAACTTAATATCTCTGTGATTTCTGTGTTTAATACCGACTGAACTTAACAGGTAGTTTTTTACAACTTTGTCTATTAGGATATAACGTAAAATTACCCCCAGTTAGCTTAGTTTTTGTGTAAAGTCACTTACGCGGTTTTGCTTTAACTAACTACAAAATTATTAGACTTTTATTAAAGATACGCGGTTATGAAATAAAAATATTTAGTAAAGATTTGTGTTTATTATTATAAAAATCACATCAAAAACAATATAATGTAACAAAAACATGACGTATTTACTAACACAATCAATTTATAAAAGGATATTAGATCCTATACCTATTTATTCATAATCTTTAATACTTAGAAGTATTATTATAAGATTTCAGTATCTTCATGCACGAGATCAAAATAATCATCTTAAACTAGAAATAATAACTATTTATTATTATTTAATGAAGAATAGAAAATTATTTTAATATGAAAAAAAACTTGGAAAAAAAATTAAACCTTCTTCTAGGTTTTGCTATAATAATCACCTATCCTTCATCACAAAATCTTGTATCAGGAATTGAAACGTTAACAATTATCTTCATAATTTATAAGCACAACAAACAATACTTGCAAATTCTAATTAAATTCTGTTAATCACAGCATTTGAAAATGTATATAGTAACTTATAGTTACAACAAAACTCTGTTTAGTACTCGCTCTTAAATTCTAAATAAATTATATGAATCAATAATTATAATCAGCTATTGTAGTCAAAATAGTAACTTGAATACTATATCATCATCATCATAAGCCTATGTTCGTCCACTGCTGGATGGGGGACCATGGCACGCCACTCAAACTCGGTCCTCCGTCTTTCTCCTCCAACCCTCCCAGCGACCTTCCGGATATTATCGCCCCATCTCGCCCAAGGACGCCCTACGTTACGTTTGCCGAGACGCGGTCGCCACTCTAAAACACGTCTACCCCATCGGTTATCGGTTCTGCGGCAAATGTGACCAGCCCATTGCCACTTCAGCTTGCTAATCCTTTCGGCTATGTCGGAATACTAAAAATTTGAAGGTTAAATTATCATAAAAAGTGTGGCAGTCCTTAGGACATTCTTTAGCCCCTGAAGGTTATCATACTTTGTCTTGGAAATTTGTTGCCTGGATTCATACAGTGGAGGTGTACTGTTAATCAAAGACGCAATATTCCTTGGTCTTCTGCGCAATGGGAAATCATATCTTTACCACTGAAACATTTGGTTGATTGGACCCATTATTCTTGCTGGCTTAGGATCATTCTGAACAAGATTTGTACCCTCTTTTTTTAATCCAATATACTTTTATCCCATCATTCTCTGTCTCTTATTCTTCATTCTCTTCCAATTATTCTGATCTCTTTTACGTTTTTTTATTTTATTTTCCATTTTCTTCTACATCCCTTTCGGGAAACCCCCACTCTATACATTCTGGCGATAATGGCTTTAAATTTGTAATGTCTGATAAGTTGACAAAAGTATGATCATCAGATGTAAAATCAATGTCATTATTGGGATTTTCTGTTACATCATTAGGTTCAATCAGTGTAGGAATATAATTATCTTTATTTTGAATCAATGTAGGGGCCACAATCGTCGTAAGTGTAGTAAACTCGGATGTTAAATTCTCAGACAAAGGTATAATTTCTGGTGTTAAATTTTAATGCTCAGACAAATGTGTCGACACCGGTTGTATTAATGCTTGATTTTTATGTTTACTTTTATTTAATATTTCTTTCTTCTGTAATAATATTTTTCGCCTTTCACATAGCTCTCGCAAAGTTACGACGTTTTCATTAATATCCGCATTTTCAAAAACTGAGTTATCTTGGTCCTCCATAACTTTTGTACATACTTGAGAATGCCTGAATTTATCAAAAATAAGAATAAATGAATAATTATATTAGTTTCAGTAAAATGCAATAACGCGTAATTAAAAAAAAACAAACAACTCAAGCGATTGCAAGAAGCCGCGTAAATACTCTTCAGGGGTTATATTAGTCAGAACCATTAAATTTAAACAGAATTACATATAATTTAAATATTTAAGCATGTATACATTACAAAAGAAAAATAATAAATAATTAAAACATACTTACATAGTGGTTAATCACGGAAAAATAATTATTTTCGGGAGCACACACTTATCGTGTTACATTTTCCTTGCGGCCGGAGTAAATACGCGGATTTGCTTGTAATTTCCGACCTTCTGCTGTTCCGCGGTATTGTTTCGATAGCTCTAGCGACGTTTCTGTTTGGATAATTTAAATTCGGTGAAGTCCAATATAAGCCAATAGGCACTTTTAATCGACTGGCACGATATCTCAATTTTGCGCGTTTTGCTGTTACGCGGTTTTTACAAACTGCTCATACGCGGGTTTGCACGCGCAGCGACGATATACTGTTGGCAGCAGGAAGTTTTAACTGTCATCGCGAATAGGACCTCTTTTGACAGGCGATCATAGATTATCTGTGGTCGGCAGTATTTAAAAAAGTAGTTCGAATGGCGGTCGTTTTTGTAAATGATTATTATTTTGTAAAATTAATAAAAAGTTTGTATTTCAATTGATTTTAATTGTTAAAATCAGAAGTGGGATAGTACTTATGCCCATAATTCCTGACTATTATTGTTTTGTTGAATTATTGGAAACGACCGCTGTTAGAATTACTCGTTTTGTGGATCGGCTGGTTATGGCGCTTTCCCGCCCTTTTGGAAAAATTTTGTGCCGTATAGTTTCATAATTTATTGTCGGTCAGATTTGGCCGAACGCGTATGTAATTTACAAAAGGAAAGGGTTGATGACCTACATAACCAGCTGGGCTGCATTATAAGTTGCAATCGAATGTTTTTGGTTGTGTTCCTGTGTAATAGAAGTTCATAATGTAAAAGTGATAATCATATTTGTGCCTTGATATTTTGCATGTTCGTTGGAGCTGCTGGTGTGAGATAGAAGGTGAGCGGTGCGCGAGCGAGCGACGCGACCTGTCTGGTGCGGCCGGAGCGACGCGCCTGAGCACTGCCTCCAGACTCCAGCGGCGCAGGGACGCGCCTGTATGCTGCCTCCTCCGACATAGTGCTGGTCAAGCTACGAGTTGTTCTACGTGTGTATGAATCTGAATATTACGACTTTCAAGAGGCCTGCTATCCAGCTTTATCAACTTGTAATACAGGTGACAAGCACTAAATGTGATACTAATACCGTATACCGGCCAATAAAACGATTACAAAGTTGAAGCGCGCGGGAGAGTTAGGAAAGTAAGGTCAATTATTGTGAGTTGAAAAAGAAAACATTGTGTGTCAAATAAAACATGCACATAAAAATAGTTGCTATAAGCAGTTGGTCGCTTAAACCGGGGTCGCACTAAACAGTTATATTTTCAGTCAGACAGTTCAGAATACCTAAGTATGAAACCTAACATTAATAAACATTGTTGCCTAAAAATAGTTAACTGTTGTAAGCAATAACATCGTTATAAATGAACTCTGTACTTTATTTGTTTAATATTGCTTCACCCTCCTTTAAGTTTCCTATTAAAGCGGAGAATCCACTAATAGGAAGAAACCTATACTGGCACTCACATCATCACTGCCTTTTACATCTATAAAAGATGATTTAAGCAATTAACACTGGTACTATAAGGAAGACATTCACACAAGTTGTGCTTCATTCTGTCTCATCACTGCAGGCTCTACAGTAGTTTGTTGTTGACAATCTTATGTTTTATCATAAGCATGTTGTTGGGTTCATAATGCCCAGTTAGGGCACCAGTAACAGCAGGGCTATTGGCTAATTTACACCCACTAAGATTGGTGTCCTCTTCTTCTTGTATGAACACTGCATTTGTTATTTTACTCATAGGTCTTGGTAAGTGATGTATGCATGTTTGTCTTAGCAAGTAATGTATGCATGGACTCTAGTGTTTTATATGTAGTAGGCGATAGCCAATAGGCCTGTAGCTCATCTTTTGCTACTTTCATTATTCAAGATAAGTTTAAAGTTTGTGGCTGTTATATAACAATTTCTTTAAATGTAGGAGTCCTAGACTGATTTCCCATTCTTGCATAATCTGATTTGTAACATTCAGCATAGTTCTCTATGAACAAATTGACTGTATATGCTGGCAGAGCAGATACATATATGGTTCAGGTTCATGCGCACTTAATGATCTTCTAGCAAGCTCATCATCCTTCACATTCCCTAATATATCAACATGGCCTGGCACCCAGACTAGTCATGCTCTTATACTGTGGCTAAGTTTGTTTAGGGCCTTCATAGAATTCTAGACCAGTCTGAGCTTACTCTGCAGGAATTTAAGACCTTTAGTGACATATGATATCTGAAAATCTCGATCTAGGTCTAGGCTTTATCTTCCACTTTCCTTTTTATATTTTCTTCAGTGCATGCTATATGAATGCATGAGATGTATGCTAGTTTTCTGCCTGGAAGACTTACATATTGACCCAAACTGCTACAGCACTAGAAAGTTTCCGAATACCTGGTAGATACCTGCTCCTGTACTAGAACCAGTTTTTAACCATCTGTGTACCACATGAAAAGTCTCCGTCTGGTAAGCGCAGTTACAGTAAAGGCTTCCAGTCTTCTTTTGAAGGGAATGTCCCTGTTTTAAAATTCTTTTTGAAATTTTAATAAGTGGCATCACATCAGAATTCATGTTTATATTCCATTGTTGAGTTTCATCTTTATGTGCTTAGTAAAAAGCCAATTGCAGTTATAAACTTCTGTCGATTGAAGTCTATATAACGCTAGGATCGCTGCTGTTATATTATAAAGATGTGAAGAGATAGAAAGATGTCAAAAATTACCTAGATCTGTTTTCTTTCATTTGATGGTTTAGCTTTCCACAAGTCATTGGCAAAGTAGTGGTGCTATCGCACGTTCACCGGCCACAAAATTAAGAATAGAATAGAACTTTAGAATTCTATCCAACACCTAACATAGCTTAGTAAAACACTGTGATGGCCATATTGCCCATCCTTCGAAGTTAGCCTAGTTCAAAGCAAGCAAAGCTTAGAAGTGTAACCTGTTATACCGTATAAGACTTGAGCTTCAATTGATGGGAACAAAGAGATAAGCAGTACCTAAGTGTGAATGTGCCAGGTTCTGGGGCATTCTCAAGCGAGTAAAACCTTTGTATGTTTCTAAGTCTCCACCATGAGTTTAGCGATTTTAACGTCTGTACCTGTAATAATTGACTTCATCACAATAGTAATGACAATGAATGTTTTTTTGCATTAATTTTATTTAGCATACATGTCTTAGCATGCTACGCGCTTTTTCTATGCTATTTACTAAAAATATTTTTAATTTCATATTATGCATAGCTGTAAAGTGCTAAATTTCATTTGCGCAAATATGCTATTTCACGACACGACGGTTAATATTTTCGAATTATTCGCATCGAATGACATTAGCATTAGCACAGTATGACCTGGTTAGCGCCGCGATGCAAACCAGCGCAGTCATGTATTTTTCTCATGATAGTAGCGGGACGCGAACGCAGACGCTATTAAATTAGCGATAAGACCGCCAATTGTAACATTGTTTAACTGAAATGTACATTTTTAGTGGTAATTGTTTTATTTGTGGCAATAAAGAGTTATCTATCTATTAGCAGTCATTTATTAATTTTAGCAACTATAATTAATTTGATAATTGCTAATTCACCTGTAGCAATTTAATATTATTGCTAATGCTAATTAGCTGTTATTTGGATATTTTTATTAAAAAAAAAGTCATCTGAAGTTCGAAACGCTGTGAAATGAACTGAATGATTTAAGGTTTTCTCAGTAAATACTCCAAAGTTATTAATTTCGCTATTACAAAATACATGTCAGAGTAAGATATAAATAGCAATGCTGTGGATTATCTACAACCCTTAATGTTTTGTACCTGCAAGATTCTACCACTGTGATTTGAAAAAAAAAAAATGATTTTTGATGTTTGCTTGGATTTTTTTTTTATCTCTAAGCTCATATTGCTCTAAGCTCATTATCTCATAATAAGGAAAATTTAAAAATTATATTAGATTTGTATCTCTGGCTGTCGACCGTACGCAATGCTGTGTTTTGATATGTTTGTTACATGTGAGCATCAGCGGGTGCCAGTCGAGTACCGCGCTGGGACCTGTGACTGTGGAGCTGATTCGCCGCTCGCTGGCGATGCTGGCGCAGGTGCAGGCAAGCCCGGAGCGGGCAGACCTGGTGCAGCTTGTCACAGGCGGGAGCTGTCCAGTGGAAGCTGTCCCGGATGAAACCACAATTCAGGCTTTGTCCTGGCAGACCAGATCTGGTGAAATAGACAGATCTGGTAGGGCTTTGTCCCGGAAGTCGTGGCCACGCATCAGGAATATTTCCTGGCAGGCTTAGTCCTGGTTGCAGGCTTAGTCCTGGTTTTCACGTCTTCAACGTGGGGAATTGCAATTCCATAGTATGATATGAAAGAGATGAATCACTGAGACGTATATGAAGGAGACGTACGCATATTTGTGAATGTGTAAAGGATTTTTGTTTTCTTAAAATTCATATTCTGTGTGTAAAATGAAGTATGCAGGAAGGCCACGATTGTGAGAAGATTGATAGAATAGGCAACTTTGTCAGTCGCCAAAATTTCTAACTACTGGTTTCTCATGCAGATCATAAACCCTGGGGGTGATGATGCTGACGATCCCTCAGATTCTCCCACTGACCCAAAGCAGTACGGCATCGCAGCCATGAGTGCAGAGAAAGACGTCGGTCGCGAGTCCTATGAATTAGCCGATGCTGCTGATGGAATAGAAGACAACAAATGTGCAGCCGAGGACGGCGCAATGCCAGGAGAGGCCGTGTTGGCAGCAGGAAGTTTTAACTGTCATCGCGAATAGGACCTCTTTTGACAGGCGATCATAGATTATCTGTGGTCGGCAGTATTTAAAAAAGTAGTTCGAATGGCGGTCGTTTTTGTAAATGATTATTATTTTGTAAAATTAATAAAAAGTTTGTATTTCAATTGATTTTAATTGTTAAAAATACATATTACAAGATCTAGTTTTAATTTGTAATAAAATATAAATATTTATAGTCAAAAGGCATTATAATATATATAAATAATATAAAACGTATACATACGACGTATTTTCTTACTCTATGTCAAAAGAGTACTCAGAGGTAATAATAATCACCAGCCGGGATTTCAACAGAGGCAGAGGGGTGGATTTTCTCGGAAAAAATACGAGGTAGGTACCTACTTGTAGCAATAATACTATTTATTAATATCGTTCAAATTATGTAGATACCAAATGAAACTTCAATATGTTATTTACAAATATATCTCTATTATAAGAAAAATATACATATATGTAATATGGGATAAACATTTCACAATTACACCATTTAAGTTAATAAGATATTAAAAATTACTCAGTATAATGACAACAAAATATCCAGTAAGTATACCTGTCTATTAATTGTTAAGAGATGGATCTTATTGTTTTGACTACTAGATGCACTTATTGGCCAAATATTGTTTTATTTGTGTGGCGTGTGGTGAATAAGAATATTAGAAATAGAAATACATATAGTGTTGAATAGTAAATGAACTTATAGATTTTTTTTTACTTCTGAGATCACTGTTATATTAATTTTCTTAAAATACCTAAATACTTGTTAAACCAATTAAAATTACCATTTTTACGAAGTAAAATAAGAATTGAATACAATATTATGAGTGCAGTAATTTCAAACGAGACCTACATTATTTTACCCATTCCATAAGTAATCATCTAGCGATTTCCTACTTCTAACATCACAGGTTGGTCCCCTAACAATAACAGTGTAGGTCATAGTACACATTCTTAAAACTAAAATTACTTAGAAATAATTTTATTGCACACCAAAAATAAAATTGCACATCATTATGTCCATTGGTAAAAGTAAATTATTATGTAAAGCAGAACCAATTTATGTAAAAGAGGTCTGAAAATTCTTTACTTTACTCATATTATAGTTTGACCAATAGACCTAGAATTGCTTCTATCACTTTAAGATGTACAATTAATCACAACCCAAACTAAATACACGAGTTTGAGTCTTGGATATCATTACAATAATACTGGTACTAATCAGAAAGCATTAAAAACTAATACTAAACAATTACACGAAAGCCTCTTTTTATCTCTACACAGTCGGGGGACCACTGTCCTTACATTATTTCAACCGGATTTTTTTATTTAATCAATAATTAACTACATGTGACTTTGGCACAGTGCTATTTTATTGATAAGAAATAGTTCTATAAATACAGGCTGGATTCAACCTCACGACAGTCCTTATTCTTAGAATAATAACTCTACATAATTTACAGAACTTTGCAATTTACTGCATCTTACCTCAAGCATTACACAAATAGAGTTATTCTGATAGAGTTATGTAATAAGTTATTGTTACATCCAACCTTCAAATTCGGTTTTTGGGGCGTTTATGACAGATCTTAAAAACATGGAGGCTTAACGTGATCTAATATTAAATAAGTCCCTTTACCAGCAGTTATAAGTTATAATGTATGGCGCATTCACATCAGATATTATTAATTCCCTTAAATCAGACGCCTTAGTGTTAAGGAAAACAGTATATTAAGACCCTGCAGTTTGACCTGTTGTAAAGTAGCCTATGTCTTATTTTTAGGTAACAAATTTTAGTAGGTAAATCGGTTCAGACGTAAAAGAGTAACAAACATTTATGCATACAAACTTTCGCATTTGTAATATTTGTAGGATTTTAAGAAGAAAGAATTTTATAATAAAATCTCAAAAATAACCTGATTGAAATGTTAATCAGGCATGCATTATTTAAAGTGTCGCTTCACTGGTGTGATGAATTTGCAATACTAAAAAAATAGGAATACCTATTTTTTTATAACAATAAGATTACCGATTACAATCTTTCATTTTATACCTGATGTGAGCCCCGCACATATACATAAATACAATATTTCACTAGGCAGTCTCTCAAAGACTATCACAATGTATAATTTAAAATTAAGTATCTAGTAGAAACTAAACATTTCACTGAGATCAAATACATACAATAATTAGATGAATCAATGTGATATTATTATCAGGGTTCATTAAAAATTAGGTGTTGCATTAATCTTATCTATTTTGTTGTTCAGTTCATTTAAAAGAGTTGGAATATAATATGTATATTATATCCAAACAGCGGCCAAACATCCACAAAACCTCAAATCAGATCCCAAAAGAATGTATGATGACTGACTTTGCATTTCCAATGTATATTTTTTTTTGTTTTTTTTCATGTCTCCATTAAACATATTATAAGCTGTAACAAATTTTGAACCCTAATTATAATTAATGTAGATAACAATGTAGCAAACTTTAAAGAACTAATGGAAAAATAAATTCGATTGAAACGCAGAATTTTACAGTCTTTCTAAACTTAAACTATAAAATTAAAACTAACAGAGTATATTATAATTATTCGAATCCATTTAAAACATAAAAAGTGACTTAATGTGAACATAATATTAACCTGCAAATGTGCATTCCTACATAAAAAAATCGTGTGTGAAGATAAAATTATACAGCATTTTACGATAATTCATAAATGCTTAAGTATTTGAGAAATGATAGCACATTTAAAATTTTATTAGTTAAAATTGGAATGATATGAATGTTCTAAATTGTTTATAAAACACGTTTTACGAAAATTTCCACAAAATTAGTGTAAATGTTTGCCTATTCTAATAATATAGTGCTGCCCAGTTAGTTAAAAAGATGACACAATTTTTCCTGGACCAGATGTCACTTGTCTAGATGATATCACTTTTATACATAAAGGAGAATTAATCTACTAACTTTTACTTTCGGATGTATATTAATCCACATTTAAAGTTACACATCAATGCCTAACAAGTGGCAAAATCTTGAACTAATTAGCACTAATTTTCACAACTCCACAGAAAGTCTGTAACATTCCGTACAAGTGTACTACTTTTCATCATAGCACTAAAAGTCACATAAATTCACAAAATGATATTATATCAATTACATAAACCACACTTAAGAGAACCACATCAGAGTAAAAATTGTCGTCAAAATAGGTTTAGTTTTAATTATATTCTACAAGGATCATCATAAATAGTAGCTACTATTTTTATTAAAACTGTAACATAGCAAGTCATGCCAGTATAATTGTCACATTGGTATTTAATATTTAGGAAGGTACTCAAGTTCAAAATAGAATAACTTAGTAATTGACCTTTTCTAGGAGTTAATGTGAGAATAAAAAGAAATATTTCATTAACCAAATGCAGGATTAGAAGTTATATTGCCTAACTCAAAAAGTACAGCCAGCAGCTGACCAAAATAAAGTGTTTCTTAGACACATATGATGGTAAAGTAAAAGGGGTTTCTTAACTTTGTCGTATAAAATTATGCGACAGCAAATATGTTAGAAAAATCTTCCGAGTGCTATCTGTGTTTCAATAATCAGAAAATAACACAACACGCTACGCTTAAAATTTCTGTTGTGCTAGTTTAAAAGTTATTGCGGGGTATCAACGTCCCGAAGTCCGATGTCAAAGAGTAGATAATGTGATTGGAGATCAAACAAGGCGGCCGTGGCTGGTGTGGTGACGTAGGTGGTGAGCTGTCGGCTCGTATATCAGAACAGGTTCCTGGGAGGTGGCACGGAGACCACGGCGGCGCCGGCGCGGCCCGTGCTCAGCGGGGCTAACTTGCGCCAGCAGTTAGACTCCGAGTCGTACACTTCCACTACGCACAGATATTGCACGCCGTCGTACCCACCTGGAAAATAATCAGTGTTCATTAAACTATTACTCACTGAATTTAGAGAAGAGCCCTTACGACTAGTCAATTTAATTTTGTTTATTTTAGATGTGGGATAATATAAATTATATTGTTTGACACATGCATTTACTCACTTACTTAATTGAATATCTTACTAATATTATAAACATGAAAGTTTGTAAGAATGGATGTCTGGATATATGTTTGTTACTCTTTCACGCCTAAACGGGTGGACCGATTGAGCTGAAATTTGGTATAGAGGTAGCATAGACCCTGGAATAACACATAGGTTACAGTACAGCGGGTATAACCGCTGGGCGCAGCTAGTATTATAATAATAGTCTTGCAACAGACATTATATCAATTTCCGTTTTTAAGTTAAAATGAGTGTAACTGCACATTTATTTAGATATTTTCAGTTCCAGTGAAATTTATGTTTATATTGCTAACAAGAAAAAAAAATGACTAACCAACAGCAACAATCCTATCACCAAGTAGACAGGATCCAATGGCGTCACGTCCGTATGAGAGTCTGGCGAGCAGCACCCAGGCATCAGACGAGGGATCATATCGTTCGACACAAGCTAGCCGCCCGCCCACTGAGTTGGCTGGAGCTTCGTGACCGCCCAGCGCGTATAGGTAACCTCCCGCTGAACAAACCTGGACAAATTATTACATTCTGTTAATCAAATCATTGTGTAATAATGCATTTACAAATATTCTTAGGTTTATGCCAAATAAAATACAGGTACTCATTATTGAGACCATAAAAATATTTTTTTACAATAATACTACTAATGAGACTTTGTGGATGTGTGGAAGAAACTACTAAATAGAGGCACTTATCAGTGAGCAAAACTGGTATAAAACAACATTAGAAACACATTATAAAGATACATTATTAAGTCTCGTCTCAAAATAATGGAGTCGTTTGATTAGTAACTCGATGGATTGTATATTATCTGATTACTCACACTAACTCCACCGCGTCGTCTAGTCATCGGTGCGCAATTAATCCAGTGGTTCGTAGCAGGGTCGTAGCACTCGACGGAACGAAGACAAGCTCCACTATCTCGTCCACCCACGGCGTAGAGCCTGCCGCGTAGCGCCGCTACGCCACAGGTGCTACGCGCTCCTGTCATCGGTGCTACGATCGTCCAGGTCCGGGAACAGGCGTCCCAGCTAAAATAAACTCGTCTTTAGAAATAATCTGGGAAAAATCGATCGCGTTCTGAAATTAGAGACCTTTAAGGCTTCAACAAAACAGGCTGCAGTGAAATGTTGCTGATTGAATTAGTGGAATCTCAAGCGCATCATTACCAGTCTACATTCGTCTACTGCTGGATGTAAGCCATTGGCATTCCCCATGGCACGCTACTCAATTCGGTTCTCATGGACATGGACGACTATAATGCAATGAAAGTGTTTGATTTCTATCCTTTTCAGACTTTACTTCGACGCTTCCGTGTGATTTTCAAGACATAATTTGAACAGTACTTTCGGGAGCATGGGATCTAGGATTCATTGATGCTACTTGTATATAGACTACTCGTCGTGACAACTGACCGTTCCACTGAGTTGAGATATATCCATCCGTCGTGTCCGCCCACAGCGTAGACTGGTGAGTTGGGTCCTTCGCCGAGCACCGCCACGCCGAGCCCGTGCCGGTGCGTGTTCATCGGAGCGAGGGTGTTCCAGCTCAGTGAAGTCAGGTCGAAACATTCCACCTGTACATACATACATTGCTTGTTTAGTATCTTCAGACTTCAGGTTCAGTGCCCTAGAACCGTGCGAGGTTTAACCAAAACTAAAATCTTGGATCCGCTAATGCGTAAGTATCGGATCATAACATCATATCGAATTACGATCTATGGAAACGACTTCATTCGTGGCGACTCGCATCTAAAAATACTAATCTTCGCCTAAGCCGGAAGTATCTTCATTTTGCATAAGCATTCTAGTGCTACATAAAGAAAGAAATCATTTAATTAGGTAAAGATACACAACAGCACAGCAAAAAATTTGGCCAAAATTTTATCCCGAGCAGTACTAAGTCTCATAAACCCGTATTTTCGTTGACCTTAATCTTCCAAGATCGTGTTCTTTTTATTTATTCCTTCAACACTCCTGAAATTCTATCTTTGCGTCGATTAAAAAAAGCTACTCGATATGTACATACAACCTCGTAAATATTACTACTTTTTTATCCATGACATGTAATCTTACTATAATATCATGAACGTGAAAGTTTGTATGAATGTATAATGTATGGATGTGTATTCCTTACTCTTTCAAGCCTAAACGGGTGGACCAATTGAGCTGAAAATTGGTAGAGATAGCTTAGACCCTGGAATAACACATAGACTACAGTACGGTGGCTAAAACCTCTGGGCGTAGCTAGTAAAAAGATAAACCGTGAGACCGTTGAGACCGTGACCGTTTGAGACTTACCGTGTTCAAAGTCTTAAGTCCATCTCTCCCGCCGACGACAATAAGCTTGTTCTGCATGACAGCGACTCCAAACTGTAGCCGCCTTGCGCCCATCCTCATGAACGGGGTCCATGTGTTCGTTCGAGGGTCATACATCTCCATGTTGCTTGCACCCTGACATAACATTGATCAAAATTATATAAAATACTATAGGAGAATAGAGCAGTAGATTAAATTGTAGGATCATAAATTGTTGAATACCTTATAACCATCCATTCCTCCAATAGCTAGGAGTCGTCCAATTGTCGAAGTCCTCGGTCTAGTTCGGTGAGAGAAGAGCAGTGACCGTCGTTCAGGCAATAAGTGCCATTTCACGGCCTCCATTATCAGAGGCTGGCATTCTGGTACATTGCCGCATGCCAACTCCACCTTGTCAATTAGGTACTGAAAAATTATACTATTGATTTAGATTTTTAACAAAGGCAATTCGTGCAAAAATGTGGAAGAAAGAAAATGCAAGTAGATTAACCAGATGAGCCTAATTGCAGATGATTGTGACAAGTTATATTATACACACACTTTAAAAATCATGAAAATTTAGTTGGCCTCCTAGGCAAGTGTCATAGGCTTGTACCTTGTTCAACCAAAATTATGATGTCAACTGCATTTTTTTCATGCATATTAATTTTAAGAAATATATATTTTATAACTTGTTCAGTTTGTATGCAGGTGCCATCGAGGACATATCCAATAGAGGGGCAATAGACAAAGTTTTCCTTGAAATAATTTTTTTCACAATTTGACGACTCCGCCCACTTTTCCTATTGGCTACACTGGTTTTAGTGATGGGCAACGAAAAAGTTTCAATTTAAAACTCGATTATGCCAAGTAATCGATTACAAAGCGATAATATAATATTTTTGACTAAGAGGCAGAACATACGCACGGTTGCAAATCTGATCTTTTGTTTTAAATGGTGTTAATGTCGGAAATCATAAAGGAAGATTTTTGCTTTCCAAAGACATTGTTAGTTCCGATTTCATCTTATAGCAAAAATAGCGTTTTAGTTTTAAACAAGTCAAATATAAAATAATAGCTTATGCTCGCGGCTTTGCTCGCATGGCAAAATCCTTTCTTAGTGGAGGTCTACGTCATTAACCCTATTAATATTCCAAATTTCAACCCAATCCGTCCATCGGTTTAGGCTGTGCGTTGATAGATCAGTCAGTCAATAAGTCAGTCACTCTTTCCATATATAAATTTAGATTCTTAAAGACATCCGATTTATACACATGCATGCAAAGTTTAAGCTAAATTGTAAACTGGGAAGTAGATTAAATTTTACTTGCAAGATTTGATTACAGACAACAGGACAGGCGAATGTAAAAAAAAGCTTGTGAATAAAATTAAACAAAAATTGCCCCCTACGCAACGCTTTCAAAATTACCTATTTTATGGAAGGTGGCCATCTTTGATTTTAAATTTATCATAGTAATAATTAATCAGCTATTTTTAGCGGCGGCTATCTTGGATTTTAAATGTATTAAATGTAATGCATATATTTTACTAGTCAAGTCCTTTCATTTCATACCCTTACATTTGACGAGGTTGTGAAGAAAAAAAATAATCCGCCAAATTGTAGCGGCGGCCATCTTAGATCGATTTCCACCAAACACGGCTAAGAAAACTCTCGACTACCTTTCGACTCTACTTTCAAACAAAAAACAAGATCAAAATCCGTTCATCTGTACGGGACCCAGAAGTAAGACAAAGTACATGAGCAACGATGCCACAGACAGACAGACAGACACGTCAAACTTATAAAACCCCGTCGTTTTTGCTTCGGGGTTAAAAAGAGGTCAGGTTTTTATGTTTTAGTTTTTGGTGAATAACTTTTAAAAAGAGTTTTCATTTCTTGTTCGGAACTTATTTTAGTCTATAACAAATAAAACCGGTCAAGTCCGAGTAGGACTCGAGCACCGAGGGTTCCGTACAAACCTACGGGTTTCTACGGAACTCTAAGGAAACGAGGGTATAATATTATATACTGTAGGTTTTGATTTCCTTGCGAGTACTTGCGAGTTTGAAAATATGCGGCTAAAATTGCTGTTACTTTTGATTGCGTTGACATAGATGTTTGATTTTTTTACAGCTTAAAGTTATTATAAATCTGAGTATTTAGTATGAATTTCAATTTAATATCTGTACGCGTTCATGAGAAATAAGGTAGTAAGTATGAAATGATTAAAAAAAAAATTTTATATGATGTAACTAAAAATTTACAGTTTTCGCAATTTTTCCTGTGCCTGTGATTTAAAACGTTGCTGCGTACCAAATTTCAAGATTCTGAGTTAACGGCAAGTAACCTGTAGGTTTTGATTCCCTAGAGAGTAGTCGCGAGTTAAAAAATACAGCTAAAATTGCTGTTTCTTTTGAATGCGTTGAGATAGAGGTTTGATTTTATTACAGTTTAAAGGTATTATAGACCTTAGTATTTGATATGAATTTCAGTTTTATACCTGCACGCGTTCATGAGAAATAAGGTAGTAAGTATGAAATTAATAAAAATATTTTTTTACATGATGTAACTAAAAATTTACAATTTTCGCAATTTTTCCTTTATCTGTGCTCTAAGAAGTTGCTTCGTGCCAAATTTCAAGATTCCAAGATCACGGGAAGTACCCTGTAGGTTTTGATTTTTTGAGAGTAATTGCGAGTTTAAAATTGCGACTAAAATTGCTGTTTCTTTTGAATGCGTTGACAAAGAGGTTTGATTTTATTACAGTTTAAAGGTATTATAGACTTGAGTATTTGATATGAATTTCAATTTAATACGTTTACGCGTTCATGAGAAAAAGGGTAGTAGGTATAAAATTATTCAAAATATTTTTTTCATATGATGCAAATAAAAATTTTTGGTTTTCGCAATTTTTCCTTTATCTGTGCTTTAAGGAATTACTTCGTGCCAAATTTCAAGATTCTGAGTTTACGAAAAGTGCCCCGTAGGTTTTGATTTATTTGGTAATGTCGAAAATTTGCTGAAATTTGCGACATGTTCGACTATATCTTTTGATTGCGTTGGCCTAGAAGTTTGAAATTTTCACAGCTCTAAGAGGCAATAGACCTTAGTGTTCCCTATAAATTTCAGCTTGTTACCTCCACGCGTTTCAGAGAAAAAGGGTCTTGACAGACAGACAGACAGACAGACAGACAGACAGACAGACAGACAGACAGACAGACAGACAGACGGACGGACAACAAAGTGATCCTATAAGGGTTCCGTTTTTTCCTTTTGAGGTACGGAACCCTAAAAATGACGTTTTCATGATGTGGATGGTATATTCTCATCCGCTCATAAAAAAGAAAATATTAAATTTGTAGGTATCTCGATCGAAAACAGGGGAATGGCATCGGAGCATTTTTATATTTTAGCAAATTTTATAGTTGTATATCAATACTGTAGGTTTTCACTAACCTACTCGCAGCGCCGCGTGATGCGACTAAACAAGAGGTTATATGATAATATTGTAAATATTATAAATAATAGACATAATATTATAAAAGTGTCTCCCTGTTGTAAAGATAATGATTGATACGTAGCTTTTTGTGCGCAAGTCTGACTCGTATTCGCCATAGGTTTTATATACCAAAATACGAGATGATCTTTTGTCACGAAAAATGACGGTAACTTTACGCAACTTCACGTGTCATATTTTTTTGATACATCCTAAAATATCCATGTACTTATTATTTATGTTAAAATTTCGTTGAAATCAAATTTTTAGGGTAGTTCCCGCGTGCCCCACTATCCGCCCCACTGGTGGGGCAGGTGAAACTGTCAAATAATTTTTGTGTCTCACGCACCCCACTGATCGCGTTTTGGTGGGGTGGGTTCTTCCAAGACACCATCAGCCTAAGACTACGAGAACTTTCCTAGATATTGATATTTTAA
This sequence comes from Hemithea aestivaria, assembly GCA_947507615.1. Classification (NCBI taxonomy): domain Eukaryota; kingdom Metazoa; phylum Arthropoda; class Insecta; order Lepidoptera; family Geometridae; genus Hemithea; species Hemithea aestivaria. Next base: position 8,898,520 of record OX382333.1, read on the forward strand.
TTTTGATAGCTGTCATTTGAAATGAAGATTTCCTCAAGACCCTTAATTTCTTCCATCACTTTCACATATTTGCAAGGTAGATAACAAGAAAAAGGTACCAGGAGATCATAATTGAAATGAAGTCTTACATACGAGTATTCGTTGACTTGTACTGCTTTGCCTGTACCTGCGTCTATTAATGAAAAAAACACATGTTATCCCATATGTACAGTACATAAAAGTTCGAATTAATCAGGAAAGTGCGACTAAAATCACCGCAATACGAGATTTTAATAATATATTATCAGATGGGATGATTTTCTTATGTGTTGTTTGTCTACTAAATAGTACATAGTTCCTTATAATTTCTGATCTCCTAGTTCTTCGCAAAATATTTGCATTAATAACACCATTCATCATTTAGTCGTGCCCAATAAATTATATTTTTGCATGAGTTACAGCGCTCTGATGGGGCGCGTGAAGTGTACTTTTTTAATATTATCACCCGCCACACTAAAACGCAATCAGTGGGGCGCGTGAGAAGCAAAAAATATTTGACAGTTCCACCTGCCCCACTAGTGGGACGAATAGTGGGGAACACGGGAACTACCCAATTTTTACAACACAAGTGAATTATATTTAAAATTAAAAAAAAACCCCAACGCATTCAAAATATGTAATTTTGTGGTTGCAACCATCTTTTAGTTTTTCAGATGTTAGTTTATTAAAATCTGTTTATTATAGTTTGTAGTTTTCTACTAATCAAACTTTTTCGTTTAATTCTCATGTTGAGGGAGTAGTGGAAAAAAATGTAATCACCATTTCATGGCGGCTAAGAACACTCTAGACTATTTCTACCTAAAAAAAAAAAAACAATCTCAAAAAATAAAAAAATAAAATCCGTAATACAGAGACAGACAGACACGTCATACTTATAACACCCCGTATTTTTCCGTGGGGGGTTAAAAAATAAATTGTGACGATACTGACACGATAAAATTTTATGAGAATAACCCACTATAAAAAATCATCTGCTCTAGTTGTCAACTTATAAATGACATGGACTTCAAGGCGACTGTCCATTATACCGTATCATACAATAATAATAATTGTCTTAGGAACATGCCAAACCGAAAAATAACATCAGGCCCTTTTTACACTAAACGATTCGTGAGTATTCACCTTTGTAAATAAACGGCATAAACTCTCTTGTATTTACTTCGGCTTCGTGCCGACTTCAGCTACTCCTTAAAGTAGATCCTCGTACAGGATCGAACCGGTCGGCACAAAGCCGAAATAAATACAAGTGAGTTTATGCCGTTTATTTACAAAGATAAACATCTGGCCCATGCCATTATGAACCTTATTTTCATTTATTTATTGCTCATAGCTTAAAATTAGGTTTTGGTAGATAACCGCATTATATATTATATATGTACCACGGCAGTATTGTATGTATTAAAAAGTAAGAGAACATCGTTGCGAGCCTTGCACGGAGCGTTAACAATAAATATCGCTGAGAATATGTTGCTGATACTGACAGGTCTATCCATGGCATGCGATGTTGCCAAACAACTGCGTGTGGGGACTGGGGACCAGAATGCAGTGAGTGTACGGGTTTATAGCCACGAATGATGACCGATATAAAGATAATAATATAAACTTATTTTCATTATTAATAAAGAAAACTCATCTAAGTTCATCTGTTGCCAGTTCAACGAAAAAGGTTAACACGTAAAGATGCTTGAACATGTAAGCAACATATTATATTGATAGGCATGCAAAAATGAAATCGGTACTGCATTCTCGTGATTAGATTCTGTTTTGAACACGGGCAAAATACGAAAGAAAGAAGAAATGCAAACGGGCATATGGTACGGTATAGTGGGCAAACCCCTTAAAACTCATTTCTTGCAATGTTATTTTGGAATATTTTCTAATGAACATACACATTACACATTAGCTATTTTTAACATATTTACAGCTGAACTAATCAAATTTGGTATAATAGGTAGCTTAGGCTCTATAAGTCTCTCTAGGCTCTTGACAATAGGTAACAGTAGGTACTTTTCAATGGGTAAAACTGGATAGGAATAAATGAATTTCCGTAGTAGTCGTACTGAACTATGAGTCGTCAACATGGGCCTACAGAACATATTATGCGCTAGTTGTACCTAAAGATAGCATGCAATTAGACCTGGTCGAAGATGTGGTATGCATTTGTCCTCTAATCGATTATCATGCATCGATTCAATCGTCAAAATATTCACAACACTGGCTAAATACGAGTCAGTAGACAAGGATAGCTATTTGGAGAAAACGCTTTATTAGAAAGAGAGGCAATTTGCCTGACCAGTATAACTTGATCCCTCACTAGAACAAAAAATTATCATAATTTTGAGGATTATTTTACATTTCTGGGGATATTAAAATCGATTTAATAAATTTAGATATTTTATATGTATACTTTATTATATAATAATACGGTAAACAGTTTTATAAAAAAAATAAGAAGTCGTGATTTTTTAGTTAAAGAGAATATTCCGTGAGGCCCGCGTAGTTCCTTAAACTGGCCGCTACTAAACGGCGCGTCACGTGGCGCTACGAGTGGGGTAGCAAATACAACCAGTGTTGATATACAAAAAATCCGCCGATGCCCTCCCCCTGGCAGGTGCACATCAGCATTACTAATTTCCTTTTTTGCAACACTTGGTAAGCTGAATAAATAAGTAGTTAACAATCCATAACTGCATACTGCATACCATATATAGACCATTCCTCATAAAACAAGAATCTGTAGCATTTCCTGCATACTTACTAAATACCAAGGACCTTTGTGTTTATATTTAGTTCAAAAGTTGGGTATCCTTTTTTTCTCGTGAAGACACAGGGAATGTTTTGTGTCTGGATAAGATGATTCATACATAAAATTAGATTTAGTTTTTTTGTTTTACAAAATGATGGGCGACAAAGGATTAAGTTGTCTTGTTAGAAATTTGGAGACAAAGCATTTTATTACAAAGGAACATCCAAAGAATGAGTATGATTAAAATTTAGGTTTCCTTGAATGTTTTAGCTATTTTACCAAATTTGTAACTTTTCCTTTTTTTGTTACACTCACTAGATTGTTTAGGTTGTAGCTGCAGGACTGCTTTTGATAATGCATTATTAGATATAAATTAACCAAAATAGTCCAGATTGAATGTATTGATAATATTTTCTGCAGAAACTTGAATAATTTTCTGGAATTGATATAATATGTTAACAAACCTCAGAAGAAAGAAGTGGTAGTTTGACCAGTTTCAGCAATGTGGACAAATGTTGCTCTCTGTTGGAACTGTCATGCTGTACCCATGTCATCAGACTCTCAAACACATTCTCTTCAGTCACCACATTGAGGTCATCTGATTTGAGTAGGCTCGCCAACTGATCTGCGTGGAGACCCAGAAATTCTTGGTATTTCACCACCTACAATAACAGTATAAGTTTAAGGTTTGGAAACAGACAACTGTGGAGAGTTTTCAATCCAAATATTATCTTTTATGCATTTGAAAAGACCATTGAATACTAAATAGATATGTATGTATTGACTGTACAAGTCTTTCTTTGAATTGCAATGTCAAAATTATTTACATCCAAATCAATGTACAGGGCACAGATAAAAGAATACGAGGTACAGGGTAAGTGAGTACATTAGTGAATTCAGAGTTAGACCTTGATAGTGTGAAGAGATCTAATTATTTTTTTTTATTTAAACTGGATCAACAATATGGACAAATCTCTTGTATAAATGTTTTAACAAGAGAGTTAGTTTTTAAAGCATTGCCAAAGGGAAATCTTGAGTATATTGTCATATATCATCATGTAGAGTGCATAATATCTTATTGAATAACTGTCATTAAAAGAAGTTTAACATTTAAAGTATGACATTCCTATAATATCTATTATATATTATATTAATTTGTTTCATTTTATTAAATTTTGTAACTACAAAATGTTAAATACAAATACTTGTTTATTGCGAAAGGTCAAGATTGGAAGCGGAATATCAATATAAAAATAAATTGATTCCAATATGATAATGAAAGAGAAAGTGTACAGACAATAAATAGTATTTGGAAGTGTGTTGTATAGAGATTTATTATGTGGATAGCTTACTACTATTTTATTATGTGCAGATCCAACATGTTGGAAATACAGTAGAGTCCGTTTATAATGACATCGAAAGGAATTGACAAACACGTCATAATAAGCGGACGTCATACAAAGCATTTTGTGAAATGAAAAACCTTTTTTATGTAAAAATGTATGTACTTAAGTATTTTAATACAGAAACATAGTAATTACATATGTTTACATACATATTAAATCAAAATCAAAATTGCACGTAATCAGCACATTATAACACATACAAGAGTATTTTTTACTGTAAGTAATCTGTAATTTTTGTTTGCTTTTGTTTTTTAATTTTATTGTAAAAACAGTCTCTAATACTATTGTGTATAGAAGACATAGCTATGGTCAAATTATCACGTCGTCGGGAATCAACGAACATTACCGAAGGTGTAAAGATTCATGTCGGTCATTATAATTTATTAAAAATGGGTCATAATAAGCGACATGTCACTGTAAGGGAAGTCATTATATCCAACTTTTTTATTAATAATTTTACATGAAAACCAAACTTCGTAGTGTAATTACGTCATAATAACCGGTTGGTCAATATAGGCGGAGTCATAATAAACGGATTCTACTGTATAAGCCAAAATAATAATATTTCATCAACTAACTTAACAAAAATAATTACTAATTTATTATTATGGTGGATAACTGCTGTCACTATAAACTCTTTACTCTTAAACAGCTGAACAGGTTAAGCTGAAATTTAGTTTGTGGGTACCTTAAGATTAACATAATATTATGTTACTTGACTGGCTATGAGCAAATAAAATTGCTGGGTACAGCTAGTATCTCTTATGGTACATTTCTGAACATAGGCCACACATTCCAATTTTAGTGTTTCTTTTTGTTCTATTTGGATCAAGGTTAAACTGGTATATTATATCACAATTTTATAGTAATGTCCATTATGTGGAAGCAAGTCAAAGATAAAAAGCAACTGCTGATATGACTTTGTGAAGTTTTGATTTGTTTGGTCAAATTATATTTTAATTTACCTATATGAATAATAATAATTATGGGTACAAAGTTACCTGCATAAAGTGCTGGTATGTGTATTTGAGAGCTGCCTTATGCAAGTCCATGCAAGACTGCTGTTCAGCAAACAAAGCAATTCCCAGACAGTTGCACGGGTCCAATTGTTTCTTCAAGAATGCACAGCATGCATTTGTGACTGAATTCAACTGGAGAAGGCTGGCTGTTGATAGCAATACTTCAACTGTTTCTTCTCTTAGCTCTGTAAGTTATAATGTAGTCAGTTTTGTTTTTTTATATCTGCATGTGACACCAACAAATTCCCTTATTATTAAATCAGGAAGAACCTTGATAAAAATTTGGTATGTAATGCATACCTAAATTTGTTTTGGAAAACTTCCTATTAAGTATATTGGTACCTGCCTACTTTTTATTAAACAGATAATTTTAAAACTTTTACTTTCACATAATAATTCATAATCTGGTTGGAAATAAATATGTAAAAGAAAAGTAAACCCACCTATGGTGCCTGTGTAGCAATAGTGAATGAGTGCTTGAAGTGCCTGTGAGTCAATTCTTTCCAGGGTTATTTCAGTGAGCTGCGCTTCCCTCAGTGATCCAGTAAACATAGCCGCAAAATATTCGCTGCACGACGCCAGTAACACTTTGTGTGCTGGAATTCTGTGATACACACATTTGATAATAATAATCCTAATCAGAGCCAGCACTATTACACGTTTGGCGTCATTGTATGGAAAGTAGTAATTATTTCCAGAAGTGGGGTTCATGAACTTTCAACATCCGTTTTGCGCACCTATCAAACAAAGAAAATATACTAACCTGCATCCTCCAGCTATCAGCGCAACATCGCACAACTTCTGAGCTTGAAAGTACCCGAAGATATTCTTGAGTGTGGACTCTGAATGTCCCTTATCACAAAAGAACTCATCTTGACTTGTGGCGCTTGAGAGACTTAACTGGCTCAGTTCTCGTGGCAGACCCTCATCTATTGAATTTGTAGAGACATTATCCTTCGTAGAAGTTTCCGGTTTTTGGGAATCACAAGCTGCCATTGTTATATTATTTGCCAAGTTACTTAGTAATTAATATTTAAACAACATCACAATCTTTATTGACTCGCACCAGTAAACCACAAATGTGTGAACGCGAAAATGCGAATGCATCAAAATCAAACAAAACTTTTGAAAGCTGTGAAAGCTAAAGACTCAACGACAACTGTCATAAGTCAAAATTCGAGTGACAATGACACACAGCTGATAGCTGTCACTACTTTTCTTCAAGGACATTCGCATCTTCCCGCTAATCTCATGAAAACTATAGTTGTTCCAATAATTAAAAATAAAACAGGTGACATATCAGATAAAACCAATTACAGACCAATTTCATTAGCCACAATAATTGCAAAAGTTTTAGACAGTCTATTAGGACAAATATTTAAATTTACATGACGCTCAATTTGGTTTCAAAGCGAATCTTTCTACCGAAAGCGCTATTTTGACTCTTAAACATACAGTAAGGTACTATACAGACAGGAAAACACCAATATACGCTTGTTTCTTAGATCTCAGTAAAGCTTTCGATTTAGTGTCATATCCAATTCTGTGGCAAAAACTTCATGACTTAGATCTACCATCAGAAATCATTAACATATTTAGGGTATGGTATAGGAAACAAGTGAACACAGTCAGATGGGCGAATGATATGTCTGAAGAATATAGACTTGAATGTGGGGTGAGGCAAGGTGGTCTTACATCACCGAAACTTTTTAACCTGTATATGAATCAGCTAATCGGAGAGCTCAGCAACATGCATGTCGGATGTCATATAGATAACACCAGCATTAATAACATCAGCTATGCAGATGACATGGTGTTGCTGAGTCCGTCTATTGCTGGTCTTCGAAAACTCTTAAAATGCTGTGAAGTATATGCCCATAAACATGGCTTAAAGTATAATGTAAAAAAAAGCGAATTATTGATTTTTAATGGCAAAAACAGAGCACCCAGTCACGTTCCTCCTGTATACATATATGATAAACCACTTAATGTTGTCAATAGTTTTAAATATTTAGGGCATATAATCACCTGCGATCTTAAGGATGATCTTGATATCGAGAGGGAACGCAGAGCGCTGGCAGTACGATGCAATATGTTGGCCCGTAGGTTTGCTCGAAGTTCTAATGAAGTGAAGCTAATACTATTCAGGGCATACTGCCAATCTTTCTACTCGAGCAGCCTATGGGTAAGATATACGCAGAAGGCTTACAGCGCTCTGCGTGTCCAATACAACAATGCCTTGAGAATGCTTTTAAAACTGCCGCGCTTCTGTAGCGCATCGGGTATGTTCGCGCATGCGCGTGTAGATGGTTTCCATGCCATGATACGAAAGAAGACCAACTCTCTGTTTAACAGATTACGTGGCAGTAGCAATTCCATTCTCAAAACCATTGCTGACAGATTTGATTGTCCTATCCAGTTACACTGGATTAAAATTATAACCGGACAGATTAAATAATTAATATTATAAATACTTATGTACCTAACCTTACTACAAGTGTATTAGTATAATTAAATAGATTATATTATAAAGTGTCATACTGTATGGATCTTTGTTATCTGACAAATAAAGAAATTTAATTTAATTTAATTTAATTTTCCAATTTTTGGTGACACACACGGAAAATGTATTTTTCACTGAGTGCAAAAAAAATCCGTTTTTATCCGCAAGACAATAAAGTGATTGAGAACTCTGTTGGCTCGTCTACATATACCGGCCAATGACTCGGCGAGTCGTTGGCCGAACGTTCGCCCAAGCGCACAGATTATATATATATATTTTTTTTAATAATATGGCAACATGTGTATTTTGCCAGTGTCTCAGATTATATATATATGCACTTGGGGCACAGATTATATAAATTAAAAAATAAAGAAAATTTAACTAGTTTTCAGTTTCAAGTAATTATTCACACAAAATGGCTTCAAATGATCCATGATTGATTATTATTTAAAATATAAATAGAGTCGTCAGCTATGGGCTATGGCTATGGCGCCCAAAATGTATACCAGAAATTTACCGGAAAAAAACCGTAAATATCCGAAGACATTCGTCTATAGACAAAAATTGTTCGTCCATAGACAAAACACACACTCGGCGAATCATTGGCCGGTATATGTGGACGAGCCAATGTGGGTCGTCCACATTATGCCGGCCAATGATTCGGCGAGTCGTTGTCCGAACGTTCGCCCGAGTGCACAGATTATATATATGCACTTGGGGCTCAGATTATATAAATAAAAAAATAAAGAAAATTTAACTAATTATTTACACAAAATGGCTACAAATGATCCATGATTGAATATTCAAAATATTAGGTATTAAAGTCGTTAGCTATGGAGCCCAATATGTATGCCAGAAATTTACCGAAAAAAAAACCGTAAATATCCGAACACATTCGTCTACATTCGTCTATAGACAAAAATTGTTCGTCCATAGACAAAACACACACTCGGCGAATCATTGGCCGGCATATATGGACGACCCATTTCGTTGGGGAATGTCGCGAATAGTGCGAAGCAACAAGTAAGTATAGGATGGAAACACTGCGTAGCGCCAATAGCCTTTCGTTGGGGAATGTCGCGAATCGCGAATAGCGCGAGGTAATAAGTATGGACTGGCAACATTTATTAGCGCCATCTATAATTATTAGAGTCCGACCGAAACTGGTTTTACGGCCGAAACCGAATGTTCGGCCGAGGCTTTAGTTTCGGCCGAAACCGAAACCGAAACTCACGTGGTCTAGTAAAAAAAAATCTTTAAAGTACTGAAATTTGGTGCATTTAACCCATTATTCTGCATTTATTAGGACATGAAATGCAAGCACAGCATAATATAAAGTCTGTTATTTTCATTAAGTTTGTTGTATCAGTTGTACGTAATATAAAAATTATATCAATAATATTTTTATTATATTTAGGCTTCCGAGGTAAACAAGGAAGCCTTATAGTTTCGCTTTGTCTGTCCGTCCGTCTGTCCGCGGCTTTACGGAGAAACTATAAGTCCTAGAAAACTGTAATTTTGCACAGAGGAGGCAATGATTAGGGTAAGAGAACAGTAACAAAAAATAAATTTAAATCAATTAATTTAGGGTACCTTCCAAACTTGTAAAATGGGGATGATATTTTTTGTTATAGCTGATCCCATCATTTGGGGTATTGTTGAATAGGTATTTTAATGAAGGACGTATTCCTAAGGAAAATTTTCGATTTAATGATTCATTTTTTAAAGAAAAGTTTAAAAAAATATTTTTTGGTCGTCCCCCGCCCTCTAAAATCTAAACTACTGGCTTTTAAACACTGTTAAACATCGATAGTTTTATAAGTTTTAAAGATATTGATTATGAAAATTAAGGCAGTAGATATACGATTTGCCAGTTCTACGGAAGCCATCATTGCACGTAGTCTGAATAGCGCTTGGCCTATTTATTTAAATTAAGTTTTTATAGCAAAATGTTTATCAATTATAATCAAATCACTAATTGTTACTGTTTCATTAACCCCTTGATCCAGAAAAAACTTTCAGTTCAAATCAAAATTGACATCTATTATTTCGAGCTTCTTTAAAATAAGGTTCAAATTCGCATGCGCAAGTGCGGCTCAATCGAGCCGCTCGGGGACATACGGGTAACATACTAAGTATTAATATTTTGCAAGCTTATTAATTAATACTTTGGTTTGTACCTATTTGTAATTTGTACTTAGAAGAATCATCAATCTCTTTTAGGTACCTCTATATAATAAAACCGTTTAAAAATAATAATTACTAAAATTGATATGACACCCTTAGTTCCAGTCTCAACAAAGATAATATCAAAACACACATTTAAAATTAACAAAGATACTCGTACCTACCTAGTCAGGTCATAAGTATTGTCACACAGTAAAAACTTTTCTTTTAGAATGCTGGCCACAAAAAAGTTTATTGAATTCGAATTTCGAATTGTTCATGAAAATAAAAATGTATACTTTTTAGAATTTTACTCATTTTTAAATATGGAGTGGACGCTTAAAGAAGACCGTGTTGCAGTTATTGCGTTGCATCGTTGCGGTTACGCGCCAATTCAAATTTTTGACATACTGAAAAATTTGAATATAACCAAAAGATTCGTTTATCGTACCATCAAACGATACAATGAAGACTCTAGTGTAGATGACAGGTCAAGAAGTGGTCGCCCTCGGTCTGTTAGGACTCCAGCAGTGATAAAAGCTGTGAAGGCGCGAATTCAAAGAAATCCCAAACGTAAGCAGAAACTGTTGGCCCTTCAGATGGGGCTAAGCAGAACCACGGTGAAAAGGGTGTTAAATGAAGACTTAGGGCTTCGGGCATATCGAAGAAAAACAGGACATCGTTTAAATGCTCGTCTAATGGACCTGAGACTGAAGAGATGCCGCGCTTTGTTGAAGCGGTACGCGAGAAAAAAATATCGAGAAATTCTTTTTTCGGATGAAAAAATTTTTACCGTAGAAGAGAGCTACAATAAACAAAATGATAAGGTGTACGCACACAGTAGTGAAGAAGCGAGCAACCGTATTCCGCGTGTCCAACGAGGTCATTTTCCATCCTCGCTCATGGTATGGTTGGGAGTTTCTTATTGGGGCTTAACAGAGGTACATTTTTGTGAGAAAGGTGTAAAAACGAATGCAGTTGTGTATCAAAATACAGTCCTGACGAACCTTGTGGAACCTGTTTCTCATACCATGTTCAATAACAGGCACTGGGTATTCCAACAAGATTCGGCGCCAGCTCATAGAGCGAAGAGCACACAAGACTGGCTGGCGGCGCGTGAAATCGACTTCATCCGGCACGAAGACTGGCCCTCCTCCAGTCCAGATTTGAGTCCGTTAGATTACAAGATATGGCAACACTTGGAGGAAAAGGCGTGCTCAAAGCCTCATCCCAATTTGGAGTCACTCAAGACATCCTTGATTAAGGCAGCAGCCGATATTGACATGGACCTCGTTCGTGCTGCGATAGACGACTGGCCGCGCAGATTGAAGGCCTGTATTCAAAATCACGGAGGTCATTTTGAATAAACTTTATTGTCATAAGAATCTATGTTTTGTTAAGTTCATTTTGGTATATAAATGGTTACATAATAAATAAACTTGTTCCAATAATTTTATATTAAACATGTGACAGAATTTATGACCTGACTAGGTATATCACAATTAGTCGTCCGCCAAAGCGTTGTCGCGAGAAACGAAGCTACAACGAGCGTGCACGACAACTTCCGAAAAGAGTTTCGGTTTCGGCAAAAGTTTCGGCCAATTTTGGCCGAAACCGAAACTTTCGCCGAAACTTGTTTTTTGGCCGAAACTCGGCCGAAACCGAAACCGAAACCGAAATTTCGGTCGGACACTAATAATTATAGCGTAACCTGCATAGGACTCTGTAGTAGGTGAATACCACAGATTATTACAAACTCTGACTTATCATCATACTTCTCGTCAAATAAGTTACCGTTACTATTGAATTACTCGGTATAACTAAGTTTATACGATAGTTATTCCTAATTTAATATGCTTAGATTTTAGCATAACTTATAAGACTCAATTTAGTGTTAGTTAGTATATCGTAATGATCCAAAGTCAGTTTAGTTTCATCCGGCGTGCCGATCGCTCGCCGGCGACGTCTTTCGGTAAATTAGTTCCGGTTTAAAAATGGCGCCGACCGCCATTCGCACGATTAAGTTTGAGCGCGCGTGACCTCTTCGTAAAGACTGCGTGAAGTACATTAACCTGCGGGAGCTGAGCCTGGATTACCTGAAGCTGAGTACCCTAGTTGTAGTGCATGACTATCGTAGTATTCCTAAGTGGCGTTAGGTCCGCAATTATTCATCGACGTTGGATACTTCGTATACCCTGCAGGTTTGAAACCTGTGAGTACTCGGAGGATTTAACGATTAACGAAGGTGCCACTTAGGGCCGTGGGACAACGGTGAGATGGTGTATATCTGTAAAACGATTAGGCATCTAATATCTAACAAGCCGCCCACGGGATTTATTGCCCTATGGAATAACGAGAGTGTGTGAACCGGCGATCGGTCCTGGAGAGGACACTCGCGGAGTAGTTAGGGCGGGTCCGCGCGCGTGGTACCATTTCGAGGTGACGAAAGTTAGTACTATTGATAACGAGAAAGAGAGAGAAGGACACTCCGAAAGTCACAATCAGCTCTTAGCTCGTAGCTTATAGCCCGGTATATTTAGCAATAGGAGAATGAGTTCTACCACCTCGAAGTAGAGGGATAGATACTCTTAGTGCTACTAATGCACTACACGTAGGAAGAGCCAGAGGGGGTGATAGGGGGGGTTTTCAATCTTAATCTGCTTATTTGGAGATAAGGAATCATTGTGCCAAGTTTCAAACCTCTGCATGAAAACGACATATTTTGCGCCCAGAGAAAGTCTTATATGGAATTTTGGAAAATATTCAAAAAAGAAATAAATCATATTTTTGAAACTATAAATCCTGGCAATATACTATAAAGGACAATATTGTAGAGAATTTTACGGAGAATAAACTTCCCCTTGTCATTTTTATTCTAGCTCTCATAGTTTTCAAGAAAAACTCAAAAAACTAAAAATAGGGACATAAAAGTGGGGGGGAGAGGTAGAAACATTGTCGTGGGGGGGGGGGGGTGTTTCTACTAAAATTTCTTCTTATGAACGGTAAAGCTATAAGCATGCCAAGTTTGATGCTTTCTGCCGCTCCGGGTCATACATTCGGCTAAGGAGCCGGACTACAGTACCAGGCCATCTCATCATCACGCAATCCCTTTCGATGGCGGCTTCGACCACGGATTTCAAAATACTACTTCCTTTTTCTGTGGCCTTGACGACACCGTCCATCTTCTGATAATAAGTAGGTATAGGTAGGTATACATAGGCGTACCCAGCTTTTGGCCTAGGGGGGGGGCAGGCAAGGGCGGATTCAGATTTTTTTTACTGAACTTGAATTTTATGCCTGTGTTATGTACCTATGTATATGTTTTAACGTTAAGCAGGTAGGACCTATTTTAAAGGTACCTACGCTATACTTTGGCTTTCGGCTCACACAGAGCGTTAAGAAAATTAAAATATTCTTCCTTTAAATAGCACGAGCAGCTTACTGCGAGCCCCGAGAAAATTATATATTTGTGGTAGCAAAAATACTGCAGTTAATTTGCTGTGATCGGTAGAAAAATTAAAATATAATTCCAATATAAAGCGCGAGCAGCTTGCTGCGAGCGCCAAGAAAATTTTATGTATTGGGCACGAAAAAAGTGCGGCTAACTTGCTCCGTGCGGTAGAAAAATGATAATATTCTTCCTTAAAATAGCGCAAGCATGCTGGGTGTGATCGCCGAGAAAATTTTATATTTTTAGGAGTGCGGTTAACTTGCTCTGTTTGCATTGCTCTCTTGCACATTTTTTATTTTTTCGAGAGGCCAAGAAATTTTATAAATATGATGACAAAAAATGTGCATTTAGTACGCTCCAAGTGGTGAAAAAATGAAATATTGTTACTAAAAAACTCAAAAATATATAATTCTGACTACGAAACGTGTGTGACCGCCTTATTGCGAGCGCCAAGAAAATTTTATTTTTTATGCCACAGATATAATATAAGACAGTCGATTACCAGGGGGCACCCTCCTGGGTACGCCTATGTAGGTATACATTTTGTCTTGGCGCTGCATTCGGAACTTTTATTTGTGTGATAATTTTTATATTTCCTCGTCTCTGTATTTAGAAAATGAAAACTTAAAGTAGGTAGGTACAGTTTCATAAAATTATAGTAATAATGTGTTCGCTATTATCTTCAGCTCTACTTTCGTAGTTGTGTTTTACCACGGTAAAGAGATATACAGTAGTTTGACTCCATAGAAACGGCCGGAATCTGGGAGTGAGTAGATGTGGGCAGATGTGGGTAGAAGTGGGTATATAATCCAGAAGCGGGTGCCACGCAGCGACGGGCGGACGTCGCGATAGTTTTTTGCAAGTATTTAGTGTAATTTACGTTATTTACTTTGGACGTATGTATACATAATATAATAAATTATTTAAAATGGCAAAAAAATAGCATGCGATATTATGCTGTTTTTCAGGTAAGTTTTTAAAAAAGTTTTATTTTTATTTTTAAAAGTATTCTGCTGAAGTAAGAGTGCGAGTAAGAGACCGAGTAAGAGTGCGAGTAAGAGTCCGAGTAAGAGTGCGAGTAAGAGTCCGAGTAAGAGTAAGAGTAAGAGTCCGAGTAAGAGTGCGAATAAGAGTGCGAATAAGTGTTCGAGTAAGAGTGCGAGTAAGAGTCCGAGTAAGAGTCCGAGTAAGAATCTGAGTAAGAGATCGAGTAAAAGTCCGAGCAAGAGTCCAAGTCTTGTCTCTTGTCTTGTCTCTTGTCTTGTCTCTTGTCTTGTCTCTTGTCTTGTCTCTTGTCTTGTCTCTTGTCTTGTCTCTTGTCTTGTCTCTTGTCTTGTCTCTTGTCTTGTCTCTTGTCTTGTCTCTTGTCTTGTCTCTTGTCTTGTCTCTTGTCTTGTCTCTTGTCTTGTCTCTTGTCTTGTCTCTTGTCTTGTCTCTTGTCTTGTCTCTTGTCTTGTCTCTTGTCTTGTCTCTTGTCTTGTCTCTTGTCTTGTCTCTTGTCTTGTCTCTTGTCTTGTCTTGTCTCTTGTCTTGTCTCTTGTCTTGTCTCTTGTCTTGTCTCTTGTCTTGTCTCTTGTCTTGTCTCTTGTCTTGTCTCTTGTCTTGTCTCTTGTCTTGTCTCTTGTCTTGTCTCTTGTCTTGTCTCTTGTCTTGTCTCTTGTCTTGTCTCTTGTCTTGTCTCTTGTCTTGTCTCTTGTCTTGTCTTGTCTCTTGTCTTGTCTCTTGTCTTGTCTTGTCTCTTGTCTTGTCTCTTGTCTTGTCTCTTGTCTTGTCTCTTGTCTTGTCTCTTGTCTTGTCTCTTGTCTTGTCTCTTGTCTTGTATCTTGTCTTGTATCTTGTCTTGTCTCTTGTCTTGTCTTGTCTCTTGTCTTGTCTCTTGTCTTGTCTCTTGTCTTGTCTCTTGTCTTGTCTCTTGTCTTGTCTCTTGTCTTGTCTCTTGTCTTGTCTCTTGTCTTGTCTTTTGTCTTGTCTCTTGTCTTGTCTCTTGTCTTGTCTCTTGTCTTGTCTCTTGTCTTGTCTTGTCTTGTCTCTTGTCTTGTCTCTTGTCTTGTCTTGTCTCTTGTCTTGTCTCTTGTCTTGTCTCTTGTCTTGTCTCTTATAAATACGATTGAAGAGTGATCAATCGTATTTATTTTTAACTCCCGACGCAAAGACGAAGGGGTGTTATAAGTTTGACGAGTCTGTCTCATAGATTCGATTTTGATTTTGTTTGAAAAGTTAGGTGGAAGTGTTATTAGGTATTTTTAGTCCTAGCCGCAAAAAACGCGGGGTGGAGGGTGTGATAAATAAATAAAAAAATAAATAATGATACAGTACATTTTCAAATCTCATTTGACTGTTGCAATTTTGTAACAGACATACAGTGGTTACTAAGCGGACATAATAAGTAGGTACATATAGGTAGGTAATTTGAATATGAAATAAAAGCTTGTAATAAAAATATCAATAAATATACAAAAATAATATAATTAATTTACAATAACTCATCTAGATAGTAGCTTAAGTAAGTAGATGATATGAAATAGGTAGGTACCTACTGTATGCGGGCAGCGGCTGCCCGGCAGCCCTATGACTTGCGCATGTACCGCGCGGCTGTAGGTATTTATGTTCAAAAATCACGCTCAGTCAAACTACTGTATATCTCTTTACCGTGGTTTTACCCCCTGCTGTCTACCTATATGTATTTTATATAATGTGTCTTTTAAGGATTAAGCTAACCTACCTTTCTCAGCTAAATCGGCGTGAAGAGTTACAAAATCCATCCATCCATCCATATTTTCGCATGTACACCTGGTACCTGGTACAAAAGTACCTACTACTTGGTACTTACCTTTATGATACCTCTATAATAGTGGGATAATATAGGAAGTAGGATCTACTTATAATATATTTATGACAAAGAAAATCTAATTTACTTACAATAAATAAATATATACCTACCTACTTAATCTTTAAACGTATTTTAATTTATGAATGAAACACTCCTATTATATCTGGCTGAGGCATTTATTAACATTTATTTTTGTTTTTCAATTTTCATCTTAATACAACATACATAGTAATAATTAACAATACATAATAAATAGTCCAAAAGTATATTACGCCTACAAAATAGCGTAGTCGTTATAAGATTATCGCCATACGAGTTGCTGACATGATCTGCGAAATGACAAGGCAACTCCATGACATGGTAGAAAAATGGAAAAGTATCGGAGAGTTGGAATGTAAGGGATGGAAGGTTGGATGTTGTGAACTGTAAGGTAATCTAGAAACATCCTATTGTATTTTATAGGTACGTTGAACTTTAAACTTCTCAGAGAATTGCATTGTTTCATTATAAGTTATGTCCTACCTAGGCTTTATGTAGATAGACGGATATTGATTGACATTGAACTTTCTTATTCCAAGGCTGGTTTTCATCACTTTTGATTAAACAGCCCCCATACAGGCAACTGTTTTTAATCTTTGTGACATCCAGCCTTAGTATAGGTACGCGTAAAATTGAAACAAGTTTAGAAATCATACGACAGAAGTAACTGTTGTTAGGTACCTATTGTTTTATTAATACTTTTGCATAATATTATAAGGTTAACCTACAAAATTATGTTAATTTTAATAACAATTTTGAAGTAGGTAATCAGTTTTGTGCAGTACGAAATTGTAAATTTGTCTCCTTTGGCGTATAGCATTATGAGAAAATATATTTAAATCTCTATCTAGTGGTAATCAATCAAATATGTATCTACAAAAATAGTTGCATTTTTAAATTATAATTCGATTATAATGAAAACGGCGAATTAAATTACAATATCGTGTCATGAATACAATTAGTAAGGGGGCCTTACACCTATGTAGCTTTTAAGGTTGCTTTGTACAATATCAAGCCGATGACCTCTTATGGAGGATGGCCTACTTAATGGACGATAGGGTAGTTTACAGTTGCACTTCGAAAGAGTTGTGCTACGTATACGTACGTTGTGTACGTAAGTTGAATTAATGACCTCTTGGCCCTCGATTTGCCATTGTGTGTAAGCAACCTTAACAATTATTTTTTCTGGGCAAAACTTAACGGTAGGTAAGAAGGTAAGGATGTTTTACTGAAATCCCTATGCCACTTATTTTTAAATTATAATAGGTAGCCCATTATTAAATATGTGAAATACTACAGTGAGACTCTTAAATAATAATCTTCGGCTGTATAGGTAATAATATTTTTTCCTAGTTGTTTATTATTTGGGCTTTGTATTTTATTTCGTGTAGGTAGGTATGTATCTAAAAGTTTGATAATAAAACTGTGTTCAATAAAAAGCCCATTAAACCGTAAGTAAACGGAAGATAAACCGTTGCACATTTTATATATCTTTAAAAGTCAATCGAAAATTTCAGTCATGCGTCATCGTGAACCAGGTAGGTTATAGGAAGATTCTAATTCTATATGTCGTAGGGATATCTAGGGTATAATTTCACACTGATCGACAAATTGTGCTTACGTGCTCACATAATATGAAACCTAGAGAGTGAGGGGTGCGTTAAAATAATAGCGAGAACTGTCGAGCAGCTACGTCAACTAGCGGCGCGGGCGCAAGTCGGTCTAAGGGACGCGACCCCGGCGCGCCTTCAGCTCCGTTTAAGAGTAGAGAGACAGTGAACAACGATTAGCATTATATATTTATATCCTACACACATACAGGTAATATATCGATAAAATTGACCAAAATTGCTAAATGTCTCTAATAAAATTACACAGTCAAGAACACAGAACGGGATCAATCCGAAAATAGCGTTGCAATTGAATGTTAAACACATCTACAGTACAAAGAATATAAGCCTTCGATAAGCCCGCAAGCCTAACAGTATCTAACAAATAATAAAAGCCCGTATTATATACAGACTACAATAGTTTCACAGACGTAACATACGTACACAATTATATTATTATTAAATTAACAGTAATCACATTGAAAGGTACATAGTCTATTCCCAAAATCTTGATTTGCACCTTAACCTATAGTATTTAAAATATCACAATAAATTGTTGTGCACGAAACAGGCAAATTTTGAGTGCAATTACATTATTTTAGAGTATAATTTATTATAATAATACATAAGTAATATTACACTCGGTTCTAATGTTTATAATATTACGGTATTTATGTCAAATCATTATAAATATAAAGTTTTATATAAGATAGATAGGTATATGTATGTGTCAACAAATGAGTATGTAAACTTGAATATTTAATTAATTTGCCGAATAGTCTAATATACTTAATTGAAATTACAATAACGTGCCACGTATAACAAGAATAAAAATATGGAATGAATGACTTCTCATAACAAAAGATATTTGTAGTGTTTTTGATTTCAAAATGAATTATACATATAAATACTTGGTCTTAGCAAAATTTCCAGTCAATTTTCATATAAAAAAGCGCCTGAGTGTTAATAGTCTGCCACACCAGATAAAATCTGTTTACGTACCTACCTAAATAACATAAATTACTAAAAGTTTAGTATTAGTTTAAAGTGAATAAAAAAGGAATTCATTGACACAAAATCGTAATATCGCATTTTCGAATGTGGTCAAATGTACCCATTTCTCTGATTTAAAATAAAGGACATTTAAGACGTTTGTTATGCATACGTTTATTTTTCACATCTATGTGTTTTAAAGTTACTGTGACACAGAATATGTAACTTATTCTTATTGTTCATGTAATGTCGTTACTCTGATTGTTTCACAATTTCTTAATTACGCGATAAGTGATAAATATGAGACTTTATTCATCAGCCATTAAAAATATATCTTGTAGCTTATTTCGATGCAATTTTTTGTAAATTTTGTAAATGCCACGTTGTCTGATGGCTCAAGAACTTAGTTCTAACAGACTACAGTGGCATTTAATAGTATTTTGTACGTCGAATATCTATTTTATCATTATGGGATCGTTGGATAAAACAAAAATAAGAAATAATGCTCTGATGCGCCTCCTTAGTCCCATAAATGACTTATCGTTTAGAACAGTTCACATCCACTTTTCCTATTGTTTACTTAATTATGTTAATTTTATGCTTACATTTATATAATATCTCTAATTACAATAAAAGACATTAATATGTAAATATTATGTATTAATTATAATATAGAAGTATATTAATGAAAATAAACCTTACGAAGTAATAATATTATGGTGCCAAAATCCTACTTACGCTATCTTAAATAAAGTACCTAACTAAATTAATATTGGTGCATTTTCTTTAATATTCTACTACTACAATATCTTATTAACTTGCTTAATATTTTTATACATAAAATAATAGTCTACTCGTACTACGTGTAACTACATATTTTAAAGTGCAAGCTAAATAATTTTTGAAGCTATTTATTTTAAAATTGCCTAAACGAGTATGTGCCGTTGTCTACTACTATATAGTGCTTTACTTTGTTCATAATTTAAGTGATTTTAAAATTATTATGCTACGAGTAATTCTTACTTTATATAAGTAGGTATTAAGTATCTAAATTATTATTATTTATATACCTAGGTGGATGTGAACACTAGAACTGATTACTTTTACTAAAAAGATGTTTTACCAAAAGAGCGAATGCGTCTTTGTCCTATTTTTTTAATTTGATTAAATATGTATTTGTGCCAATGTATTCTCATGTATAAAAAATAATAAAAATAATAGTACACCTAACTGATTTGTCAAGGTTCATAGGGTGGTTAGACACCACGGTCTCACTTGTTGATAAGTGATGACGAAGTGGAGGATGTTGCACTTAGGTCTTATTAAAACATTATATTTAACCCTTGACTTGAAGGCGCCCAAGTAGAAATAGGTGATTTATCAATGAATGTTTAAAACAATGACTAAATTAAATTCAATAAAAAAATGGTTAATACGGGTAAATAATAATACTTAATTCTGACTAGGTACATGTAGGTGACTAAAATTCTTAGTAGTAAGTAATATAAAATAGGAACTCATAAATGACTAGAGTGCGTAAGAGTCGTTAATGGTTCAGACTTGTTCGGCAAATCTCAATAATAACCTTTCAGTCAAAATGCAGTTATGCTAAGTAATACGCAAAGTAACGATTGATTCCAGTGAGCGAACGAAATATCTAATACTCATAGTTAAGGATTACTTTAACAATATACATATAGCTGCCCATAGTTGAATAATGTTACCATACAATGCTCTCCTACCTTCTTAAACGTCCATCTGTATCACTAGATAATGATTGGAATGTAGAGTAATTAGTAAATCCCACCGTCTCATTAGCTGCCTCAATGTACATAGAAGGTATATTTAGGGGGAGGGGCAGTGGGAATCCAACTTTGGAAACCAACCACCCTCTATACTGGATGAGACGCGTTTCGCCGCATTTCATAGGCCGACTAATTAAATTAATACATAAATAAATTCATTTCATAAGTATACCTATGTACACAAATATTAATATCTCTTATGTTTTAAACCCTCATTTTAATAAGGAATGTCGTAACTTAACGTAGAGTACATAAATCGAATAAAATATCTCAACAGATCGACACAAACATTACTCTTTCGTCAATAAATGAAGAACTATTATTCTAAATTATGTATAATCTCTAATGACTAACAATGTCGACTACCAGTCTCACATTTTAGTTTAATAAGTGCTAGAAGGTACGAAATATTTGGAAACTAAATGCGCTGCAGAGAAGATGAGTTGGGACGAAACCAGGTCGTATCACTTCCTTCCTTCGATATAGCACGCACCAGCACGTTTGGCGTTCTGAGCTCGGAAACCTTACACTACACTTTAAGTGGTCATGGTTTTGGCGTAGGCTGCACCACTACTTGATATGTTTCATTACGTTCAACGCACGAGTAATTAGGACTGGTTGCGCCCGAATATCTGTGGGAGTTCGCAGCTGTCACGGTTATGAGCACGGGATCGTTCATTCGATTCATTATATCGGAGTAGGTAGTTGGGGTCCGTGGAATGTTGGAGTTCTAGGGTCGGGTCGGATCAGGCACCTAGCGACCGCGCGCCCATCGTAGCAACGCGTCGGCTAGCACGTCCAGATGCGCCTTTGTCTGTAAAATAATATCAAACGTAAATTATAGTAAAGTTGTTAAATTATTATGTAATGTACATTTTAGGCATGTGGTGTAACTGACCGTTTTGTAGAACATGCAGGCTTGTCGATCTTCGTCCTCGCCACTGGGGCAGTCAATGAATCCGTCGCAGAGTACGTGGTCATCTATACAGCGGTATCGGCCCTGTCGGTCGGGCGTGGGGCACGCAAACCTCTCCATTCCGTCCGCAGCCGGTGGACATTCTGCAAAACATTACATATGTTATATAAATGGTAACATCAAAATATAAAGTCCAAATTATATAGCCTCCTTTTTAGCCCTTGTAAATAAATGGGTACCTAATGTAGGTGGGCAGTAGGCACCCGGTTAAAGTTCGTAGTGATTTTCTCTGCCTAAGGCTGGCTTAAATAAGTTTTCAAAATATGGCTGCTAGCCTTTTGAAGTTAATAACACCAGTTTAATGTCCGTCATTAAATATTATGAAAACTGTTAGACAATGGGTCCACTCCAATGAGTAGATAAAGAGAGTGTTGACCTTTTTTCTCTATCCATTAAGAAAAATTTGCTTTTGATAGGAATTTTAAAGCTCTCTGGAGTAAAACCTGCTGCCGGATATAGATAATGAGCTTTGCTTAAAATTTGTTTGCAGGAATTATCTACCTCAGTCAGTAGATTTCTATGTTATATTTTGTATTATAAAATTCCAGTAAGTACCTCTAGTTTCCTAGTTATCAAGTTTCAGTTTACCTATTAGAAATCCATGGAATGTGAACCTATAGAATAACATGATTATAAGTGAATAATTTAGTAGACATCGTATGGCCATGCGTACTTTCATAAGTACGCATGGCCATACGTACACATTAGTACCTTCATAGGTACTTCATACGTATCTTTACATTCTACGTAAATGGGTGGCTTTCTTCTCTATTGGTTCATTCATGAGGGTAGGTTATAACAGAATTTGTTTTCAATGTACCTATATGTAATGTATTTTTTCGTCGATGATAGTCGCACTTACAGGTTTCGTCGAATTCGTGTAATAATTTTTGACTTCATCTTTAATTTCTTGCTTTCTTTTTTAATTTTTTGTGGCTCGCCTGAGTCTGGAGAAAATTTCTTATACGCGTATATTATACCTATTATTATACTCGTCGATAATTATAATACAAGTTTAGTTCGGTATAGTACCTATGTATTGTTTCTATTTTTACAATTAAGGCTAAAGCTTTTGTTTTTATCCAGAATTATTATACGAGTATTATGAATGAACCGACCGACCGACCGACCTAAGAGAGACAAACATGCAAATCTAAAAAAGATCCTATAAGGTTTAGCTACAGTGGAAGCAGGCCGTTTCGTAACGCGAGCATCTATTTTTAGCCGTCAGGGAAAACGAGGCCCGCTCGGTTGCGTGCCCTCTATACCTTTACTATACAAGTAGCTTTAGCCTATTCACTTTGTGGGGAGGCAGCGACGTCTTGTGCATTCGTAAGTAGAAATCGGTATCGTTCAGGTAAACCAAAGCTTATTAAGGAATGTATTCCTTATATTGTTACGTTGTTTCTTTTTATGAAAAGGGGCATGTGCGGGTTTAGGGGGAGGGGCAGGAGGAGTTACTAGTGGACCTGCACGCACTTCATGGCGCCTAACAGAATATTATTAATAAAGTTAAAATTTTAAATTAGAGTTTTTTTGGTTTTTTTTAGAGTGTTTTTAGTTTGGTCTGTTTTGGCGCAAATAAAATATTTTCTTTCTTTCTTTCAAATTTAACTTATTTATGATGTTGATTAATATAATTAAACGAATTGAACATTATAAAGTAACTAAGTATTTTAAAGAAATTTTTTAGGCTTCCGTAGTCAACAAGGAATCCTTATAGTTTCGCTTTGTCTGTCCGTCCGTCCATCTGTATAAAGGTTTAGCGGTTACTGATTTCCTACACAAATTTCTACCCCATTTCCTCTTAAAAGTTGATTTGTGGAATTACAACTATTCTTAGTCCTTCCTCAGAACTCAAACTATCTCTATGCGTCAAATTTTAACATAATAATTAATAAGAGCAGCGGTTACTGATTTCCAATACAAATTTTGGTTCTCTAATGTTAATTTCCGGGATAAAAACAATCTCTATACCAAATTTCAGCTTAATCGGTTCAGCGAATACTGATTTCCATAGAAACTTTATTTTGAAATAAAGAGTTTCCGTAAGAATTTCGCAAAATAATTCCTTCTTAACGGACACTTACACCACATAAAGAAGTCGCTGTGTATGTCATTCACGTCAAGCTTATATGAACCTTAATAAAGCGTGGTGGGAGTTTAATTTAGTAGAGTTAATTTTAGACGGGTTTACATTTATATTTATTTATTTATTATTCAGCACATAGCTAGGACTAACTATTTCATGTTAATTTAATACTAAAAAAAAGGATCCTGGGCCTTACGAAGTTAATAACGACTTATTACTTATTGTCTGATTAGATGATGTTCGTAATATCTTTAAAGCTAATAATTACAAAAACGGAATTCAGTGCGGAAAAGCTTTCCTAAAAAAGATCTCGTTTGGCTGGAGGTTCGGTGAAGTCGACATTAAGTATTCATAGCGATGGCAGATCACACAGCTTGCCGTCAAGGGTTTTACACGCCTGGTTCTGAAATATTTGTCAAGCTTAACTCGCATCTGTTACTAGACGGAATACGAGCATTTCTTACAGAAACACCTACGTTCAGTCAAGACTGAGAACTGTTGAGGATTAACATTTTTGCGGAGTTTTTCACATTATAAGTTAAGGTTAACCGCCTACACTCCTGCCCCTGAGGCTAAAGAAAATCCTAAAACATAAAATTACAAATCTTGGTTATTTTTTCGGGTGGTTCATCTGGTATGCAAAAGATTTATTAAAGAGTGTCTAATATTATACTTCTTCTTTTTTTTCTTTAGCCTCTTGTGGTGCATTTCTGCACATAGGCCACTCCCAGTAATCTCCAAGCCGGTCTGTCAGCCGCTTTGGCCATCCAGTCAGGTACCGCATGTCCCCGGATGTCGTCGACCCATCGTGTTGGTGGGCGGCCTCGTGGTCTGGTGTTCGACCACGACCTCCAGGGCTCTCCTTGCCCACCTTTCGGTGATCATTCGGGCTACATGACCAGCCCATGTCCACTTCTGTTTTGCAATGGTTTCCACCACTTCTCTCGCCCGCGTTTTCCGCCTAATCCATTCATTTTTCTTGCGGTTCGCAAATATATTCCAAGCATAGCTCTCTCCATCGCCCTTATCATATTATACAACTAGGATAAAAATAACAAAAAGGCTAAGGGCAACAGATATTAGGGTTCCGTACCACAAAATGAAAAAACGGATCACTTTGTTGTCCGTCCGTCCGTCTGTCAGTATGTCTGTCAAGACCCTTTTTTCAGGAACGCGTGGAGGTATCAAGCTGAAGTTTATAGAAAATACTAAAGTCTACTGAGAGCTGTGAAAAATTAAACTTCTAAGCCAACGCAATCAAACGATATAGTAGAATATGCCGCAAATTTTAGCAAATTTTATTTAATTTACGCTGCAACGTTACCGAGTAGCGATATCTACTGTTACTACGAAGGTAAAGCATAGCGATCCAATTACAAAGGTCTCACAGGTGAGACGATCTCGGCTGGCAAGACGGAAATTTAATCAAGTCCAGTGGGACCAGAGTCTGCTTCTCATCTCAATTACACGCCCCAATACTTTGCGAACCAACACAGGTTTTAGAGGTATTAAATGATTTAATGCCGATTTAATTTAAATCGGTATAATAATTAACGCGATATGTAAAATGTGACTGTGCACTGTGCATGTGGGACCAATACTTTGACTATAACATCTCTTAGAAAAATCTTTATATTAATGCAAGACTCTTTTTACTTTTTTGTTCCATGATTCTAGAGCCTCATCTCGTAGGTACCTACTTCAAGTAATGTAAAGTGTAAAGGTCCGATTTTGAACTACTTAAACCATACTGAGGTTAAGAGGTACAGAGATCATTAAGAATTTTGTCATGTGAAAAACACATTTTGCAAGGTGTTCCTTAATTTGGTTCGATATTTTTTAACGTAAGTAGATCAACGAGACGAACCCTAAGTTTTACTGGTGATAAGCAATAACGCCTGTCAAGCCGCGGTGTTAATTATAGGAACCTTTTCAAATAGGTTTGCAGTCGGCAGTAAGCCCAAGACTGCGCATTGTCGCGCGTCATCCCAAAACAGGATTTTTAGTCTCATAAGCTGAGTAATATCTCTGGCTATCTTACCCTTCCAACCAGAGTAAATCGTGGAAGTATATTGGATAAGGTCATGGTGCTATAACTGCCCATCCATCGTTAAAGAAGAAGAAGAATATACTCAATAAAATCCAGAAAATAATGTTATTGGTTGCATCGCATCTGGATTTTTTATATTTCTTTTTCTCGATAGAGCATAAAGAGATGATAAAGATAAGAAGAAATGATGATGTATTTTAATGAGTTTGACATTCAAACTAGGTAGGCAACACTAAAGTTTATGCAATGAGATTCACCTGCAAGTTTGCCGTTGTTTTTCACGAAAGCTCAGTAAAGGCAGTCGTGGGTCATAAATATTTAAAGCACGTTGGCCTACATGCTTCTGTGACACAATAATTAAGTAAATAGTGCAATAGACAGCGCAGTCCTCAGGCTCTTTTATTTAATCTAAATTTCTAAGGACTTTAAGTCGCTTCTTTATAAAGCTTGTATTGCTTTACTTACATTTCATCTTTTTCTGTAAGTTCATGGGGTTTTATCTAATATTAATTAATATTACGAAAATATTACCGAGGACCAGGCGCGGATCCAGACCATAATTTTGGGGGGGGGTCATCGGCTAGATTTTTTTTCAAACTAAGAATTTTTTTGGAGACTCGTTTCAGCGTAGTCTTGAAATCTTACATTTTTCAGTACGAATAATGCGCGTTTTGCTTACTCCGACTAGCAAGAAAACTAAATATTCTTACTTATAAAAGCGCGAGCAGCTCGCTGCGAGCGCGAAAATTTTGAATTTTCAGCACAAATGATGTGCGTTTAGCTTGCTCCAACTAGCAAGGAAACTAAATATTCTTACATATAAAAGCGCGAACAGCTCGCTGCGAACGCCGAGGAAAATTTGAAATTTTCAGCACAAATGATGTGCGTTTAGCTTGCTCCGAGAGACAAGGAAACTAAATATTCTTATTTATAAAAGCGCGAGTAGCTCGCTGCGAGCTCCGTGAAAAATTTGAAATTTTCAGCATGTATGACATGCATTTAGCTTGCTCCGAGAGGCAAGGAAACTAAATATTGTTATTTTTTAAAGCGCGAGCAGCTCGCTGCGAGCGCCGATAAAATTTTGAATTTTTCAGCACGAATGATGTGCGTTTGGCTTGCTCCGAGTGGAAAGGAAACTAAATATTCTTGTTTATAAAAGCGCGAGCAGCTTGCTGCGAGCGCCGTGAAAAATTTGTAATTTTCAGCACATATGACATGCATTTAGCTTGCTCCGAGAGGCAAGGAAACTAAATATTGTTATTTTTAAAAGCGCGAGCAGCTCGCTGCAAGCGCCGAGAAAATTTTGAATTTTTCAGCACGAATGATGTGCGTTTGGCTTGCTCCGAGTGGAAAGGAAACTAAATATTCTTGTTTATAAAAGCGCGAGCAGCTCGCTTCGAGCTCTGAAAAAATTTTGACTTTTTCAGCACGAATGATGTGCGTTTAGCTTGCTCTGAGAGGCAAGGAAACTAAATATTCTTATTTATAAAAGCGCAAGCAGCTCGCTACGACCTCCGAGAAAATTTTGAATTTTTCAGCACGAATGATGTGCGTTTGGCTTGCTCCGAGTGGAAAGGAAACTAAATATTCTTGTTTATAAAAGCGCGAGCAGCTCGCTGCGAGCGCTGAAAAAATTTTGAAATTTTCAGCACGAATGATGTGCGTTTAGCTTGCACCGAGACTAAATAAACATGGAAACTAAATATTTTTATTTATAGAGCACGAGCAGCGCGCTACGACCTCCGAGAAAATTTTGAAATTTTCAGCATGAATGATGCGCGAGCAGCTCGAGAAAATTTTGAATCTTTCAGGATGAATGATCCGATTTTTGCTCGCTCTGAGCAGTATGAAAATTAAATATTAATATTTATAGAGCGGGAGCAACTCGCTGCGAGCGCAAAGACTAAGCTGCAAAGACGACATAAAGCGCGAACAGCTTGCAGCAGTTAATATAATCCCAAATATGAAAGACACTGTGCAGTTTGCTACGAGAACCTACGGATAATTCGTAGGCGAGGACCGAAAAAAAGTAGCTTGGTAAAAAAAAATTAAAACAGCGAAATAGTTTTATGAACTTGTACGTAAAGCTTGCAGCTAAGAGAAAATTTCCTAATTCTAACTGTGAAAGTAACGTAAAACCAGTTCATATGATCGGATTTTTTTCCGACTAGGATTTTGGGGGGGGTCATGACCCCCTTGACCCCCCCCCTGGATCCGCGCCTGCCGAGGACACTTATAACTGATACAATGGTAGCTAATTTTATTATTAGTATTACCTATAACAGCATTTCTTGCTGTGCAACGAAATAACAGATTATTTTTCTAGAGACATCAGCATTTTAAAAAGTAACTTATGTATTTTGGTTCCCTGCTAGAGACAATAAAAGTTTTGAGTAAAAACATATTAAACTTAAAAGTTATTGTTATTTTTAAAGGAGTCGCGATACTTTCTCATGGTTTTTGAGAGTCTTTTACAATACCTTTTACAATAAAGTAGGTACGGTACGCACTTTGCGTACCTACTTTATTGTAAAAGGCAGACTTTTTAAAAATATTTTATCTTTACTAATATTATAAAGAGGTAATGTTTGTACATTTGTGGGTGTGTGGCTATTTACCTCTTTGTAGTGGATAAGTAGCAAGTATGTATGTAACCATGTATGATATATCAGTCAGTGTTTAAACAGCATTCACTCGTTTCATTTCTCTCCACGCCGATCCCTATATGGCGACCCTGCCAGGATCTCCGAAACTACTGATCCGATTTAAATAAATCTTTCACTGATAGATTGCTACATTATCACATATTGCTATAGGCTTAGTATTGATAAAATAAATATGTACGTATCTAGAATTATTTGAATTATATATTGATAAGAAATTCATACAAAACCCTAAAAAGTGCTTTCTACCTTAACTAAACATAAAAGTAGTTCCCATTATTAAAAAATATATATTATTAAAATTAGATCCTTAGGGTACCAAGATATAAAATAATGAGTGGGCAGAAGTTTCTACACTTTGAACAAAAGAAAAAATAGACATTCCGACAATTATTTAAAACGAAGACAATTATACTAGAGGTAAAACCTAAATAATTGAAGAAAAGTGCAAAACAACCGTAAGGATCATTAGAAATTTAGATTGAAAATTTGAGATGAAACGCTCTCGAAATTATTTTTAAACTTGAGAAAGAATTTAACGCGTAGTCGTCAAATTGTCGTCGTCGCGTCGTCATTGGCACGTCGTAGTAATTTCAACTTTTGTACTTTAGGATTTGTTTGTGCAAAAAAAAACATTTATTAATTTATTTACTTACAAGCAGGTAGTAAGTATCTATACTTAACTTACGACTTATTGACAAAAATACAAGACAAGTAGTAAAATGAAATTTTGCGAAGATGTTCGTAGTTATAGACTGTAGTTATAATTTAGTAGTGAGTCACGATGAAGACTAAGTCGAAAGGGTGGGCGTCGAGCGGAGGTTGCGAGCCCATTAATCATACTACGGGTGCTTTATTGCTTCAATGGGGTACTGATATATAGTGTTGCATTAAATGTAGCTCAATGGGCCAGACGTGAGCTCTCACCGTACTCGGGCTCGCTTTCTGCCTCCCCAATCCTTAGGTTATTGCGCGTCTTTCATCGGTCACTTTTGTATTAAACGCTCTTTTATCGACGGGGAGTTTATGCATTGTTTGGTAATGTTAAAAGCTTTTACGTTAACAACGTGAACGTCGAATGCAGGTGAATTCTTCAAAGGTTTATCGCGTTTTTATTTCATAGCCCAGGCAATATATTTACCCCATCCCAAATTTGTTTGTGATAAAAATATGTACATAACTTTATTTGGAGTTTGTTATGGAGAAAGTCTTTCCTTTGTTGTTGAGGAGGTTACTAATTATTCAGAGAAACTTTGTTCTGTAATTATTAGGTACCTACCTAATTGAATACCTAATAATTATGATTACCTACCTTATTAGAAATCTTTTATTAAAATATCTTTTAAATGGATATGATCTTACATATGAGTATAAGTAAGGTATCATTCAACCATTTGGCAAATAATTTAAAGTAAATGTAACAAGTGGGTTTCAACATTCACGGCACTAATTAACTTGTCTCTCGTTGTTAAATAAGACTGATCCGGAGTATAAAGTGTGGTTGGGGAAATACACAGTAGAGTTAACGATCTTAAGGCGAAGTATACTGCCTCAGGCAATACTTGTACCCTCCTACTTCTACGCCGCCTTTGTGAACCGAACATTGAAGATGATATACTTGTAGATCAGACAGATTCGTGTATTTCATGCTACGAAATAAGATCCTTAGATAAGTGAAATGTGATTAATTTGCGTCTTAGTATTTCAAAATTATTAAATTAGTCTGAAGTAATTTAAATTGGAAATTGTGATAATAATAAATATTAGTTAGGTACTTGAAAAAAGCTGTGTGAACATAAATATTAACTATTATTTATTTACTTCTTAACCCAGGTCTAAAAGTCACTTGCAATTTTCTGTAGGTGCGGCTGTCTAAATTGCGTTCTTTTGCTGTGTAATTTTTTTTAAAGCCAACGAAATAAATATGTATGTGATCGTAGGGATGCCTTTTGATTGTAGATGCACTTGTTATCAATACGTAAGTATACTTGTAATTATTGTATCAACTGCTCCCCAAATTATCTTCAGTGACAAGTTTCCTGAACTTCTACACTCATAGGTACAAAAGTTTTGATATGAGCAGAAAATAAACATGTTAATTTTATTGATTGGGTCTTTTTGGGTAATTATTTTTATGATAGTTTCACAAAATCATAATAAAACCCACCTCGACGTTTCAGCACAGTTACATGCGCCGCGGTGCGAGCAAACTCGTGAAACTTACATAAAAATAATTACACAAAAAGACCCGATTAATAAAATTAACATGAGTTCAAATCGCGAAAGTTGAAAGTGTTAGAAAATAAATAGCTACTTACTAATAAATACTTCTATGGGAGATACAAATGTGTTGAGACAGACACACAGTCAGACAGCCTGCCTGATAGCGTGCGGTTAACGTTGCCTATAGATATCTACAACACCAGTGGGTTGGCGAAATCGCGACGACAATAAGAGTCGACTCCTAGACACCCCACCCCACCTCAAACGACACCCAGCAAACATATTCTTAAATTGTAGTAGTAAACAAAAGAAATTAAAAAAATAACTTTTTAAAAACAACCTTTTATTAATTATAACTACCATCCAGCACCAAAGTACTCGTCAAGACGAAATAAACGAGCCCAAACCATTAATGAGGTTATGTCGTTAAATTACGGAGTTCCTATGGCCACCTTCCAGCTCCTTCATCAGATCAGCTCCATGTCATAATAATATTGCATTGTCATCCGATTTATATATGCATGCAAAATTTCAGTTCAATCGGAAACCGGCAAGTGGTTTAAATTAAACTTGCAAGATTTGATTACAGACAGACAGACGGACAACGGACAGGTAAAAGTATAAAAGCTATACGATTTTGGAAACTACCGTGAGTGTTATCCATATTATAAATACGACACGGCTGTACTCACGTTGACTAATCGTTGAGATATGTCTCAACCACGGTTTCGGACAATTACGATGTCCTTCATCAGGAGTTCACGCCTTTTTTTTTTTTTTTTTTTGACCCAGGAAAAATGCGTTACGCATCATCACCCCACGCCGGGGGGCGCGGGGCGGTATGTGGGACTCCCCCGCCAGAGATGGGAGCGGCGGGGATACCCACTAAAAAACCTGGGGTGTTCCTGCGGGACGCCATAATGCCGGGGCAACGGGTACGCCGAAGCACTCATCCGCGGCCCCGACGGCGTTTGGTCCTCACTGACAGAAGGACCCCTCCGCGGTGGGGTGAAGAGGAGTTTCACCCCACCCTCTCAAGGGGCGCGCGGAAACACCGCGCGCGCCAACTCGTGGGTCTGTTCTTGCGGCGACGAATACCCCCGTACTCGCCGCCTAGACCCAGGTTATGGGGGCTGGAGAAGGGCGTGGAAGATACGCCTCCGACGCCCCCTTCTCCGGGCACGCATCGGGAGGTCGGTGGTGACCTCCCGTTCGCGTTCCGCGATCTCCTTCTGCGAGATGACACTCTCGCAGAACGAAACCGCGGCCTGCCACGACTCCTCGCTCGCAACCATGGCTCTAACCATGGTTGCCAGCGAGAGTTCGCCCCCCATAACAGCGACGAGGGTACGGCGCTCACTGACCCAAGCTGGGCACTCCTCCAGTGTATGCTGCGCCGTATCCACGTCGCTACCACAGTGGTGGCAAGCAGGGGTCGGTTCCCTGCCGGCTACGTGGTGCAGGTACTTTCCGAAGCATCCGTGCCCGGAAAGCACCTGCACGAGCCGGAAGGTCAAGGACCCGTGCTCTCTGTCCGTCCACTGCTGGAGTAGTGGACGGACTGCCACCACTGTCCAGCTGCCTGCTCGAGGGTGGGCCAGACGCGTACTCCACCTCTCGAGCAGTGCCTCCTTGGCTTCCTCCTTCCACCTCTCTACCTCCCTGGGAGACGCGGTGAGCCCGCGGAGGCGAAGCGCGGCGCGCCACTCGTAGCGCGCCGCATACAGCTCCGCCTCCAGGTCCCAGGGGGGAGATCCTGCCAAGAGGCACGCCGCCTCGTAGGAGACCGTGCGGTAACCCCGTATTACCCCGACGGCCATCACCCTCTGAGGACGTCTCAGATGGGCGATGGTTTGCTCCGTCAGGGCATCCACCCATACGGGGGCTCCATACAGAGCCATGGACCGCACGACTCCCACGTACAGGCGACGGCAGCTGGTCCGAGGTCCGCCTAGGTTCGGCAGCAGCCGCTTGAGAGCGGCCGCCGCACCCATCAGGCGGGGAGCCAACCGGGCAAAGTGCTCCCGGAAGTTCCACCGCCCGTCGAGGACGAGTCCAAGATATCTCATCGAGGGCTCGACCCCGATGCAGACCTCCCCGATAGGGATAGTGGAACCCCTACTCGGGGCCCTCCGAGGCCCGTGAAAACACAGGGCCTCGGTTTTGTTGAGGGCCACCCGGAGTCCCAACCTCCCTATCCGTGCCACCACCACCCCCACCGCCGCGGTGGCAAGGCGGGCAGCCTCCTGGAATGTCCCCCCCGGGGCCATGACGAGCGTGTCGTCCGCGTAACACGTCACGCTGGCCCCCGGGGGAAGATCCCCGCGCAGCACCCAGTCCACAGGAGCGGTCCTAAGACCGAGCCCTGTGGAACACCGCACGACATCTCTCTCCGCAGCGTCCGTCCATCGTCGCCCGGAAAGGTGATGCACCTATCCGAGAGGTAGGCCCCGACAATCCGGCTCAGGTAGGGAGGCACATCATGGTACTTCAGTGCCTCCCTGATGACGGCCCACGGCATGGAGTTGAACGCGTTGGCGATGTCCAGGGACACCGCCAACAGAACACCGCCGCGGGCGACCACCATGTCCGAGTGGGCCTTGACGCGCTTGATCGCGTCAATCGTCGACCGGCCTACCCGGAAGCCGAATTGTCGATCGGACAAATCCGGGCCTACCTCGGCGAGATGCTTGACGAGGCGGCAAGCCACCACCCGTTCAAACAACTTGTCCGCCTCGTCAAGCAAGACGATGGGACGGTACGCTGCGGGAGAGTCTGCTGCGCGCCCCTCCTTTCGGAGGAGCACTAGGCTGCCCGCCTTCCACCGCGAGGGGAACCGACCCGACTCCAGACAGGCATCCATGAGCCTTCGGAAGCGGTCCCCGAGGGCGTCCAACGCCAGGACCCAGGCGACGCCGGGAATGCCATCCGGCCCCGGAGCCTTGCGCTTACCGCGCGTCCGGGACACGGCATATCCCAGCTCGCCCGCCGACACTGGTGGCACCGCAGTGTCCTACTGGCGCGCCCTCTCGGGAGGCGCCATCTCCGGGGGCTCGTACTCCACCCCGGAGGGAAAGAGCGAGCTAACCACCTCCTCCAGAAGGCGGGGCTCCAGAGTCTCCGTCAGTGGGGGGGCCCATGGTCGGAGTTTCCCCCTGACCATTTTGTAGGGCCGCCCCCACGGATCGCGGTTCAGAGACTCCAGGAGCTCCGCCTTAGCCCGCTCTTTGGAGTCGCCAATCAGCCGCTGCAGAGCCTTCTTGCGCTCCGTATACGCGTCGTGCAGCTGCTGACTGGCGAGTCTGCGCCTCCCCCGAAAACGTCGTGTGGCCTGGCGTCTCGCTTCCACGCAGCGGGAGCGCTCGGCTGCGATCTCCTGAGACCACCAGTACACACACGTTTTCTGAGGATGAGGTCTGGCCCGGGACATGCCAGCGTCGCATATTTGCGACATCGCTTCCCGGAACCACTCGGCCTCATCCTCCACATCCACTGGCCCCTCTGGGGGGGCCAGCCACGCCTGGACAATGGAGGCCTCTATGATAGCCTCCCTGTCCAGGCTCCTTATGGCCCACCTCGGCGACGACGGCGTCGTCCTCGGGCGACGGGGACTGGAATTTGTGGAGACACTGAATCGGATATAGAGATGATCCGACAGTGTCTCCACATCCTCCACCACCTTCCAGTCCCGAACACGGCGTGCGATGGCTGGGGCGGCAAATGAGAGGTCCACGATGGACCCCCGTTCTGCCGCACGCAAGTGTTCACCGACCCGCGATTGAGTATCGACAGGCCGGCTATCGTCGCCCACTCCTCCAGAGTCTCGCCGCGCGCGTCAGTCCTGGGGGATCCCCACGCCAAGGATTTGGCGTTGAAATCCCCCAGAACGAGCGCGGGCCGAGGCAGGGTCTGCCCAATGAGGGTCCCTACCCCGTCCAGGAGCGACTCAAACTCGGCGAGACTCCTATTGGGCGAGAAGTACACTCCGATGAGGAGGTACTCTCGCCAGAGGACCGCAGCGTACCCACTCCCCCTCGCAACAACCGAAGGGGGTGGGGCGCCGGACGCCGTCGAGGCGACGATGGCCACCGAACCACCAACATCTCCTACCCAGTTATCCCGGGGAGGGATGAAGTATGGTTCGGAGACCACCGCGACCTCTATCGACCACTGTGCCATGCTCTGCAGGAGTAAATCCTGCGCTGCTGCACAGTGGTTGATATTCGCCTGTAAGACTTGGTGGGCCATATTAATCCCCCGCGGTCTCCATATCCTCCACTACCCGCGGGGGAGACCGGGCAGCCGGGATGTGAGCGGCCGCTCCGGTGCTCCTCTTTGGTTTGGGTAGGTGGCATTGCTTGCCACCCATCCGATGCGCCGATGGTTTTCCCGCCGCCGCGCACAGGGAGCACTTGGGCGCGGGGGCGGGACACTTGGCCGCGATGTGGCCCTTCTGACCGCAGCGGTAACACTCGTCGCTGCGGTCCGCTGTACAAGTGCACTGCACACGGACGTGACCCGTGTGCAGGCACCTGTAGCACCTCATCGGCCGGGACTCGAGCACAGTGACCTGTGCCGAGACCCAGCCGACAAGGAGCCTCCCTCCTGAGGCCAACTGTTTGGCCGCGACTACCGGCAGTAACCGACGCTGACAACCGCTCAACCGTGGTTGAGACATATCTCAACGATTAGTCAACGTGAGTACAGCCGTGTCGTATTTATAATATAGTATAAAAGCTTGTAATAAAAGGCATTTAATAATGATTGTGGTGTACGGTGATTAGAGTTACTAAAAGTATGGTAAGCATGTGACCCGAAGGTAACCCTTGTAAATTTACATTTTAAAATAGTGTTCCACTGACGTCAAAGTTCAAACAAGGCGATCGAAATTTCTCGTGACGCAGGTCCTTAAGGTACTTATTGTTCGCAAGAGAGCCATGCATGATGCAGCGCAACAACTTATACGGATGGCTGTTAACGTTAGAGATATATATGTTACGGCTAAAGTCCGAAGTGAGGCTACACCTAGGTTTAGCCGGTTAAACCTAGGTGTAGCCGACCGGTCGGTTATAGTTAGGTGTAGAAGATTTATTTTCAGCCTCACGCCTTTAAAACGTGAGACAAGTTGTTATCAACATGTTTAATTGTTGTTGTATGGTGATTTTAATAAAATTAACATCAAATATTCGTTAATGATGAATTGAGAACTCTGGAATAAGGAGAAGCCGGATCTGGTGCTTCGCCGGCTGCTACCGCTGCATGCTCGCTTCGCTCGCTCGGCTCGCACGTAATAAACACTGTTCAAACCTAACCTGACCAGCTGATGTCGGTCTGCCCTGAACTTCATAATAAACAAGTGACATTTAAAAAAAAACCTTCTTAAAAACAAGCTTTTATTATTATTACCATCTAGCACCATAAAGTACTCGTCAAGACGAATCAAATGAGCCCAAACTCGATCGGGTTGCGTCGTTTAATTACGGAGTTCCTATGGCTACCTTCCAGCTCCATCATCAGATCAGCTCGATGTCATAAAATATTGCATTGTCATCCGATTTATACATGCATACAAAATTTCAGCTCAATCGGAAACCGGGAAGTGGGTCAAATTTAACTTGTAAGATTTGATTACAGACAGACAGACAACAGACAAGTGAAAGTAAATAAAAGCTTGTAATAATAAAAGCTTGTAAAAAACAAGTTTTTTTAACAAACATTTTGTTCACACTTAACTTTAACCGACTGCGGTCAGCTATACCTAGGTTTAACCGGCTAAACCTAAGTGTAGCTGCACTTCGGACTTTAGCCGTGACATATAGATTGCTTAACTTCGATTTTGGCTTTAGAAATTTTCAATTATGTTAATAACATAAGACTAATATTATTTAACAGCCTACTGCAATGACACATTCTTGTTTATTTTTATTATTTTACAATACCATTTCCGTGGTAGATAGATGCTCTCTTAAAGTATATAAACGCCTTGTATATTAAGTAGATACATTGTACGAAAATAAATTGTTCTGTACGAACATGATAAACGAGCGGTAACAAAAAGGAGCGATTATGTCAAATACGCTGGAGATAGGCTAAGTGTCCGATTCGCCATCGATCGCTCGCCTACGTGGCACTAAATTATGTAGCTTCCTTACGACCGGGGTATTTATATGCCGGTTATATTCAACTAGGCACACCTTGTAAATAGAAAGGGGGACCTCTATTGGGAACTGAATAAATTTGGTAGGGAATGGAATAAATCTATAACTAGGTATGCATGAGTAATGCGTGCACTCATTCGTCATTGTTATAGGAATGTCAATATTATTTTGACATTCCATTATAATTCAATTGAGGGTCCCGTGTATAAAACTAGAAATCAGTGAGGATACTATGATTCAAAGAGATTCGAATAAAGTTAACACATTATGGCTGCCTAATATTATAACTGAAACGCTTCGGTTGATAGAAAAATTACTGCACATTTTAGACATGACTCGTGTAGTGAGTAATGGTAGGTCTTTATTGCAGTCGAAAGTAAATACTAACCTTTGCCAGTATTATACCTTAGCCATTCATCCGCCAAGCTGTAATGTATAGGCATTACTGTGTTCCGGACAAAAGGGCTATGTTAACAGATAAATTTACTGGGCATGACGAGATTCAACTACTATACCTACCTAATATCTCAGGGTGACAGGCGCAGTGCAGTGCTGCGCAGAATTTTGTAATTCAAAATACTGGGTGTCACTGTGTCTGATATGAGCAATCATGATGTTTACCACCAGGCACATGATTTGCTCGCCTTGTCTCTTATTATCATTTAAAAAACAAGTGAAATTTTAAAAATACTTTTTAAAAACAAGCTTTTATTATTATTACCAACTAGCATCGTAAAGTACTCGTCAAGACGAATCAAATAAGCCAAACTCGATGGGGTTGCGTCGTTTAATTATTGAGTTCCTATAGCCACCTTCCAGCTCCATCATCAGATCAGCTCGATGTCATAATAATATTGCATTGTCATCCGATCTATGCATGCATGCAAAATTTCAGCTCAATCGGATACCGAAAAGTGGGTCAAATTAAACTTGCAAGATTTGATTACAGACACACAGACAGACAATAGACAGGTGAATATAAATAAAAGTTTGCAATATATAAACTCACCAGCGAAAGGGTCATAGGACGGATTCAGATTTTTTTTTACTGAACTTGAACTTTATGCCTATGTTATGTGCCTATATGTTTTAACGTTGAGCATGTAGGACCTATTCAAAGGTACGCACGCCATACTTTGGCTCGCACAGAGCGGTATAAAATTTTTATATTTTTTGGCAAGGAAAAAAGTGCGCTTAACTTGCTTCTTCCTTAAAATAGCGCGAGCAGCTTGCTGTGAGAGCCGAGAAAATTTTATATTTTTAGGAGTGCAGTGCGGTTACTTTGCTCTGAGCTGTAGGAACATTACAATAATCTTCTTTAAAAATGCGCGAGCAGTTTGCTGTGAGCGCCGAGAAAATTTTATATTTTTGGCAACGAAAAGAGTGCGGTTAACTTGCTCCGAGTAGTTGAAAAATAAAATTATTTTAATTTAAAGCAACGCGAGCAGCTTACTGCGCGCCGAGAAAATTTTATATTTTGGACTACGAAAAGAGTGAAGTTACCTTTCGCTAAGGGGTTAGAAATTTAAATATTCTAACATATAGGAGCGCATACAGCTTGCTGCGAGCGGCGAGAAATTTTAATATTTTGGACAACGAAATAGTGCAGTAATTTTCTTCAAGCAGAAGGAAAATTTAAAAACTCTTACTCTCCGTAAAATAGCGCAAGCAGCTTGCTGTTATTGCCAAGAAAATTGTATAATATTTGACAACGAAAAACGTGCAGGTTATCTTTTTATGAGCGGTTAGAAATTTAAATATTTTCACTTATAAGGCGCGTACAGCTTACGAGCGCCGAGTATTTTCTATATTTCTGACTACGAAATATGACCTTAGTTCGTTCCGAGCTGAAAGAAACTTGAACGTT
Organism: Hemithea aestivaria; assembly: GCA_947507615.1. Taxonomy (NCBI): domain Eukaryota; kingdom Metazoa; phylum Arthropoda; class Insecta; order Lepidoptera; family Geometridae; genus Hemithea; species Hemithea aestivaria. Next base: position 8,937,156 of record OX382333.1, read on the forward strand.
CTTACTAATAAAAGCGCAAGCAGTTTGCTGCGAGCCGAGAAAATTTCAAATCTTGATTATGATGAATGTGTGAACGGCTTATTTCGAGCCCCAAGAAAATATCCTTTTTCTGACCATGAAAGTTACATGTAAGAGATTACTACTACTACTACGAGAGTGCCAAGAAATTTTATAAATATGATGACAAAAAGTGTGCATTTAGTACGCTCCGAGTGGTGAAAAAATGAAATATTGTTACTAATAAGCTAAAAATATATAATTCTGACTACGAAACGACTGATATAACATGAGACGTTCGATTTCCAGGGGGGGCAGTTGCCCCCCCCCCCCCCCGTCCCCCCTGGGTACGCCTATGGAAAGGGTGATGAGTGGAGTTTAGTCTGTAAAAGTTTATAATATAATTAAAGGCTTAGGTACGATTTCAACGACTAGGATTTAGTTATCAATGAGTGCATGGCTTAATGCTAAAATAAGATGATTATCAATTCAACTTACAGCTTAAACTACTAAACGAATTGGATAGAAATTTGGCTAGTTTTTACAAGCTTTATATTACTTTCAACTGTCTGTTGTCTGTCTGTCTGTCTGTCTGTAATCAAATCTTGCAAGTTTAATTTGACCCACTTCCCGGTTTCCAATCGAGCTGAAAATTTGTATGCGTGTGTAAATCGGATGACAATGCAATATTTTTATGACATCGAGCTGATCTGATGATGGAGCTGGAAGGTGGCCAAAGGAACTCTGTCATTAAACAACGCAACCCCATCGAGTTTGGGCTCATTTGATTCGTCTTGACGAGTACTTTATGATGCAAGATGATAACAATAATTAAAGCTTGTTTTTAAAAAGTATTTTTTAAATTTCACTTGTTTATTAAGAAGTAGGTAAACATCCACCGCTAAAAGTGTTTAATGCCACTGAAGATAGCTAGCGTAATATGACAATCGATAAAACGAAACTTTATAAATAAAACAAACGCTGTCATTCCATAAACATTCAGTTAAGCATTATCAGATATCAGTGCTAACAGCAACAACAGTCACAATAATTAACATATTTACGTAACTGTCCGCCGAGTGACTGATCTGCCGACGATATTGTTATAGCAGGATATCGTATTCAATCCTCGCTAAAGTTGTTCAATATCGGTGTTAAAATACTTAACAAAAAATATATTTTATTTATAATTCAGTTAGGAACTCTACCCCACGATTAATGACATTACCTATCGCTTTCGAATCATTTATTCTGAGAAAAGTAGCGAAAGATTCAAAGCACGTGCCATTAATCTACCTCTATGTAATGATATGGTCCTATATATTATGTAAAAAGAAAGCGCGACAGATTAATCTATCAACAGACAGATTTGGTATATGATACGTATTTTGAATAGATTTTTTATTGGCACACCAACTGGATATCACTTCTGATTCTTAATAAATTGGTTACCTATGGCTACTATGACATACATTACATTGTTGCATGACCTTCTAGGGGTAGGAACGATTATAACGTAGTTATCCTATCGTAGGTAGTTCGTAGAGGTTTTTTGTAATGAAGTGAGATTATATATTTTTTGTTAATTAGGTAAATAAAACTACCGCGCATGCAAATTTCAGTTCAGTTCAAATTAAAAGTTCTCGCTAGTAGAGGTGTAGGAATCCGCATGTATTCGTTACTAAGATACGGGTACTCGACGAAGTACTCAGTAACGAATCGTTACTCGGGAACTCGTATCGGTACTGGGTACTGGAGACTCGAGTGTCACAGACTATAGTTTGATTCCTTCGTGATCAGTATTCGTATTTCTCATAGAGTTATTTATAAATTATTACCTATACATTACAATTATTTCATTTTATTTCTTTAAAATTAGCTATTAGAAATAATGCATGTTTTACTCAGTACTCAATACACACGCAATAATACGCATCTCGATGCGATATTAAACTAATGTTGATACGGTACAGTATACTGAGTACTGTACCTACCCAATACGGTTTGATACGATTAGTATCAAAAGTAACGATACGAATACCGATACGAAAGTAACGGGTACCGATTGCCGCACGTACGGGTACATACGGGTACAATTTTATTCGGTACTTTTACACCTCTAACTCGCTAGTTGGTTTTCTGTAAAACACGATAGCTCCGCACTTTAACAAGCTAATTTAATTAAAATAAATTTTCTCACGTGCCTTTGAAGTAGTCAAAACTTACGGACGCGTGGTACCGTGTTAATGCCGAACATTGACAATTTACCAGAAAACATTTGTCTAGAAAGTTTTCATTCAAAACTACGAGTAAACTACGCGTTATGTTATATTTTTTCGTGAATAAATAACTCACTGTTATTGAAGGACAGTATTTTTTTTACGTGAAAAACCTCTCAAAAACTCTGTTTACCACCGTTTTATATAATGCTGCTGTATTCCATAAACTACATATACTTTTTATACGGCTATATACATGTCTATACCAAGATTTCGGATTATAGTGATTACCACCAGCGTAAAATGGCCCAATACGGCCTCAGAAGACGGTACCTATGTAAAACTTAATACTTGTGTGTTTCCGTATTCTAAATGCATCTATAATACTTTACAGTTGTACAATTTGCACAATAATGAAATGCCTCAGCGCGGCGGTTTTATTGTAAAGTATGTGCGTTAATATTCATACGTTGTAAGGGTAGAGTGCTTAGCTGAGACTGCTCGACGTTCGATGCCAAGAGTTGAAGATGCCAAACAATGTGCAATATGCCGCTCAGCGACGAAGCCGCTGTTATAGTTCCGCTTGAACCGCTGTCGAAATCTTACTTCGGAAGTCGTTCGCGTAGCATGTTCATTCTGTACTCACACCAATCTTCTACTCCCTTTCTCTCGTATATATTGAGACGTAGAAATTAGGAATCCGCATTAAGTAAGGATTGCGCGACAGGAGCGAAGCCGCGAGCTTATGTGATAAATATGTGGTACGTTTTGAAATGTTCAATAAACATTTGTTCAGAAAAACCAGCAAAAAAAGGGAATTAAAAAATTGGTTGGGTTAACACTTAATTTTACGAAAAATCCATTAGAGACTTTCTTACATGTAAAACTTTCTTAGAGTTGTACGATATTAACGACATAAGGGAATAATGCAGTATTAAAGTACATTTTAATCGATGGTTTTCATGCTAGTCTGTTTAACTCCAGAAAAAAGCATAGTTACAACAACACACAACAACAATCAAACAATCAACGTTTTGTTTCTTGTTAAGAATCGTCAAGCATCACACAAGAAGAGTCACTTAGTGAACAAAATATGAGGTTGCAGATGAATATCCTTAATTAATGAATAATACATTAAACACCAAAAGTATAATGCTTATTTATGTTGTAATCTAACCAATTTGTGTCTTTTTACTTAAAATTTACATGTTTTATACTATTCTGTGCTATTTTGAAAATGGTTAATTAAACATTAAAATTTCGTTTCTCCTCACTAATACTTTTCATTAGCGCAACCTCTAAATATTATCCAATCTTCTTGAAATTTTAAATATATAATGTTGTGTTTAGAGAGGAGACTTCAAAACCGAGCAAAGTCTAGAAAAATATCGAGAATTTTTTTTCCCCTTACAAAGTGCAACACCCTTAATGTTCATCGTAGATTTGGTTGAAGATGTTTTGGCACACATAAGCACAAATTAAAAAAGAAAAGTATAGTGAAAATGTTTACTGTTACACTGATGAAACATAAATGTAGATTTTATTGCGAAAAAAAGTGTGTTGGCCCTAGTTTTCACTTTTTAAGTGTAGAGTGTCGGAAGGAGGGCAGCGCGCGAAGAGCGGCCGCCAGTCCCCACCGCAATTTATGCTGAGCACTGAGGAGCTGGCCGCGCGCCAGTCGACCGACGCACTCGTTAGCTTCACAAGCAGCCCACTATCTAATAGTCGAGTCGTCTTTCGAATACCATTTAATCTATTTGTTTCGAGAACTGGAACGCAGGTCACTTTACGATGTTTATATTTGGATTTCGTTGCGAACTTTATCTTCTTAAGTTTAAGCGGAAAAGCTTTATTTTTGTTTTGTCTCTTAAAAGGTACTTATTTTGGATAGAAATGTGAGCGTTTGCTATTCGTAAAACGATATTTTTGAGATAAAGATCTTTTTGAGCCCAGCCTCTAGCAGCTATTCTAAAATAAGGTTGTTGTAATTTTAAAAGTAATATGAATTATAAATAATTTATGAATCAATATAATGTACCACGAGTGACTATTTGCTTACCGGTGAGATAGGTCGCGTCACGCGTAATTATTGCTCTAGTACGTGCTCGAGCAAAAGCGCTGACGCCGCGTTGAACCTTCGAACAGTCGCGACGCGCGCGCATAGATTCTGGGTCATCGAAATGGCCTAGATACAATGAGTGCTACATGCGTTTACTTCAACTAAGGTGAAGCTATACTTCAACCAAATATGGCTCAAAAACTAGGAGTCACCTTGAAAACGGAAACGGAGAGATTAATATTTGAACAATATGAATCCGAGAAGGAAAAGAGACAAAAGCTGGAGGGTTTAGTGAATAATCTCACCAGCAAACTAGAAGAGTTACAGCGTGAGCTGCAAGATATGCGAGAACGGAGCAATGTCCCCAGCATACCGCCAAGAAAAGTCGTAGTTCCTCCACCAGATATGTACGAAACAGACGAGGAGGAACTCGCACGAGAAACAGAGTGGGTGCGCCAAAAAAGTCGAAAAAAACGTAAGCTTAACAAGTCACCATCCCCTCAACCATCAACCAGCGAACAAAAGAAGATAAAGGTGAAAAAAACCCCTTTACCACCACCGATAGTAGTCGAAAAAATCATAAACTATCAGCAGTTTTATGATCTACTGTCAGATAGAGTAAATAAAGACTCATTCTTAATGAAAATGATGAGTGACGATAATGTCAAAATTAACGCCAATGGTGAAGACTCATACAGAGCCATAACAAAACTACTCTCACAAAATAGCTGTCTCTGGCATTCTTATGAGAATAAACAAGACAGGCCTATCAGAGTGATGGTAAAAAATCTGCATTCCTCATGCCTACCCGAAAGAATTAACGAAGATCTTAACCTCAAAGGCCTAAAAATCTTAAGTGCCGTCAATAAACTTAAGTGGAAAAGTAAAGAACCACTTAACATGTGGATTCTTTCATTTGGAAAAGATGAAGACATCCAGAAGATCTATGGAATAAAGTCTATTCTAGGCTGCAAAGTTGACGTCCAACCGCTCAAATCGTCTAAGTTGATTCCACAATGCAAGAAGTGTCAGTCGTGTGGTCACACGCAAAGATACTGTTCTAAGGAAGCTCGGTGCGTGAAATGTACCGGAAAACATCTAACGAGAGACTGCAACAAACCGGCAGACGCAAAGCCAAAATGCATCCACTGTGGAGAGTCCCATCCGGCAAATTACAGGGGATGCATCGTAGCTAAAGAGCTACAAAATATTAGAAACAAGCTAACCAAGAAAACAAATGTGTCAAAAGTGGTACAAACAACAACTGCAAACAGAACAATACCAACTAGAGTTCACGAAAACGTGACAAATAAAGTTACCTTTGCACAAATTGCTAAAGACGATCAAGCCAATCAAAATCATATAGAGAATAATGATACTAGTATAGAACAGAAATTAAATCAAATTTTGAGTTTGATGCTTGCATTTGACGAAAGAATTAAAAAGCTAGAAAACGATACTAAATAGCCCTAACGATAACAAGTATAAAAAAGTAAAGATCTAAAGTGTAGTGAATAGTGTAAAGTAGTGTAATTGCTACATATGCATTTTGCATAAAGAACACATGAACAAAGTGTCTTCTCCAATATAGACAATAAGAAAAGTGTTAATGGACACTATCTTAGCTTTAGTCTATATAGCAGTTTAAGTTAGATGTAAAATACTTATTAGCCTATGTTAAGGCGGGGCTTTACGAGCAGATTAGGTATTTAGTGCGGGCAAAAGTTGCTCAGAACGCCCGTTGGAAACGTGTGGCGTACGATTATCGTAAAACGTGCGCGGTCATTAACCCTTGGTGATTCTTTGCATGTAGTTAGCACACACACATTCACAAACACGTCAAACTTATAAAACCCCGTCGATTTTGCGTCGGGGGTTACAATGTGCTAAAATTTTTGGACAAGATCGAAAAAATGAGACACGAGATAAATATTATAGATACACGTATTTTTTGTTGAAAAAAAAAAAACAAAATTAGATTACATTTAATTGATTAGATTAGATTAATTAAATTGGACCAATTAATTAAATTAAATTAAAACAATAATTCAGATAAATTCAGAAAAAATCTGATAAATTCAAATAAATTCAGATAAATTGAGAAAAATCTGATAAATTCAAATAAATTCTAAAAAAAGTCTGATAAATTCTGAAAAAATCTGGTTAATTCTGATAAATTAAAAAAAATCAGATTAATTCGAAAAAAAATCAGATAAATTCTAAAATAAATCAAATAAATTCTGAAAAAATCTGGTTAATTCTGATAAATTCAGATAAAATCATATAAATTCGAATAAATCAGATAAATTAAAAAAAAATCAGATAAATTCTGAAAAATTCTGATCAATTCAAATAAAATCAGATAAAAACAAAAAAAAAACAGATAAATTGGAAAAAAAATAAGAAAAATTCTGATAAATTCAGATAAATTCGAAAAAACAGATAAATTCGAAAAAAAAAACATAAATTCTGATAAATTCAGATAAAATCATATAAATTCGAAAAAATTAGATAAATTTGAAAAAAATTAGAAAAATTCTGATAAATTCGTAAAAAATCTGATTAATTCTGAAAAAATCTGGTAAATTCAGATAAATTTAAAAAAATCAGATAAATTGAAAAAAATCAGATAAATTCGAAAATAAATCAAATAATTTCTGAAAAAATCTGGTTAATTCTGATAAAGTCAGATAAAATCAGATAAATTCTGAAAAATTCAGATAAAATCAGATAAATTCAGATAAATTCTGATAAATTCGAAAAAATCAGAAAAATTCGTAAAAAATCTGATTAATTCGTAAAAAATCTGGTATATTCAGATAAATTAAAAAATCAGATAAATTCGAAAAAATCAGATAAATTCGAAAATAAATCAAATAAATTCTGAAAAAATCTGGTTAATTCTGATAAATTCAGATAAAATCAGATAAATTCGAAAAAATCAGATAAATTCGAAAAAAAATTCTGATAAATTTTATCTGAATTTATCAGAATTTTTCAGAATTTATCTGAATTTGTTTCGAATTTATTTGATATTTTCGAATTTATCTGATTTTATCTGAATTTATCAGAATTTTTCAGAATTTATCTGATTTATTTTCGAATTTATCTGATTTTTTCGAATTTATCTGAATTTATCAGAATTTTTCAGAATTTATCTGATTTTTTTTCGTATTTATCTGATGTTTTCGTATTTATCTGAATTTCAGTTTAGTTCAGTTTAGTTTAATCTAATTTATTCAAATTTAATCTAATTTATTCTAATTTTATCCAATTAAATCTTATTTAATTTAATTTATTCTAATTAAATTTTTTTTATTTAAATTAATTTAATTTAATAATTAGTTTATATTATTATTTAATTTAATCATATTTATTTTATAAAGTACGTGTGTGTTATATTTTTTTAATAATCGACTAGAAGGACAAAATAAAGATTATAATATTTATTATCTAATTACAAATAAATTAAACCCCCTACACGCTTCTGAGATTTGGAAATTCACAATAATAAGTACTCCTAAATAATTCAAACGCGCGTGCGCAGTAACCGTAGTGGAGGTGAGATCGAAGTGCACAGGTCCGACGCTGACAGTGGTCACCGGCGTTCTGAGTGCGTGCGGTAATGCTCCGTGGGAATTAAAATTCAATTAAAAATCATTAAATAAACTTATCGATAAAATACCATGCATAGCCATCCGTTTGAATGTTATGTATCAAATAAAGTACTCTAAATGTTTATTTTCGTCCTAGTTTTACAAATATTTAAATGAAAGGAAGAAAATTAGGCATTTTTAAAAAAAAAAAAACTATCGAGAAAAAAAACAATTATCATGTTTCTGTTAATAAAGATCTCTTGTTCAAAGATTGAAGTTACACATACTAAAATATAAAGTAGTAGATCTTCTTAAAAGTTTGCTAATAAGGCTTTGAAAAACATACATTTCACTTACCATAGCGCCTTAAGGCTAGATCGTATTGTAACTAGAGTGTAGCTAATTAATGTACTCTAGATTAAAAAAAAAAAAAAAAAAAAAAAAATATAATGTACTTATTTTCTTTTGATGAATTATTCTAATAATAAAAAATAAAGAAAAGATATTGTAAGTTTTGAAAATATTTTAGATGTAATATAAGTAGATACCTATTAATTATTTCAAGTAACAGCTAAAGTAATATATTATATTTCAAAGTTTGTTTTTGGAAAATTGGTATAATAATTATAATATTATATTCGTAGAAAATTTTGTTCAATAATGTGATTTAATTTTCAATTATATTAGCAATTGAAACCTAATTTAATGAAGAATCTCAATAATGTTTGGAATTATTGAGGAATACCTATTAAGTGAGTGAAAAATCCCATAGGATAAATCTGGCTGACCCTCGTCAGTCGCGTGGCATTCAGTGTCGCGACACATTGAGCCAATATCTAGACAAACGGCCATGTAAATGGCTTTTATCTGCCTATTTGTTGCGGACGAAAACATTTCCCTCCAAGCATAAAGACTGACCACTAGCCACAAACATCATTGAAACTCCGAGCATAAGTACCTAAAATTACTCACATTAGGCTATAGTTTGATAAAACAATGTTTTCAACAATGTAAAAAACGAGTAGTACTAAAGCGTTGTTTACTGACTGATTGATGCAACAACGCACAATCCAAAACACTAAACGAATTGGGTTGAAATTTTGAGTGCAGGTACATAGGTTATATGACGTGGACCTTCGCTAAGAAAGGCTTTTTCGACGCGAGCAAAGCCGCGAGCATAAGCTAGTTAAAGTATAAAACTATTGCGGCGAATAAAAAGAGACCCGTGTAATTCTGGCGACGCGACGCGACGGAAGCGTTAAATTTTTGACTGTTGAAATGTTGAATATTTTATCGTGGACACACCACTAGCAATATAATGAGGTAAAAAAACATTCCGAATTTACAGCTCGGTGGCAAATTAGCATGTTTGTTTAGATTGATGATAATGCTGGGGTCCAATTTGTCGAATGGCTATGGTTGACTCGCGACCTCCAAAGTGCGGTTAATTTTGCTCAGTTAATGATCGCTGCTTTACCCCGTCCAGCCAGGGCTTAATTGGGCTCAGGTCTAAATGACGATCATCAGATACGTTCATGGCTCACTGTATACTAAAAATAAACTTTATGGATGCGTGCGTGAGAAGGTTTCAAATAACCCGAATGGCACAAAATGAGGTCATTTCCCTCTTCCGTTGCTATTTTTATTTTCTTACTACGCAACTAGGTTATCGTGTGTACCTATTTACTTTCTACCGTGCCTTATACATCTTTAAGTTGCGCAACATCACGCTTTTAGGGGCCCTTAGTAAATCTATGGAAAGCCTACTTTTAAAAGGATTGTTTCGTATGTAATTTGCTTTGACGTCAAACATTTTACGATTCTAATAATAAGTGTTTTTACTGAAGATCTTTAGATTAGTGGTAGCTTGACAGTATATTGGTGGTCAATACGGTATGCAGGGAATTTTATTTGAAGGAGGCATTATAATCGTAGCGTTTGTTTGTTTAAAACAAGTTGGATATAAAGTTTAAATTCCATAAACAGCTGTGTAGATAGTTTACAATATAGAGGTATAGGACATGTTGTTTACTAGATCGCTAAGCTTACATTGTCCACAAAGTGAAACGACGCGTCGAAAATAAAGTTGTTCCTTATTTTTATGGTTGTGTACCTGAAAAGTTATGGATTTCTGTTCCCCAATATCGACTATGATGTTTGTTTGGGTACCGTATTAAATAGTATATGAGTGTTCTAAATATGGTATTTTATGTTCAAATACGTAACAATTAAATGTAAAGTAGACACTTACCGAAATAGAAAACCTTTAAACAAACATAATTATTCTTATGGCATTAACACGTTATGAGGGAAATTGTGAGGTAATTAGTGATACGAATAGAATCCGTAGCCATTTTACGGGTATGAATGAAGTCATTGACGGGCGCTTGATGGCTTCAGTTTATACAATAAGGCTGTATAAGAGATACACTAATATATACAAGTCAATGACTCCAGGTTACATGTAACTTGTTGAGAGTATATTATATTTCTAGCGTGAACATTATTGTTTCAAAAGACCTGGATGTTGCCGGCTGCGTTGAAGAAAGTTCATGTAATAACAGTATGGTCAATTTTCCCACAATAGGGATCCACACTAATTAATTATATGTGAATGACTAAATGTGATATTTGTGTTGGTTGATTTTGGTACATTATTACATAGCTATATTTTTTCCGGGAAGGGGGAAGGCCGGAATCTTTTTTAAAACAAAAATATGTTATATTTACCGTTACCAATTTATAGACGATTTTTATTTCAAATAAGCTGATATTTTTTCATTAAATTATATTATTGAAATCGGCCAAGCAGTTTTCAAGTTATAGGTATATATAAATGAAAACATGTGTCTAGCCGTCGCGTCGCTTATTGTAAGTAAGCCTTAATCAGTTAAATAAATATTTTAAGTTTACTTGTCGTTATTATTTAATTTTATTTTGAATATTGTTTCGGAGTAAAAGTCCCGGTCAAAGTAAGATTTTGTCAAAATATCTTGGCTATTATACAGGTACAATAGTAAACAAAAAAGTACCTTAAATTTGTTAACTCTTTCATAATCAATAGAATTGCGATCTAAAAATATACGAAACTAGTCTATTTCAGCTGTATGATGTAACAGCTAATAGCTATAGCGTTGGACATGAAACTCGATCACAAATTGGTACCGTTCAAGGCCAATGTATTATTATATATCATTCAAGTAATATTATGGCGCAACTGCTCAAACAGAATCTTGACCTATCTAGCGTTAAAGCGTTTTTGCTCTGTCCTTTTTCTAGGAAATTATTATTCTAGGATTTAATATTCGAATGTTTATTTCTGATTCAATGACTGAATTGAAAAGGTTTCTGATTATTGAAATCTATGTTTACATAACATATATGCCTCGGGCAGCTCGTTTGACACAATTTGTATATTTATATTCAGAATCTTCAAGCATTGAAATTCAAGATCAATCGCGATATTGCGAAGCTTTAACGAATACGATTCTTATATTAAATTATGATTTCTTGACACGATGTACATACTACACACTACACTCGAACCTAAAACGAAACCGCAAAACACTTCTTATATTTTTTGTTATATTTTAACCACGGTTTCGGACAATTACCTACGATGTGCTTCACCAGGAGTTTGCGCCTGCATTACGCGACGTTCATTGGCAAGCGCGAAAAATAGAAAATCTCTTATTACACTTTTATGAAGTAATCCGTTTGTAAATGCATACTGGTCGCAGTGTAAGGGCAGCAAGGAAGCACCTGCGCAAGATGCACCGGCGGCTCGCGCCAGCCAGTCTGGCGCCGGGTCACCCCCTCCTCCACCTACCGCTGCCTCAACCCCGCCGTCGCCCACGCGACACCGCTCTCACACTCGCTTGTTTTCAACTTTGATTGATCATTTGTTATTCGAGTACTGTGCGTATCGCACCTCGAAAACAATACTAACTATTATCTCAAAACAAAATGTTAAGTTTCTACAAATACTATGCGTAGGTGAACGGCACTGAATCAACATAAACAGTAAACAAACGAAAGGTTGAGCTATTCTAACAAAATAAGCAAGCAGAAATACATAATACCTACAGTTTTCGCTCTGGAAAGTTCAAAGTATAATATTATGTGAAAGAGTTTCTCAGATCTAAACTGAAATGAAAAGTAACCTAATCGCATTAAAACTCATTTTAAAAGCCCTAATAAATGCATTTAGAGGTGATCTTTAGGTGCACTTTAAAAAAATAAGGAATAGCGGAAGTTACCCCTTCAAAAAATAAAAAATAAAAATACCTCAAATAGTTTTAATATCAAACTGGCATTATATAAACGTATACGAAAGACAAAATATAATATTACAATACGTCAAAATCCAAGCTAGGAAATATTCATCGTAGCGTCGTAGCACTCGTAGAGCAGCGTCTACGAGTACTCATGCTACGCGGTTCCACTGGTTACGTTTGGCTGATCGTCAATCGGCTATGCTCGGTTTATCTTATAAAAAATTCATGCTTTTTCCGCAAGCTTTTTGATTCTCTCAAAGGGTGCCGAGAAAGGGTGTGAAATAATTAATATCGCAGAAATCAATATAAGAAGGGAAAAGGGATTTGTTGGACATGTTTGAAAAGACCAGAAATCGTTGTACAAGATAGTTTGTTTTCGAAATCGAAAAATTTCGAAGGTGAAAAGGGGGGTGGAAATTTATAAGGAAAACCGATAACCGCTGACTCTATTTGGCCAAATCTGGCATAGAGATACCTCGAGTCCCGGGAAATGATAGAATAATTTTAATTTCCAGGTATATTAATTAACTGTTACTCGCTACGAAGTGCGCGCTGGTGGTGGTGATATAAGGCTTATAAGTTTTGGGTGGGGATGCGCTGCGTCTCTGCTTGCCCTGAACTATTCCTCGCTGTGACGTCATCCCCTCCTACCGAGCAACTTTAGTGCGTTAGGTATATCTCAGCCGTTTTTTATTCATAGCACATATCACAACATAGACCAAATTTATACTTTTGTTGGAGCATTGACTAGTTACTGATTTGACTTTGGTACTACGGCGTACTATAAGCGGGTGCGCGGTGAGCGGCGCGGCGTGCATTCTTGTTCGTGACTTCGTGCAGTGCGGACCTCTTGTCGATCTACCATCTTTGTAGTTTTATTATGTTAAACTCAGTGTTAAATCATTTATTGATTATAATCTTTGTAACTAAACTTAGTTTGGGCTATAGCCCTTTGCATTTCTTTTTAAAGAAACCTACTTCTGATAGTTAATACTATTTAAACAAATCCCTGTTATGGTTTTAGCCATTATACATAAAATGTATGATTTCGATTTGATTCTGACGCGCCACTGCACAACACGAGACAGTAGGTAGTGTGTTTCTGTCTTTGCCATCAATTTTATGCTATAATTATTATGAGTAAAAAAAGCGGCCAAGTGCGGACTTGGACTCGCCCATGAAGGGTTCCGTAACAGCAAGTAACATAATATAAAAGTTTTTGTAGTTCGTTGTAACTTAAATTACGGTTTACGATTTTAGACGTTTTAAAAAAAACTAATTATTTGATCTCGTTCAAACCAATTTTCGATGGAAGTTTGCATGGTAATTAATGTACATCATATATAATTTTTACATTTATCATTCCCTTATTTTAGAAGTTACAGGGGGGAACACACACATTTTTTCACTTTGGAAGCGTCTCGTGCGCTATTTAGTTTAGAAAAAAAAATGATAATTGAAACCTCTATATCATTTTTGAAGACCTATCCATAGACACCCCACACGTATGACTTTGATGAAAAAAAAATTAAGTTTCAGTTCCAAGTGTGGGGACCCCCAAAAAAATATTGTTTTTTTCCACTTACCAAGTTTCAACAGTATAGCTCTTATAGTTTCGGAAAAAAAGTGGCTGTGACATACGGACGGACAGACGGACGGACAGACATGACGAATCCATATGGGTTCCGTTTTTTGCCATTTGGCTACGGAACCCTAAAACAGAATAGACTAGAATAGAAGGTGAAACATGAAACACGTCGGTGAAGTACCTAAGGTTTTTGAAAGAGGTCGTAAACAGGCGTTATACAACGTTACTGTGATACGAAGATATCACCGCGGTGTTGGGAACATAAAGTGGGAAACAATCATTTTAATGCGGGTAATTTGGAGTGTAATTGGACTCAGGTCCAAGATTGTGACGGGCTTTTACTTGCTTCGTTCACATTAAGGGCCTCGTTTTTACATGCAACTTTCTGATTCGCACGATATTACGAATTTTGAAATATAAATTCGTTGGATTGACTTTTTCTTGAGTAAGATAATATATTTTTTAAATAGTTTTAAAAGAATTCCCAATTTGATACTTAAAAAAATATCAAAAGGTTTTCAAAACAACATTAAAATGAAGAATAAGAAGCGTATTCATCATTTTAAGAATAATTTTGTTTTTATTTAATATAACAAACTGAAGCTACTTTTAAAAATAATAAAAAAATATATTAACTAACGCTTTACTATGAAATTTTTTCGAAAAGTAAGTTCTAGGAATTTATATTTCAAAATTTGTCACATTGTGCGAGAGACAAACCTTTCTAGGTATGCTGATTTACGCTACGCGTTGACACTAGAGGTATATACTAATACTATATATTTAATATCTCTTTATATATATAGATAGTACTCTATGTGTGCGATATGTGTTATTTTTGTGGAATATGATACGAATTAAAATAAAGGGACAATGCTGCACCTAGTACTTATAAGCTACATAAACAATACCTATACAAACCACAGATGCCAATCTTAGCTATGGTTAATAGTTATTTGTTATACAAGAGTGCAAAGTTGCTTTTTAACCGCGTGCTCAGTTTGTATGACCGAGCAAGCGAAGGATTCTAAAATTAAATGACGAGCGTAGCGAGTGATTTAATAATTAGAATCCTGAGCGTGAGCGAGGGAATCAAAAGAGCACAAGGTCAAAAATCTTTGTCGGCACAACACGTTTTTCTCCTCCATTCTGATCTATCATCCGTCATATCTGCATCCACTCCCCTAGCACGCATATCCTCTTTCACACAGTTCATCCAAACCTTTTTCGGGCGCCCCCTTCCCGGATTACCACCTATCACCATATTCATGGACTTTTTGGTAACATGATTTTCATCCCTCCGCATAATATGTCCATACCAGGAAAATCTTCCACTCTTTAATTTCTCTGTCACTGGTGCAACTTTCAGACTTCCCCTCACATACTCATTTCTGATTTTGTCCATTCTTGTCACTCCACTCATCCACCTCAACATTCTCATCTCCGCTGCATGCACTCTCCTTTCATCCGCAACTTTCGTAGCCCAGCACTCCGATCTATACAATACGACAGGTCTTATTACCGTCTTGTATATTTTTCCTTTCAATCTAAGGGGCATTCGCGGGTCGCAAGTTGTTCCTGAGACCTGTCGCCACTTCATCCAGCCAGCATTTATTCGGCTCGCAATATCGCGGTCGATGTCGCCATCGTTTTGTAGGACAGAGGCGAGGTACTTAAAATCGGAGCAGACTGGCAGGGATACACCATCTAAGGCAATCGGGGTGAAACTGGAGAGACCGCCAAAATCGCAAAACATGTGTTCTGTTTTGGTCCGGCTGATCTTAAGCCCCACGTTCTCCAGTTTCTCCTGCCATTTTACCAGTCTCCTCTGTACGTCAGGCCCTTCCTCCCCAACAAGCACAATGTCGTCGGCGAACAGCATACACCAAGGTGCCTCCTCCTGTATGTCTGACGTCAAAGCATCCATTACCAGGAGGAACAAATAGGGGCTTAGAGCCGACCCCTGGTGCAAGCCTACAGCCACATTGTATTTGTCGGTTTCGCCAGCCGTGGACCGCACGTATGTACTAGCTCAACAGTACATTGCGCGAATAAGTTGCTGGTACTTCCCAGGCACTCCTTTCACTTTCAAAGCCCACCACAGAACCTCCCGGGGAACCCTATCATACGCTTTCTCTAGGACAACGAACACCATATGCAAGTTCTTTCGTGCACGTTTCTACTTTTCGCAGAGTTGTCTCAATGCAAATATGGCGTCCGTTGTACTGCGTCCCGGCATAAATCTTTGCACTCGAGTAAAACACATAATTTTTCATCCGCCCTCAACGAGGAAATATCTCAATGCAAAGAGAAGTCCTTTTTTTTAATTTATTGGCAACTAGAGCAAAAAGAATATGGCAACCTCATCAAGTTCGAAAAATTGTATATTAATATAATATAGATATCTACCTATTCAATTTAAATAATATGTACACTTTTTTATATAATTATTCAATTTTAGTATATATGCGCTTAGTTAATCATATCTACATTTCAGTTATAATTTCCTCATTTTCGGTTTATTATATAAAATGAAAACTTGAGATGTATTAAAAAAAAGTTAAATATATTTTTTAAAAATCTTGCCACTTAATCAAATAAATTTATAAAAAAAAAGATTATTTTATTGACACTGCTAAATCAACTGAACTTTTAATTATTAATATATTATATATACATATTATTACTTACTATTATAGGAAAAAAATACTGTTATAGGAAAAAAATACCATATTTAGTTCATTTAGAAAAAGACCACTGGTCCGATAAGTACCCGCAAAAGTAACTTAATCTAAACAAGCAACGTAAAGAGTCTAAAAGTAACCTAATAAGTTACAAAAGTAACACACTGGTAAGACTGATAGCGCGCGCAAATCAAATAAAAAAAAAGTTTTTGTCTGTTAATGGCGTTGCGAGAGCACTGGGTCATAAATGCCTCTGTAGCCTTCTTGATGAGGTCAGTCCAGCGAGTTGGAGAACGACCTCGAGCTCTCTTCCCTTTAATGGGACGCTGCACAACAAGTCTCTCCATAGAGTGTTCTTTCCTGGAGATGTGACCAAAGTTACATTAATACACACACACACACACAAACACACACACATACACACACATCACACTAATATTACAAAGGCGAAAGTTTGTGAGTGCGTGAGTGTGTATGTTTGTTACTTCTTCACGTCTAAACGGGTGGACCGATTGAGCTGAAATTTGGTATAGAGATAGCTAAGACCTTGATACATAGCCTTGGAATAACATATAGTACAGCGGGCAAACCCGCTGGGCACAGTTAGTGTGTAATTAAATGAAATAACACAGCGGCTGTAATGTGCATTGGTTATCGCTTAACATTCAGCCAAGCTTCGGACTCCGTCATCTGCTTGCAAAAAAAACGAAAAAGAAAACAATAATTTTAATGAGGGTAATTTGGAGGGTCATACAGGTACCAGGTACCTACAAGATTGTGGAAGGTGCGGTGGCGAGTAATGGCTAGACTGGACTAGCGGATAAGAGGTGGAGATCAACATTGTTAATGTAGGTTCGTTCGTTGTTCACGTTGTAGGCCTACATTTTTTATATTATTTTATTATTATTTTTAAAACGGTATCAAAACAAATCGTATATTTATTCGAATAGGCTACAATTAAGCACTTTCAAATGAAAAGATTTTTATTAATTACCTCTATATGTGTTAAGAATACCTCCCATTCGGAAAGTATCTCTTTGAGAAAAATGGCCATAAAACTCACAAAGATGTAAGTTATTTACCTGCTTTTTTTCAGCTTAATCAGTTATGCTGTTTTTTCACATTTTTTTAATATTTTTAGTATGAAGTTGGTTACTAGCTCCTAGTCTATGATGGATCTAAGTTTGCGCGAGAAATAAAGCGGTGATCATTAACAGCGATTTCTCTTTGTCCTTATGGAGTGCTTTATTTGGGGTTGGTCCGTGTATTGATGGACAAGTTTGTTTCGATGTTTTTTCAGGTAAAATATTGAATAACTTTATTGTACTTTAAATAGTCGGGATTTTGATAGGGGTTAGAACAATTATAATTGTTGTTGCTATAGAAGCTTGTATGAGGACACAATATCGATTGATTATAGTAGTTACTAGAAACTAAATAATTATACTCGTTTACATGTATTAAAAACCGGAAAAACACGGTGTATTTAAAGACTGAATTTAAGAAAAAGGAACCGCGTGTTATTTTAAAAGTGTGAGTCTACGAAGAAATAATGTACCCCTAGTTCGTTGGTATAGAGGTTGGTGTTGGTTGGTGGTTGGTTGGTGTTGGTCGTAGGTTCGTTGTAAATTAGTAACTTACTTCCTTTACGCTTAAACGGCAAAACCGATTAAGCTGAAATTTGGGATGTCCGAATTTGGTTTGGTTTGGTATGTGAGAGATTTGGTTTGATTTGTGTTTGGAATTTGTTAGCTCAGATACTGATATAACATATTGGCTACTTTTCAGCAGGTACAAACGCTGTGCTCATTAATCTTGCACAATTAGTGAAATCAACTGTAAATAATTTGATTACTAATACGAGTATATCAAATAGAAATTAACCTTTAACATTTACCTGTATAGGTTATTGCGCAATTGGTTAAAACATAATTGGGAGCACTGCGCAATGAGCCGCAACTCTGTTTCGGCTCCGCTAGTATTTGACAAGTAAACGTTTCATATGCTACTAATACAGAATCGTCCACTAATTTTATAATATAGTTTTAATGATTGTGTAGGGGATTTATTGTAGAGGAATTACCATGTTTTTACCGACAATACTCTAACTAAAAGTACATTTTCTTTTACAGATATTTTATTCATTGATCACTTAAACTACCATACATTTCTTATTCGTAGTAAAAGTGTAGTGAATTTGAATCGTATCTGCATTATATTTGTTTAAAAATCGACTTTAAATTACATTATACATACCTATAGTTTAAATAAAAAAAAAAAAAAAAAAAACTTTATTGACCTTTTAACAATGTTTACAAAATTGAACTTAAAAGTTAGCATGCAATTATGAGACTATAACATTCTTTAATCCACTTACAGGTAAAGAATTCAAATTAAGTACATTTTAACTTTAATTAGTGACGTACCAATAAATTGATTATGTAGGAGAGATAGGACTGTTGATGGCCATACTAGTATCAAAACTGTGTTACAGCCATCAACGCCCCCCGTTTGGATAACAATCCATTGTGAATAAGGTACATTATTATAATATTAGTCTTAATTATCATAGGACCACTTTGATTTATTATGGTTGAGTAAATTAATTTATCTTTTTACATTTCATAAAAAGGATAAGGATACGAAATATCGATTTTATGATTTACCAGATTACAGGCGACATTATACATATAAGTTAACATGACGTTTACATTAATCTATTAAGTAGATACACATTGATTAGGTATATTGGGATAACGCGCATTCCAAGATTGATTTTATGTGAGTGTGCGCGCGCGCGCTCTCGCGCGCGTGTGTGTGTGTGTGTGTGTGTGTGTGTGTGTGTGTGTGTGTGTGTGTGTGTGTGTGTATGCGTGTGCGTGTGTGTGTGTGTGTTGTATGTATGTGTATGCGTGTGTGTGTGTTGTGTGTGTGTGTGTGTGTGTGTGTGTGTGTGTGTTCGCGTGTGTGTTTTTATATGGGTATGGATAGTAATAGTTTTTCTGTCTCTTGATAGTCTAGGTTACGTAACCAATCAGAGACACTGTTTTTTACTTTATTTGAGGTGGAAGAGATAATATCTAATTCTTTGTTAGCCTTGTTGTACAGGCGTGTACTAAGGACATTGAAGTGCCTACCGGCAAGACAAGTACGATAGGGGACATGCGGGAGAACTGGTTTATAAGTCCTTCTGCTGATGCTTATTTGAGAGGAGTCACTATTATTATCATAAGGAGTGAGCCGGTGTTTGCGTAAAATCGAACGCAAGATATATAATTGTCTAACAGTTAGAACTTCTATAGACTGATATAGATCTGTGGTCGGGTATCTTATATGTTTTTTAAGCATAACCTTTAAGATCGCTCTTTGACCACGTTCCAGAGGGAGTAATATTGTCTTACAGGCCCCGCCCCATATTGTTACGCAATATGTTAATATGGATTGTGCAAGGGAGTAATATACTATCTTGAGCGTCTCCTTGTCCGCTGAAGATCTGATCGTTTTAAAAATATAGACCAATCGCCTCGCTCGAGTAGCCAAGGCATCTATTTGCGCTCGCCAAGTGAGGCAACTATCTATATAGACCCCTAGGTATTTAACTTTATCAGCACATTGAAGAGGAGCACACTGGCACATAACATCGGATTTACATGTGTGCGCTATAATTGAAAAGGAATTTTCCTTCGGTTTAGACTGGATGTTAGTCGTGAAGGGAACGAAAAAGGTTTTACCTACATTCAAGGTGAGAAGATTATGTGTCAACCATTCACTGACTATTTTTAAAGCGAATTCGCTATTCTTCTTCACTTCAAGCCAATTCTGACCGTTAATGATAAGTGCCGTATCATCCGCGTAAGCAAAGATTTCACAATATGGGATATTTAGCTGAATTAAGTCATTTACGTATATCGTAAAGAGGCTGGGGCCTAAAATGCTGCCCTGAGGGACTCCAAAATTCAGGGGCAGCTCATCGCTGATATGACTATCTATTTTTACACTTTGGGACCTATCAGAAAGATAATTTTGAAAGATATCCAAAGCAGCACCACGAATTCCAAGTCTTTCCATCTTTAGGAGAAGTATTGGGATACTGACAGTATCGAAGGCTTTTTTCAAGTCAACGAATATGCCTACACTTTTCTGTCTCTTATCGAGGTGGTCTACAACGGTGTTGGTAAGTTCCATGATGGCATCTTCAGTGGAGACTCCCTTACGAAATCCATACTGTCTTGGAGAGATTATGTTGAATTTTTCAAGGTAGCTATTTAATCTTACATTCAAAAGTTTTTCAAAAATTTTAGATAGGGAATTCAAAATCGAAATTGGCCTGTAGTCACTAACTGAATATTTATCTCCACCCTTGAAAATTGGCAAAATTTGAGCTTTTTTCAAAGCGTTAGGAAACACACCCGTGCTGAGGCATAGATTAAAAGTGTACGTTAAAGATGGGACTAATGCATGTCGAGCATCCTGTAGAACTCTTATAGGTATACCATCCCAACCTGTGGCGCAATCTCTTCTCAAAGACATAATTACATTTTCAATTTCGGTGCAATCCGTGTCAAATAATGCCATAGTATGATTGACATTTGGAAAATTTGGGAAATTAGGCATAGTATCTGAGTGGACATCATTTATAATTTTATTGGCAAGTTCTTGCCCTACGTTGGCGTAGTAGTTATTTACGTCATTTACTGATTCCTTGGGAGTTTTATCGGTATTAATCAAGTTAGACGTATTTAAACTGGTTTTTTTGATGTTAGCCAATTTTTTAACTACTTTCCAAGTCTCTTTAGCATTACCTTTGGCATTTCTAAACTCTTTCCTTTCAAAATCTCGTCTTATTCTTTTTAATAAATTGTTGCAAAAATTTCTGTAGCGTGTATAAGTTACCTTAGCAATAGAATTTTCTGGGTCTGATTTATGTTTGTGATGTAGCTTATCCCTATTTCTTATACATCTCAGAAGGCCTGGTGTAATCCATGGTTTAAGAGTAACTTTTCTTTTAGGAATTTTTATTGTTATAGTGTTGTTTAGTATTATGGAAGAAATTGTTTTTATAAGGAAATCCATAGCTAAATTAGCATCAGTCATTTCAAAAATACAAGTGAAATTATAAAGTTTGAGCTGCTGCAATACCTGTGGGAAATTAGTTCGTGATAAATTATTATTTATAGGTTTGTTATAACTACCTTTTAATTCTGTACAAAAAAGCACCGGGGCATGATCAGTAACGTAGCTATCTAATACCATAGTAGTAGCTGTGTTGGGAGTGCGCAGTATGACATGGTCCAAGCAACTGGCATTACGAGTTGGATATAGATGAGCCGGCAGCATACCGTGAGCGGCAGTTACTGTAAGGTAGTCGCTTGAGTTATGATCGTTATTATAAGGCATTATGTTAATGTTTAAATCTCCTATAATAGCAACCGTACGGTAGGTAGTTAGGGTATTTAAAAGAGCATTTAAACTATCCAAGAAACTAAGAGTATTTCCAATAGAAGGAGATCTGTATATGGCAATTATTGCTATTGAATTTTTTTGTGTTAATAAAAGGCAGCTAGCATCTGAGAGATGTTTTTCCGTTACGGTGCATTCAAAGGTCGATTTTACATATATTACCACACCGTCATTTTGATTGTTATATCCTGATTTATAAGTAGCATAATTATCTAAGGTCGGTGTATTAAGAGATTTGCTTAACCAACATTCTGTTAAAATAATTATATCGCAGCAGAAATGAAACCTAGCTAAAAGAAGCGTCATTTCATGAATATTTTTTCCAATGCTACGAATATTTAAATGAAGAGTCTTTAGGGTGTTATTATAATGAAATAGGCTGATGTCACATAACATTTGCTTGCATTGTTCCGGTGAACAGCAAAAAGAATTAGAGACCTTTATCGAATCTATTTCATTAATTATATTGTTTGTACTATTCATTGTGCAAATACAAATAATACAACCCGGGACAAAAATATTAGCTTATGTAAAAACATTAATTAAGATTGACAGGTATTCGAGGTCCGGTTGATGAGTCACATGTTTGTCTAAGGTCGTAACTAGGTTTCATCCCTACAAAAAACAGTGCAAGTGACATTCTCGTGGCAACAAGTCGCGTCTCTGTTCGAAAAACTATTTTTGATTTAAAAAGTTTACTGTGTCGCAAAAATATGTGACGTTGATTTAATGTTGTGTATAAGTTTAAGGAGGTGTATTGTGATGTGTTTGCGCATATATCCTTACAGGTTAAATAAAAAATATGATACAAATATAGAATTATAATCCAAACATGCAATAAACGGCTAATCCAAACATGCAGTATCAATCTAAAATAAGGTGCAGTGAGTCAGTTCACAGTGGATGCTATAAAATCGAGTTTTTCAAGATCTTTTTCGCTGTTGACGCGGATAGCAGGTGAGTTTTCTTTTTTTCTAAGATATAGCTTCCCATGAGCTACCCAGCAAAAAGCATATCTGTGTATTTTTGCATGTTCCCGGGCCAGAAAGTGTAATCTTTTCATTTTTGTTGTGAGAACTTCCGATATATAAATCGGCATTTGTGGGCAATCTAACTGCAATAAAGTTGTACTCATTCGATTGTTCGGAGATCGCTTGTTAAAATTTTTTGCCGCGTCAATGAATTTTTCTTTTGTAATGACGCTGTTGAACTCAGCGATTATAGGCCTACAAAGTCCAGGCTTAGCACTTGCCCTGTACACATCTCTTATGTCAGAAGTCCGTAGATCCATAGCAAAGGCCTTTCCTGCTCTTAGGATGAGTTCCGTGAGGTACTCTTTAGAGTCTGGCTTATTTCCCAGCGACGGAACATTTCTTATTTCGATGTTTGACATTTTGGATCTTTGTTCCATATGTTCAATTTTTGCCTCTAACGATTGAATATAAGCCCGATTATCCGTATAATCTTTTTGAAGTCCATCGAGCTTAGATTTTAGGTCCTCGTATTGGGCTGAAATAAATTCAAAAGAGCTTCTAAATTGACTGTTATTTTCTTTGAACTCGTCAACGATTTTTTGTAGGTCCCGGAATTTTTGATCTTGTTTTGACTGCCAGTTTTCGAACATTTGTCGCATCTCACTCATGAATGTTGTGACATCATCGTCGAATCTCCTTTTACCGCGATTTTTAATTAGTTTGCCTCGCTCTTCTGTGTCGCTGAGCGACATCGTGCTGGTAGTCGAAGTCGATCTTGTCGGTTTATTGGATTTCGTAGGAGACGTGGGTGGCGTCCTTTTTGTTAAAGACATTTTTATTGCTAAATAAATAAATAAACGCCGATGATAGAGTCAGAGCGAGCAAAAGTAGGCCTAAATATTTGGTGCAAGCGCAGCTCGTCGCTTAATAAATTACGGAGAGAAGCGATACCGGTGATGAGTCACCTCAGGATGCCGTGTGTAGTGTATTTCGTGCTCCCTCACACAGGTTTCGTGAATAGATGTTGTTGTTTCTTTCTTACGATGGATGAAATGAGACGGCACACTTACGTGTCGCTCTAGGCAGGAGTTCCAGTTGTGGAGGGGCCGGGATGTGTTGACTCGTTGTTCAAGCGGCTCCGAAGCATAAATATAGCAATTTAAAGTTTAATTTAGCTTAAGTTTGATTTAAAATTTTCGAAAATATTTTGTGTAGCCAAAGATGCAGCAGTGAGCACGTCTACTCTCTTTCGCGGTCCAAACGGAAGGGGAGAGAGTTTAGATAGATAATATACGTATATATGTCGCGGCAAAAGTCCAAAGTGCGGCTATACCTAGGTTTAGCTCGTTAAACCTAGTTGTAGCCGACCGTAGTCAGTTAAAGTTAGATGTGGAAGATTTATTTTCTGCCTTACGTGTTTAAAACGTGAGACAAATTGTTATCAACATTAAAGTTGGATGTAGAAGATTTATTTTCCGCCTTACGTGTTTAAAACGTGAGACAAATTGTTATCAACATGTTTAATTGTTGTTTTAATTGTTGTTGTTTGTTGTTTTAATAGTTTAATATGTAGGTATTTATTTATTTATTTTTAGAGTACCTATATAATATTTATTGTGTTGCATTATGCATGTATGTATTATATTTATTATGTGTATTGAATATATAAATAATAAGTATTTAAGGGTCAAAATCAAAGAGGTGAGCATTTTAGGTTTTGAAATATCTGAGAAATTAAACGTTATTTTAGAGGAATATTAACAAGTGGAATATGTTGTGTCTTTTGTCATGAACCTTTCCTGTGAAGAGGCACGCACAGAAATAAATATTTTAGAAATTATACCTATTTATTAGAAAAATGGCAGGACCTTAAATCATTTCGAGAACACTTTTAAATATTTTTTTTAATAAAAATATAACCAACGCCCTTAACAGTCACCATCAAGAAATTATAATTAACCTCTTCCTCTATCGGTAAATGCTGTTATTTTGTATATTTTTATAATAAAATGACTTATTTTTCAAATAACTCTCTGTAAATTTTCAATAAGTGTTAATTTCGTTTCAAATTTTTAATTTCTTGTTTACATTGGTGCAGTATGTTATCACTTAATAATATAAATGCATATGTTGAAAGATCGTTTCAAATTGTGTATGCAAGATTTTACTATAGCATTACTCATTAGTGATAAATTTGCCGTTTTTGTTCTGTTCCCGAAAATGATGGGAGAGTTCCCAAAATGATAATGAGGTGGATAAAATGTTAATAACTTGTTCAAAGGGAAAATAATATTATGCAATATCATTTTGTTTAAGTTTAAATAACTTTGCTAAGTTCTGCTGAGAACGAACTGAGGTGTGAGCGACTGCTTTTACTAGCAAAAAAATATCATGTTTGAGTAAAAGTTCGCCTTATCAAATTCGTACGATATACCTTACGATGTTTTTTGATACGGTTGCTACTGACACATTTTTGAAAAACCTCTCGCTGTTGATAATTTTTTAGTGATTTTTCAACAGTGAACTTCACCAAATAATTGACGTTTACGAAGTAACAGAACATTCTCTTGAACTTCATCTTTTTTTGTCTATACGTTTGAAATTTTTTCTCACAGCTTTCTTTGTGCACTCTTCTGCCTTTCAGTCATATCACTAACAAGTCTTTACTTTATTTACAGCCTTCTTTCACGGTGTTTTTTAATAAACTTCACTGTCCTGTTTTGATCGTTTTTTAACTTCTTGTCTTCTTAATTTTTATTATTTTTAATGTTACCCTTTATAAATAGTATACTAAAACCAAAATTTTGCATGGTTATATGTTTTTAAAGCATTAAAGCCTCATATTGCCCGAAAATTATCATTTCGAGAACGCGTCATATACTAGAACATTCCCGAAATGACCGTTCCCAAAATGACTCTCTGATGAATATTTTCATATCACGCTTGACACCATCATGTTAGATATTGGTTTAAGAGCTTAAGAACATGTGAACTGTAATATTTATAAGGATTTAGCAAATAGTATGCAAATTGTTGAAAAACTAATCACCAAACAGCGTTCTCGTAGTGACAGGGAATTGAAGTACGCTTCCCAAATACGAAATTAAAAGGTACTTACCAACAAAATCACTTATTTTTTTCCGTAAACACGATATACGTTTTTTTCCATTGGCAATTGAACTTCAGATTGTTGCTCGCTAACGCCACATAGCTCGTTTTGTTTTAATTACATCGACTGGTATCCACCGCGTTCACTGAATGAATTAGTAAACGTCAGACAGCATTTGAATAGTCAAAATATGAAGTAATTAGACTGTTGTTAATTTAATTTATATGTTTATTTGTAATTTAATGTATTTCAAAACTTATATTATAAAATAAAAATTTTAAGTCTTACTTATGAACATTTTTAACTTGTCTCAACTATGAAACATGGTATAAGGACGCATTCCCGGAATGACTATTTAGACCTTTTTTGTTTAAAATCAAGCAATATATTATCGTAGACAAATAAATATAGTAAGTGCCTTGTAATTATGTGCAAAACCTTTATTTAGAAATAGGTATGTTAGTAATATCACGTTATTTAATTAAGAAAATCTATGTCAGAAGCATGATTCTCACCTCTTTGATTTTGACCCTTAAACTGCTTGTATCTTGTAAATTTAAACACACCACCTAACCCATGTGAATTACAATTGCTCTCCTCTCCTTGCACGGTTGTCTGGAAGAGATCGCTATTAGCGATAAGACCGCCAATTGTAACACTTAGTTTTATATTATAGTTTTAAGTTGTTTTTGTACATTTTTTGTGTTTCAATAAAGGATTATCTATCTATCTATAATATGGTGATCGTCATAAAATTAGCATTTAGTATTCCTTAATGATGAATCGAGAATTTGGAATGAGGACAAGTCGGATCTGGTGCTTCGCCGGCTCTTACCGCAGCACGCTCGCTTCGCTCGCTCGGCTCGCATGTTGTAATCACTGTTCAAATCTAACCTAACCAACTGATGTCGGTCTGCGCTAAACTTCGTTAGAAAAACAAGTTTTTTTTACAAATATTTTGTTCACACCTAACTTTAACCGACTGCGGTCAGGTACACAGGATTAACCGGCTAAACCTAGGTGTAGCCGCACTTCGAACTTTAGCCGTGACATATGTACTTGTATCAGTATATTTTAAGACAGTGTTCGATAATTTTGTCGGGTGCGTGAGTAGTGACTTTATCGAAAATTCATATGTGTGGTAATAAGTTTTAGTTTTTATACATATGTTTAGTTTATAAGTTTTTACCAATTAAGTTTTTTAGTTATTAAGTTTTTAGTTACTAATCTACTTATATAGGGTTGTGTATTAAATAAATAATTATGTGTGGTATCATTATTATTGGTGTGCGTTGCCTCTCCCCATGCAAAAACTGGCAGAATTTTTTGCATATTATAAAAATAGAAATTTCTTATATTCCCGTAGCTAATAAATGTTCTAAGGTGTTATAATGATGTAAATTAACCTGTAATAGATACACTTTCTCATTATTAACATTAGCAAAAAATATGTGGATGGAAGTTTAAACCGTAGTAAGTATAATTTACGCCGCCCACAATGAATTTAAGTAAGCCGCATCTTTATCGTCTCAGCTTGCTTTTAATATGAGAAAAGTTTACAACGTAGTTTTCCAATATAACTCGGTTTTAGATAAAAGTCAAATGGATTTTATAAATAGCTAGTTGCGTCTTATGGTTTTATCTAAATGTTATGAACTGTGATATTTAGTGATAGATGATTATAATGAGAGGGAGAAAGAGTCTGCACAGATTTTGGCAGGAATAGCTAAGGTATGTTCTAGAGAAGGCTATATACGCAGTAATAAGCACGAGTGAATAGGTACCTTTCTTGGCATCATACGTGATCCATCGTCGACCGCATTTTCACTTTCCATCAGGTGGGATGTGGTCAAACGTAGGCCTATTTAGTATTAAAAAAAAAAGTGGATGCGGGCTGAGTTAAATAAAAAATTCAAGATGCCTTTGTTCACATAGGCCATCTACAATGGAACAATTTTGAAAATGAAGATTAGAATATTTGAGTTCTATTTTAATACTCTACTGCCCATACGAAAAGCACCGGGTAGAGGAGAATCAGAATAGGCTGAAGAGATGATTCTTATATATTCGTATATCTGCTTTATAATTTTTTTTATCTAATAAAATAAATCCTATGTATAAAATGATAACGATGATATTTCATTCATTTATTTATTCATGAATAATAATAAAATGTTTATACCTATACTTGAACAGAACATGTTACTTACATAATTTTAATGTGGATATTTTGTCTATGTTTTAATGCAATAATAAAAGTTGCATTTATTGGTCTTTCAAGTTAATCACTAAATTCATATTTTTACCTATGAACTATTCTGGTATATGAAGTAATTATCCCGCTTTTTGTCTCAAAACGTTACTAATCTTTATTATGTAGGGTTATATTCTCTGCAGTCACCATATTTTTTTTTATTCTTTAATCACTGACAATGATTATAAAAATGTTAGTTGTAAACCTTAACATTGTATATATGCCTCTTATAGTGAACAATAAGGAATTTATTTATTTTCCCTTTCTGAAATACTAGCCGCGCCCAGAGGTTTTACCCGCTTTACTGTGTTATTCCAGGGTCTAAGGTATGTCGATACCAAATTTCAGCTCAATCGGTCCATCCGCTTAGGCGTGAAGAAGTAACACACATATACTCTCACACACTCACAAACTTTCGCCTTTTCAATATTAATGTGATTCCTAACAGAGGATAATACTAATAATTGGTGTTTATACTCCAACCCCGGAGTTATTCTTCTGATCTGAGACTCCGACAGAACTGGTTACTCTATTTACACTGTCAGAGTCAAATCACAATTACCCGACCCGACCCGATACCCGACTATAGTTACTATACAAATGTTCGCACACCACCATGATAAATAAATAGTCAAACGTTGCTTAACCCGGATATAACACAACTTATTTACAAATTGGTAAAGGGCATGGAAAAAGGTAAGCAACCTAACATAATAATATTTAACAAGCAATCATAGGACGTACAATGTACATGTGTAAACAGTTTGTAATGAGTAGAATTAGTTTTATTAAATGTATAATAGTGTTTCTCAGTGACGTCAAGTGCGGTGACGTCAACTACTGAAACCACTCTCACTATCAAAATCGTGACTCACTTGTACCAGGAATTTGATATTACGCTCTCAAACTAGCCGCAAATATAGTAAAATTGTGAAACATAAAACATTTGAGGGTGGACCGACATAAAGTAAGTATAAGTTCATTTGTGTTGAGTGATGAGCTTTTGTTTTAATTTATTTTACACAACCTACACAACGTACGAGTACAATTATTATCGAAGTAGCGAAAATACAGCTGGCGAAGAATATACATTGGTGATCTCATATTTAAATACAAAATTTTACTGGTAGGCTTTGGCCGTGGTTAGTTTTAACACCCACTAGACAAAACCAAGTCGCCAAGTGGTCATAGACCGTGTTCCGCGGCGATGATCAGAGAAGCCAGGTACTCCGCCCCCCCCAGTTTATCCCGCCTACTGACGGAGACTGTCTTTGAGCCCATTTTCTATAGATGGACTCACAGACTCCAATAAGTGTCACTCATTACATTTAGATTAAAAGCTCAAAAGGGCCTCCGCACGTTGGACTTTTATGTTTTCGTATACGTTTATAAAAAGGCCCGGGTTTGGCCCGTGTTTATGAGCGACATAATAATAACAAAATTGTCATTACTTGTCTATATCTTTCCTAATAGGACGGAAGTGGCAAGTGCCGTAGTCACAAGCAATAATTTAATTTCATCCCCCTATCTCGGAAAGTGTATTTTTACTCTTCGATATCTGACTGGAAAAGTCCATTTTATCCTCTAGAGGGTAAAGTAAATTTGAATTTAGAACATCGTGTGCACCGAGTTTGTGAGTCAAAAACATCATTAAACCTATTTACTTCCACCTCTATGGTGCCTTTTTTATCATACAATTTTTTTAAGTTGTTACAATCTCGGAATCGGAACCTCTTTGGTAAACTTTTTCTTTTAATTTGCTTTGTGCGCACTATCACCTTTGCCAGTAAGTTACTTTTTCATCCCCCCACCTCGGAAAGTGTATTTTTGCGCTTCGATATCTGACTGGAAAAGTCCATTTTATCCTCTAGAGGGTAAAGTAAATTTGAATTTAGAAGATCGTGTGCACCGAGTTTGTGAGTCAAAAACATCATTAAACCTATTTACTTCCACCTCTATGGTACCGAATTAAGCGTAAACCTTTTTTAAAATTGTTAAAAACTCTGACGTGGAACCTCCTTGGTATCTATACTTTTTTTTTTAATTTGCTTTGCGCGCTCTTAATTTTTTTGTTATCTCGCGCGCTTTTTTCTTTTCACGTCAAATTGTGATAAACTATAGAATACGAGTATACCTATAAAAATATTATTCCTTCTTCATTGGTTAAAACAAGAAACTAAAAACAAGTAAAATGAGAGACTCATCTGGTCATCAACCAAAAATATCTAAGGTTTTCACAGCATCTGAAATTGAAAAGTTTCTTAACGAAGCACCTGATTCCGTATATTTAGCGGCAAAAGTAAGTCAATATTATTGATGTTCATAGGCATAATTATTTATTATGCATGTTAATCAATTGTATTAAAGTATCTACTATAATACCCTTTACGTTACAGGTTGTTCCTATTATTGGTATGAACGGAGCATGTCAAACTAGGGAACTAACACAACTTAATGTCAAAAACATCGAGAAACATTCAGATGACTTATTGTTAATTCATTTACCTAATACAAAGACAAAAAGAGACCGCAACTTTGTCATTCGCAAGGAATACGTAAAAATTGTTGAGAAATATCAAGCCAAGGCCCGCCTAACGCTCCTAATAAAAGAATCTTGTGATCGTAAATGTTTTTTTAATTTAGTCATTCCCTCGCTGAGGGGGAATGAAAAGTTACGTGTTACACTCGAGTGCAAATATTTTCGACCTTGTGCTCTTTTGATTCCCTCGCTAACGCTCAGGATTCTAATTGTTAAATCACTCGCTGCGCTCGTGATTTTAATCGTTTTTTCGTTTTTTTTTTAATTTAGAATCCTTCGCTCTCTCGGTCGTACAAACCGAGCACGCGGTCAAAAAGCAACTTTGCACTCTTGTATAACAAATAACTATTGTAACATTTTACGTTTTTTTAAACTATTTACGCTACTTGTTTAGATTATATAAATTACATTTCGAGGCAATAGTCTTTTTTAATGAATTAAATATAGATGAATTTTCCCTGTAATAGTAAATAATAGTTAAGTTAATTTAGCAGAGTTAATAGAAAAAGCCAATTTTTTATAACTATTACTTTTTAGTAACTTCGGTTTCTCCCTATAATAAACTGAAAATGAGGAAATAGTCACTAAAACGAATAGAAATTTTAGGATCCTTCGCTAGCTCGGTCTTCAAAACTGAGCACGCGGTTAAAAAGCAACTTTGCACTCTTGTATAACAAATAACTATTATCGTCCATTTGGAATGCACACATATATTGATCAGTGTAAGTAGTTTCCGTTAATTTATAATAGTTCTGTCACTTGACGGTGACTGTCTCTGAGCCCATTTTCAATAAATAAGCTCAAATACAGACTGCGATATGTGTTTGCACTACACGATTCGTGAGTATTTAGATTCATCTTTGCAAATAATCGGAATAAACTCACTTGTATTTACTTCGGCTAAGCGGCGTGTGCTAAGCGGGGCGCGGACGCCGGCGCGTAACCGCAGCTACTCCCTGAAGAAGATCCTCGTACAGGATCGAAACGATCAGCATGAAGCAGGAGTAAATACAAGTGAGTTTATGCCGTTTATTTACAAAGATGCCGTCTCACCGACGTCTCACTACGATACGTGTCATCCCCATTACCTTTAAATTAGAAGCTTAAAGGGGCATCTGCGCGTTGGACTTCAATGTCTCCTTGTCCCTTATAAAAAGCCCGAGTTTAGCACGTGTTTAATAGCGACAATATTGTTATACTATTGCTTACCCACGGTTCAGGTCCTGTGACTCGTAAGCAGAGTTTGTTTGTTGTAAAATACAAGAACAACGGGGAAACAGGATTAAATTTGGGTTAAGCCATTTTACATACGGGTCGAGGTTGTTTTACATTAGATACGTTGGAAATACAGAACACATATTTCTAAAGATTGTTTGTAAAGGATTATTAAATAAAAACATATTATTATTTGATAAATATTTTAAAATAGAAAGTGGTGAGGTTTTTATCATCACGCGTTTTTTTACTATTACTCTAGAAAAGATAAAAATTGTAATTTATTACTTCAACAGAATAGGTTACGCTACTAACTTTTAGAGACAAATATCAATGACAATAATAATAGGTTGTGTGGACAACGTATATTATGTTACAGCTACATGTCGCCAAGATTCCTGCTACAAGACCTAACGGTTATCTCCTCTACTGGAAACAAACGGGACTCCCAGTGTAATCAACGAATTAGGGAAAAGTGTAATGTGCTTTCAGAAACACGGTAGCGTCTAAGCTAAAAAAACCACCTACAGAGTTTGGATCTAGGGCCTCCGATATACGAACTACTGGGCCAAGGATATTACAAAAAAAATGACACTTCCGGAAATGATTTGTAAAGCCGATACAAATCAGACGAAAAGATCACGGATGAATTGAATTCTTAATGATTAAACTTACCAAATCTAATTATTCTATGAAACTATATAACGATGCATAAGGCTTTTTTCATTAGTTAAGTGGATTATAATACACAACAACTGCTGTGTAGTACAAAGCTAAATGGTTTCATTAAATTCATATCAGTGGCTATTGTACCAAAATTGTTCCATTGTGGAATTGCCTACTGCTACTTCAATTTGTACAGTTTAATAAAAAGTTTTCGAAGCTTAATGAGCAGTAAATATATTTCGAGTTGTCAAAGAAATATTTTCCAAATTATTGACGGGTACGTTTTTGTACTAATATACCTACTCGGACATTATAGGAGTGTGATATATTTGTGTATGTGTGTTATCAATCATTTCACATAATAATATATTATCTTCTTAAATACATATATTGACTGATCAATCAACGCACCGCCCAAACCGCTGAACGTTGAAATTTTGTACATATTATTATATAGATGGTTTTATAACGTAGAATTATTATAGTTTTAGTATGAGAAAGCTGCGTTTATAAACGTTACTTGTATGTTACTTATACTCGTATATTATATAATACACTATTCGTTAAAATAAAGCTGATGACGTTAGCACCCCAGTGTGAAGCTATTAAAGCAAACAATTAGAGACCGCTCTCTCAACCCTGGATTAGCATTCTCAGTAATGCAAATAGCCCGGCCCTTCGCTATAGACACGTTTCACTGTGGCTATTATGCAAATGTCTAATAGAAATAACAGCCAATTATCTGACGAAGACGTAATATCTCAACAATGGTTCCAAAACTCAGTTTGAAGTGACACTTACTCGTAAATTGTGAACACCTCTACATTTCTTAAAGACAGAACAAATTATAATGAGTAAGTTAGCAATTCCAACGTTCGTGCCTGTACACAATTCTATATCAACTGATTATACCGATAATAACAGTTATACACACCAAAATAAGTCGCTATTTTAGGAATGACTCGAGCTTTGAATAGAAAATAGAAACTTGTTTGATTTACTGGTTACGATGTTTTGCGTAATGTTACTAGGGTTACAGCCACTGTCAGGATACTCAAGAATTTCATTGACAATATTATTGGAATTTTATCGGTAAAAGTTTGTAAAACGTAAAAATAGAAACACGGTGTACGACCCAAAAATACGCTTTAAAGTAGCTTTAACAATTCATTTAGCGGCCTTGACACTCAAACAGAATAATTTAATTACATTTAATAAATTACAATTATTTAAAAAAATAGGACAATTGTAAGCGTAAGAGATTTTATTAGTCCTTGAGTGACCTCTGCGAGACGTGCGTAGGAGGCAGCGGCGCCTCCGAGTATCCTTAAACCAAATTATAGCTATAAAACTTCTGCTTCGCCTGCCGAAAAACTAAGCATTTGTCTCAGATTAAGATCTTGTCTACTCAACATGCTCAATTTTACTAATCATAACGACTATTTTACTAGAACTAATGTCTTTGGCCCGTAAGATGTTTATCAAAATACCGTTTTTAGGCTTCCGTAGTCAATAAGGAAGGTTTCGCTTTGTATGTCCGTCTGTCCGCAGCTTTACGGATTAACTATAAGTCCCAGAAACATGTAATTTTGCACAAATACGGGCAACAGTAAGGGTAAAAGAACGGTAGAAATAAATATTAAAAAAAAAAAAAATTTTAGGGTACCTCTCGAACTTTTTAAATGGGGGATGGAATTTTTTTTCTAGCAGTTGCCTTCATGTGGGCGTGGGTCTATCGTTGAATAGGTATTTTTAAATGCGGGACGGGTTCCTAAGAAACATTTTAGAATTAGTTATCCAATTGACAGATTTCAGACCCCACCTCTGAAAACTGAACGCCCAAAAAAGTTCTAAACTTAAGAACTTTTTTTGGGCGTTCAGTCAATCAATCACGAATATGGCTTCAACCATGATCTTTCCAGGAAAACTAAAGCGGTTAAGATATCTTTATTAGATTTAAAGATATCGTTGATGAAATTTATGGCAGTTAATATTCCATTTGCCAGTACAACGGAAGGCTACACTGCGCGTAGCCCGACTAGCGCTTGAACCTATTTATTTGAGGTTGATCATTAAGGTGTCATTTTTAAACACAATGTCAACTAAAGAAGTTTCTATTTGATTTATAGGACCATTTTTCTTTTCCAGTTTGAAAGAGTTATTTTTTGTTTGGTATTTCTAATAATATAATCAGCTTGTACGCTATTTAACTACTTACTCGTATAAATCTCATTTCTGATTATAGAACCTTTTTTTTTATCCCAGGAAAAATGCGTTACGCATCATCACCCCGCACCGGGGGGCGCGGGGCGGTATGTGGGACTCCCCCGCCAAAGATGGTAGCGGCGGGGATACCCACTAAAAAACCTGGGGGTGTCCTGCGGGACGCCATAATGCCGGGGCAACGGGTACGCCGAAGCATTCATCCGCTGCCCCGACGGCCTGATTATAGAACCTGCCTTAAGTCAATAAATCTGTTAACTTAAGTCTAAAGCAAACCTAAAATATGGTATAGAGTTCAAAGAAAGTCTAGATGTGAGATTTTATAAAAAGATTATAATCTAATCTATAATTATAATTGGAGAGCGTTGGTTCGGGTACCGTAAGTAGGTAAACAAATCAGTAAAAGTAACTTTTTATTACAACTAAAACTTTTCGTTAGTCTTATTTAGAATTGTTTATTCTGATTTATAAATACGATTAGGTTAGAAGTTTACAAAGTAAGGTTGAATTATAAATAAATGGAGCAACTTTTCCGTTTTTATATAATTTCCGAAAAATGCTGTACATTTTTAAAATACTATTATATCGATCAATTTACAATATATAAAAGATATATTGTAAAATGATCGACCCTAAATTTTGTTCCTTTTATAATTTCATGAGAAACAACAAAACGTTGTACATTTTTATAACCCACGTACCTATTCTGTATACCCATATCCATTTTCTAGAATAAACTGAGCCTGTCTAGAGAGTTGATTAAATATTAATGACCACAATGGCTATTCCCGACCCTTGCTTACGTACTTTGTATCCTTGTCACCCAGACGGTTTTCAATTGACAGCTTGTTCAATATCGAACTCCGAATCCATGATATGAAATATCTGAGTAATCCGATTGGCTTTGTTTTCATGGGAATTCTGGGAAATGCCTTATATGAATGTGCAGCTGTTCCTTAAATGGGCTTATTGGGCAACTGATTTGTGATTTCACGTAATAATAATAATAAAATTATTCAGTAAAACGACATTACAGAGACACAGAAAACTTAAGAAACCAGTAACCGAAACTAGGTAGCCGGTAACCGGACCCGTACTATGGGTTACAGGACTTCCTCGCCAGAGTAGTTACCTAACATATTATTATGTTCAACTAGCCTATACAATATTTTACAATATGTTTTAATTTAAATTTATGTTTACGTTTTATGACGTCCTGAAAAAACTAGTTACTAGTTCTCGATCAAACCAATTTTCGATGGAAGTTTACATGGTAACGTATATTATATATTTTTTTAGTTTCTCATTCTTTTAGGGGGGTGGGTGGCACACATAGATAGATAGATATAATACTTTATTACCACACAAAAGGAAATACATTACAAACAGAGAATTATCCACTAAAAATAAATGTATAAGCGGCGGTCTTATCGATAAAAAGCGATTTCTTCTAGACACACATTTTACCATTTTGGAAGTGTCTCTCGCGCAAACTATTAAGTTTAGAAAAAAAAATGATATCAGAGACCAAGATATCAATTTTGAAGACCTAACCATAGATATCTCACACGTATGGGTTTGATGTTTTTTTTTGTGTTTTAGTAGGAGAACTCCCAAAATAATATTATAATTATTGTTTAAATAAATAAATAAATATTTCAGAACATTTCACACAGCGCCACTAACCCCAAGCTAAGCAACTTAATATATATTAGCTATTATTTAATATTTAGTGTTAATTCCGTTCTAAATATGTGAGTCTAACTAAGTTTTAAGAGATGGCGAGGAATTTAAGAGAGAGAGAGTGTGAATTAGACTCACATATTTAGAGCGAAAATAACACTAAATATTAAATAATAGCTAATATATATTGCAATGGATTTCCGCAAAGTAACGCCTAATTCCATTAATTAAGCAACTTAATGCAGTTCACAGAATACATCAACTTACCAAGTTTCAACAGTATAGTTCTTATAGTTTCGGAAAAAAGTGGCTGTAACGTACGTACGGATAGACAGACATGACGAATCTATAAGGGTTCCGTTTTTTGCCATTTGGCTACGGAACCCTAAAAATATAACTCTATTAGTTCAAACATTTTAGAAAATAGTATGTATATATAAATAGTAACAAGATAAATAAATCCACGTATAGGCACATATTATTTTCATTTTTTTTTTGTATGTTAGAGACACGGCAGCAGACAGCCCACCTGATGGTGAGCGATTACCGTCGCCTATATACCTATATACATATAGTATAACCGGCACACACACGTACGTTTTCGTGTACGTGTTGTTATAACATTGATAACACTCTATTATACACAATATTGAGGATATCATTCATTGTTACATTATTTATTAATCTTCGGATATAGAAGGGTTATTGTTTAGTTCTACGGCAAGTATTGTCAACCGAGCGAACAGCGTGTGAATTGATGAAGTAGAAAAAAAAGGTACATTGTACATACATACGTGCCGCAGTATGATTCAGAAACTAAAGTTTATGTATGTAGATTCATGTCTCAACCTAGTTTAATCTAGAAACTACAAAGTTTACTTGTCCGTTTGCTAATAGTGTTCAACAGTGTTCAACATTTGAATAGAATGAAATCACAACTTTAATCTCAACGGTGATTTCTATCAGCGGAGTGCTTGTTCAAGCTTTTCAAAGCTAGCTCTTGTTTTAATGTCAGAGATTTAATCTCGTCGCAAAGTAAGGCTCATTCCTGGCAATAATATGATGGCGCATTTATTTCGCTTCTATCTGTAATTTAAATCTTATTTTGTAGAAAACTTCTTTATACTATTTTTAATCAAATTTCTTTGCGAAAATTTGTGGGATTGGTAGTAGTATAATGCCAGGTGATATAAAAGTATTTATTTTAATCTAAAATTATTAAAAAATATAAAATGCAGTTTATATTTATCACCTATATGCTCGATATAGATTTTTTAATTGTATACAGACTGGGATTTTTTTATTTTGTATTTAAGTTTAAAAGTCAGGCCCAAAACAAAGTTCCATTTGTTAAGGATTAATAAATACATAATTCATTTACCTCTAAAATATTATGTCTGTCGTACAAAAAGGATTATCTATTAACAAAATTAGACTCAATTCTCGATGAGTCGCTGACAGACCACAGCGGGATCAATTTGAATCCACTTTACTGAGAAATAAAGAGATCCCGATTTATCCTAATATTTATTCAGTTACTAGCTGTGCCCATCGGTTTTGCTTTTTTTCTGCTCAATCAGTTTAGGTGTAACGAGGTCAGATACACATATCCAAGAGAGAGCAAGCCAGATATTCATACTTTCGGATTTATAATATTCGTACTAGATCAGCAAACTACCTAGGTACCTAATACTAGAACTAACCACATTTTTATCAATATATTCAAATAGTGAAGATGTAAGAAAGAGGCTAAAGCGGTATTTGTAAGGTTCACAATGGTTATCCCGAGGGAACCAGAATTCAGAAGGTCTGGCCTTCGCTCGCCTCCATTAACCTCTACATTGTCACAAACCGACCAATCGTTTCAATAATAAAATTGTTTCATAACTTTCATGCAAACACGAGTTTCCAGAATCAATTTGGATGAAAGAATAATATAACTTCGTAAAATTGACATATTGTTATTACGAGTAGGTGTAGGTACTCCTATATAAGAATTAGGTACGCTCCGTGATTTTACCTCAAAAGATTTTTTATTAGCGATTTGAGGCAAATATTGATCAAAATACCTACTCTATGCCTATAGTACCTACTTTTTAATATCAAATATATTTATTGTTTGTTTTGTAAATTTAGTGTACAATAAAGTATTATCTATCTATAGTTTTAACCACGTCAAACCCCAAATGAATTGGTAATGCACATTTATTATCTTAGTCACTAAAATTAAGAGTTTATTACTTTTAAAGCTATCGTTGATGAAGTTATGGCTTTTAATATTCGCTTTGCCAGTACGATGAAACAAGCCGAACGCCAGCTGAACGACACCTACTACGAAAGCCTAAATTGCACGTAGCCAGAATAGCGCTTGGCCTATTTATTTTTATTTATGTGGTGCGGCTATGGTATCACTGCGGCCATGCTTGGCCTATTGTGATCGAAAAAAAACCGTTGTATGTACTGTTACCAAAAATCGCTCGCTAGCGTGTATCCGACTTTACAAGCCAATCGTGAAGAAATAATGCTGGCGATATTGTGTCGTTTATGTCTCTGATCCATTTTTTTCGGACAAAATGCAAGCCAGCTTTTGATCACCTGATGCATCCATCAAGCGTCAGTTCTTTGTACAGCTTCCGTGGTTTAATTCGATTTAATAAAAATATTCTATAGTTAGAATTTGCTTCACGTTACTTAACTAGATCAGGCAAGATCGTGGTGTAAGGTTTCATCTAAACCAATGAAAAAACATCTTATGATAATCTAGCCATTTTTATAGCAGTATACAAAAATCAAAGAATACAATATTTTCTAGCGTTAAATTTGTAAAGATACAAGTAGAGGATGATTAGCGGCCTTGTACTGGGGTGTGCGTCCGTCCAGCGGAGAGCCGAGAGCCGTAACAAGTGGTCGCGTGCAAGCCTTCACTGCAGATTAAACACTTGCTTGTTTCGCAAATGGATAAAACTGAACTACTTTATGTATCATCTCAGAGAATTTACTCTAGAAATGTGAGATATTTTATAAATATTTTTAGCTCTCTTACCGTAAAGTTTGAATTATAATCCTCAAATTCAGTTTATGTAAAATTTAAAAACGCTACGTCTTAGTAATACATTATAGTACATTTCCTAAGATGGTCATTACCCAATCCAACGAAGGCCAACGAACACAACGCCAACGATTTGTTTCCAGACAAAGATTAGAAGTCTGACGTAACAGTGTACTGTTTCCTTTACCACCACTAAACTGGTTACAAATATTATAAAATATCCCTATATTAAAAAAAAAAATACGAAAAAATATCTTGTTTCATTTGACAAGATATTTTTCCGTATTTTATCACATTACGTCATATTATGATAATTATAAATACAAAATTAAACACTAAATTGTATTATTTGGAAATGGATTTTAGTTTGAATCTAAATCTGTTAATATTCTGAGATTTCATCAGCTGAACTAATATTAAATATTGGCCTGATTGTTCTACCGTGCTACGCCGTAGCAAAGAGCTACGCTGTAGAGACTGCTACGGAAACTAGATATCCCAATATAGCGAGGCGTCTTAAATGCCAGCTTAACACTTGGTGAGCAGCTTAGTATTTAATTTAAACCAATATTATTAACATTTACAAGATATTATGACTTGGATGTGGAAAATTAAACTATTTGTACAAACTATCTATTATTGCTTTCCAGTCACACTTTAGTATTATTTTACATACACTATTATTTCTTTACATAAGGCAAAATTATATTGTGGCCAGACTTTAAAAGAAACCAAACTTTATTGAAAGATATCGCCTCTTAATTGTAAGATAAAATATTTTGTTTTTAAGTTTCCAAATACGCCAGATTAAAATTGCTTAACACTATGTAACCTCTTAAAATATCCAGGGAGATCATACAATTCAAATTAAGTTAAAGGCATCACGTCGTCTCGAAAAATTTACTTTACGGACATGTAACAAAACAACGTGCATTTTAAAACTAGACCGTTTTTATCCTCAAGCTTTTATATATTATCTGCCACATGCGCCTTGCGCGTAACGCAGCTTATTTTGCGATTTGTTTTGGTTACAAAGGTAAAGTGGCCAGGCAAAGTCCTGAGGAAGAGGGACTTTTTATATATTACCCCTTTTATGGGGAGACTTATGTTTATGGCGAGCGCAACGCTGTGTTGCATAGGATTTCGTGGCAAAAATAATTTCAAATATTTTGCTAAAATATTATATAATAATATATTCTATATTCATCAGGCTAAATCAAGAGTCAATCGACTGTATAATCTGATAATTGCTTCGCCGTTAGTTGCACTAAATTTCAATTACACACATTTAACAGTTAACTGTATTAATTGGACCTATGTCACAGCCTATGTACACGCGCAGAGACCCTATTGAGCTTTTAATATACTCGTTAATGTAATGGGTGACACTTATCGGAGTCTACCTGTGAGTCCATCTATAGAAAATAGGCTCAAAGACAGTCTCCGTCGAGTGACAGGACTATTACTAATTTGTGGAAACTACAGTACCTACGTCCTACGTATTTAGGCTTCTAAGCTTCATTGATGTGTATGAATTGCAGAGAAAGTGCAAATGAATGGTAAAAGAGGTTATTCATCCGATTAGGAAATATATAGGCAGGTGATGACTCGCCACTCATTAAAGCCGACATAATTATGTTATGTTATTATTAATATCTATTTTTTATTATAATTTGACTAATCTGATAAAGTTCTAGTATAACAAAGATATCTTCAAAAAATATTTATGAATGTCTTTAAACTAAGGAGGAGGTTCTCATTCATCTTCGTGAACAAATATTTCTCCATTAAGTTGTTAAGAAAGGGGAAGAATTTTAATCGAGTTCAAGTTTAGCTTGTGATTTTAATAATAAATAAATAAATCCATTCATATCAGGCAATAGTACACTGCCAACAAAGGCAATATACCAGAGATCAATATCAATATATACCAGGCAATATCATGATCATATTAAGCTTCTTCAAAAATATACTAGTAAATATCAACAAGTACAAGGCAAAGAGTAATAAAAAAGGAATAATAAAAATATAGGTACATTTAAGGGTTTCAAGCCGTTTTGTAATCAAAAGCTGCACAATTTCTCCGCCCCACCTCGTAGCATATAATACATGAGACAGCTAGGCGTCTCATAATGAGAAGATATTTCATCGCTCGCGGTTATTGTGTTTCTTACAAAAGTAATTCATTTGCCAAGCGAGCGGAATACTCCGTTTTACTTGTACAAATATGCTTTATCCGTGGATTTGACTAAATGGGTTTGAGAAAAGAAAAATCACCTGTTCTTAATTCGAGATGTGGATAAGCTCTACATATAATCTGTTTATCTCTTCTTACATACGAAATTGAAATAAATATAATCTGAATCATTCGTATTTTTGTTCCGCTACGAGTGGCGAGCTGTCACATCGCGATATAGGTATACGCCTTGATTGAAAAGTTTCGCAAGACACTAACTTAATCTGAAAATAAATGTGATAATATTATGTGAATGATGTTATTATTTACGGGTACGATAGCCTAATACAATTATACCTCTAAATTATATTGACATACCGAGAGCAAAATAGATAATGGTCGGATAAATGCCATAATAGGTTATTAATGTATTGAAGCAGGTTTTAATTTGAACGTGTTTGGGAATTTTAGTATTCTTTTCGATGTCTTCTAAATAAAAACAGTTTTTTGTCCTTGCTTGCTATGCGTAATGATAACTGTTAATTAATTGGTTATAAGATGTATGGGGCTTAAGTATTTTATAGCCCACTGGTTAGTAAGCAAGTTATAAATAGCAGCTGTACTAGTGCAATTAGAGTAATTGCGTAAAAGCATACAGCTTACGTGCCATACAATGTGGACCGTAGCATGCGGTGTTCGCTTACTGTCCTCACTACCTCCAATAGCTTGATTGGCACCTCGAACGTGACTCGTGATTTGAGTCTGGCACTCCCTGGCCTATGATTTCCCTGGCGCTTAATCTCTTCGCTGTCAATAAACCCGGGGCGGCGTGTCTCTGACGCTCGCGCTTTTGTTATTGCCATAGTGACAGAAATAAGACGGTGGAGTCGCAATAAGCCATCTAATTTGCACATCTGTAGCGAGATTGATACTTTAATACCCGTCGTCGACCTTTGAATTTTAATTTAAAAAAAGTAAATATTTTGTTTGGAAATAATTTTTGAAGTCTCAGCAGTGTGGTATAGTTGTGGCGTGGTGTCACACATGTGTCTTGAGTGCATGAATGTGTGCGCGGGTGAATGGGCGAGGGCAGGCGGCCGGCGCGGGGTACAGGCAGCGGGCGCCGTATCGACGCGCGCGCCGCGCCTGCGCCGCGCCTCACCTGTTGCCGTGAGGCCGTGGAAAGATACTCTTTTAAATTAATGCGGGCACCTGATACCGAAATAAAAGCAAAGTTTCAACTCGAGTACACCACGCTTTCTAAGTGTGAACATCAACATATCAGTTCGTGGAAAGTTGTTAAGTTATCATTGAGCTGCTTCAACTTATAGGCATCTGCGTTCGCCGCGCAACTTGTCATAATATATATCACAACTTCATGTAATTTAAATACAGTGAGTTTGCGAAGTCTAAAAATAGAACATCTTTGTTAGAGTTAGCTAAAATTGACTCATAAAAATAATTTTGCCTTGTTTTATTAAACAGCTTGGCGGTAATTTCCTTTGGGTAATTTAAATTATTAAAATTCTAAGTCAATTTTGCAAAATTACTTTTATATATTTATAGAGGTGGTCCACATAGGAGTAGGTAGAAAAATAAACTCTAATTACACCTCGGGAACTAAGTAATATTGCGAGAGATAGGCTCTAATGAAGGGTTATGTGTTGCACGATTTAAGTATTATGGAAAGGTCGTGTTAGTTTTGTACGAATGGGAATAGATTGCCTTCGTAAAAGCCAGCTCGGTGTTTTATTGTTTGCGTGAAGTGAACTTTCATCTAA
Source organism: Hemithea aestivaria (assembly GCA_947507615.1). Classification (NCBI taxonomy): domain Eukaryota; kingdom Metazoa; phylum Arthropoda; class Insecta; order Lepidoptera; family Geometridae; genus Hemithea; species Hemithea aestivaria. Next base: position 8,980,705 of record OX382333.1, read on the forward strand.
GTCAAATATTTGGGTAAAATAATACCAAGAATATTTTATGGCCCCACTCGGGTAACAGTGGCCCACGTTATCTACACTAATATTATTATAAAGAGAAAAGATTTGTATTTTTGTATGTTTGCAACGAATAAACTAAAAAACTACTAGACGGATTTAAATAATTCTTTCACCATTAGAATCACACATTATCCCTGAGTAACATAGGCTATGTTTTTGACCAGAAAAAAATAGGGATCCCTGTTAATTGGTTATATACTCATTTACGTCGGCTTAATAGAAATTACCGCTGACCAAAAAGCGAGCCGCTATAGCTTTCCTGGATATTCCTGTTTATTTCAGATTTTTAAAGCTAGTAGTTTGGATTTTAGAGGGGGGGACTGTCAAAAAAAAGTTTTAAACATGAATTTCTTTCAAACGGAACGCTAAATCGAAAATGTTTCTTAACAACCCATTTTTCATTCAAAGTTCCTATTCAACGATATCCCACATAATGGGATCAGCCAGAAAAAAAATCCTCCCCATCTTACGTACGTTTATGGGTGGTAGTACCTGGTACCCTTCCTTAATTAATAATTTTTTTTTTACCTTTTGCTTACCCTGATCATTACCCTCCTAATACCCTCCTATGCTAAATTACAGCTTTCTACGGACAGACGGACAAAGCGAAACTATAAGGCTTCCTCGTTGACTACGTAAGCCTAAAAACGAAACCTTTATAAGATAATTCGTTTGTGCGTCTGTTTGTCTGTCAAGATTCTTTTAATCGGGAACGCATTGAGTTATCGAATTGAAATTATTACCTTCGTAATTAATACCATATTCTCAGGTCCACGGTCCCTTGAAGCTGTGAAGTAAAAGCCGTTTACTAAGTTAATGTAGAAAACAGATACAGCAATCCATGCAATAAAAAAACGCTGGGCAATAAATAGTTATAATTTATTCTACATTATACCTCTTTAAGAGGGAGTAAATATAATAACTATTTTAATTCGTAAATTAATTGAACCAATAACCCCCGTGGGTATGGTGAAAGTTAATTGCTTTTAAACGCTACTTTTATATGTTGAAGGTAGTATGGCGTGGGCAGTTTACAGCTTCTCTGAACTCAGTTTTGCGGGTGGAGGGACACATGGCAATTCACTGTTCCAAGAAAAGGTCATTTGCATTTTATTTCTGCGCCAATTGTTGCACGTAACGAGTGTAAATTTCCATGGAATTAACTTTAATTGCTATTGTGCTGTGGCTATTTTAACAATATTATTGTCTACATCGATAATAAGTAAGCAAGTTTGTACGTATGGTGTATAGGTATACAAAATAATCGGATTTTTTTAGTTAAGACCCCAAAATAATACATATCAGAGCGGACGAAAGAGCACCGCTTTTTGAAATAGCCGAGTTTGCTTATTGTTGATTTGCTTTAATATCGAAATTCCGATGCAAATAGAAACCGACAAGGCTCTGACAAACGAAACATATTGTTGAGAAAAAAAATAAGGTATATCGATATCAATCCAAATCTATTTTTCTTGATCACGAGTCATGGTGACGAGCCTATAAACTATGTCTATAGACGTTTTGGTGACATTTGTAAGTGATATTTTATTGTGAACAGGTAGAGGTGAGTCGTGAGTCGTGAGCTGGCTAGGGCTGTCGGAAGTCGCTAATGAGCCTGTTGCTTGTGACTGATAGGCGAGGTGTTAGCATTCCTGCGTCCGGTCTCACTCTACACTACCACCCCTCATATTTTAGTTGAAACGTCGATAAATACCACTGACCTTTTAGTTAATTGAAATTTAGTTCAACACGATCGCCAACTATGACTTGACGGCGACATTTTAACGCTGATTGCAAATTCTGCTATAAACCACTGATGGACTTGCAAATTGTTATTAGAAGGTCAAACTTAATCATTTTAAAATATTCATTATTCATTAAGAGCTTATTGTTCCGAGACTGATTGACAGCGAACGTATACTCTTAATTGCTAGGCTAGAGGATGTTTTACTTCAATATTATTTTATGGTAAGAATTTATTATTTTATAGATATTAATGAAATTATAAAAAATAATTTTCAAGGAATTGTAAAAACTTTCCAGTCGCGCTACGGGGAAGAAAATAACATAAATATCGTTTAGAAAACTATGATTTAATAAGGTTCTTGAGAATTTGGTTTCTAAAAAAGTAAATGCAAAAAATAAATTATTGGCATCCTACAATTAAAAATACATAATATATAAGTTACAACAAGACAAAAGAACACAAAAGAACAAGACATACTACTTATATACTATGTACATACACGTAATTTTGCTGTCAATTGGGATAGGCTTCTAGTTAGATCCCATTTATTTTATTGGCGAAACAGTTTTAACGAGCTCGATATTACTTTACGTCGCCATGCGGGCAAAGCCGCGAGCATTAAAACATCCTTTATATTAGATATTATTATAGAATTTATACGTATTTTTACATTTTATGATTTGGCATAAAATACATTTCATTGAATGTGCTAACTAGCTCATTGAGTCGAAACGGCGCGGCGGCGCTCTATACTTAGCCAAAAGTTTGTCGTGAGTCGTGAAGTGAGAATAAATATGGCAACAATCGTTGGTAAGGGTTGCACGTCCGGGCTCGTTCGTGGGGCGTCGACGCTGAATCGAGACGAGGTCGTCCTTTCAGAAAGGACACTTACGACGGATAGCCTGAATATTCTTTCATTATATTTTAACAAGTATTTTATTTTATAAAAATGCTCACACACTCGTGCTTTATTCTGAAAGTGCGGGTCGATGCTCAGCTTAACAAGCGATCTTGAAGTCAATTGGGTCAAAGTATTCTTACTTATGTGTAAAAGACCAAAATTTTAGGACTGATCACTATAAAAATCTTAAATAAAGTCTTATATAATGTATAAATTTTATATAAATCAAATTATTTAAGGTATTGGCAAATAAAGAAGGCTCACAATCACCGCGGAGGTCGAACCTTGGTACGAAAACTTGTAATTGATATCTTTGTAATTAAAAATATGTAAAAGTAAGTGCCTTTGCATATTATATACCTATTTTGCAACAGTTTTCTTTCAACATTACTTAAACTTGAGCACATTAAGCGTGTAAAATAAATGTATGCCTGCGTGTGTGTGTAAATATGTGTCCCTAAATTTTTAAGGGTTTTAAAAAAATAATAAATGTAATTAATATTACTATAATTAGAGACCTAAATATTTATTTACGAGATTCACTTATTCTGTTCATTAGCCTTCTCATTTTAGTATGCCCTCGAGTATTAAGAGAATCAAGCTACAGTCATCAAGTTACAATGTAAAATAAGTGAAATATGCCGAAGAAATTAATTATTTCGTAGGTATACAGCGTGGTCTTTGGATAACAAAATGTAATTATTTAAATTGTTTCAAAAGTTTCATTAAGGAAAATTAGAGCGGCTTTGTCGTTGGCTCGTTAGCATATAAAATAAGATTTAGATGCTCAGTGGAGATACAAACAGTCTAACAACGTAATTAGCAAGATCGTTTCTACCGATCCTTATTAGCCCGCATCGGATTCAACCGAAGCGTTCGTGCATATTATGTCCTTTGATTACAATTGATTATATGCTTATTATAAAATAATCATTGCTGACGCCGTACCGTTTTCTAAAATGGTAGAGGTTACTTTTAAAAAATACAAAATTAGTAAAAAAGGTTGAAGATTAATAAAAATACAAGAAAAATAATTATAATCTTTAATTTAGCAGAACTAAGGACTACAGTACCCAGCAAGCGTTTAGTAAGACAACACAAAAGATAAACTAAAGATAATATACATATTTTAGTAAAGCTAGAGTTCATTTACAATTTACAGTAGGTAACTAAGAGTATCATATTTTTAAAATTACAGAAGCTATTTCCATGTTTGTAAGAAGAAAATACTTGAATTCAATGCTGAGCCTTGGTCAAAGAAGTTGATTCATATGCAAATGCAATTTAGATTAAAAGCTGCATTTCTACCTCTGAGTGTAGCTCAGGCAGCAGGCAGATAACTGAATATATATGGATGCCAGTTTTACCGTGTTGTGGCTTTTTAACCAAAGCAAGAGAGGAAATGAAACTATTCTTTAAATATATCGAAAAAAAATTTTTTTTTCACTTCCTTTGTCCAAGTCCCAAGTATGTCTCATTTTATATTTACCTAATCAGCAAGTCTTTTATGCAGCATTTTATATACCACATGTAATGCCACTTTTGGCCATTATCAATGTGTAAATGGAATTTCGTCGAGGATCATAATAGATTTAAAGTCATGAGTGGACACAAGCAGCCTGGATGAGTATTTAGGTTACCGACATATCTATTAAATATATGCTAGCTACAATAGCAAAGGTAATGCAAAAATAGTATGTTGTCAGAGCTCTTCATTTATATATAGAATGTAGAGAAATGCTAGTGTAGTTGAGAATGTTTGGGAGCACTTATTTACTTTGTAGCCGGTTCTCTATAGTGTATGAGTTTTAAGAGAAAATGCACAAAACAAATGTAAGTGCGTTGCTTTCATCGAACGTTTTCCGTTATGAGATGTTACATGTTTTTGGAGAGCATCCACTTAGTATTTTGGGTCAATGTCCTAATGTGTCCGCCGAAACGCGGAATACTTTTGTTATTCCTTCAAATATAAATGAATTGAATGTAAATTACTTCATTAAAACGACTATCTCGGGAATGAAAAGGGCTATCTCGAGAGCTGTACCTTTGAAGATTGAATCTAAATTGTGTTGAATAAGCTGATGTTGTTTAAAAAATAATCAATTGTGAAAAAGTTCATTGAACTAACAACAAGTCATGTCTTTGATCATAACTAGGTGTAATACATATATTGTATTAATTAGAAAAGCCTTGCAATAATAATAATGAAAAGGTACCAACATTCTCAAAATACTGAGCTATTATAGCCAAGTCGCAAATAGATCATATCGATTCAGCGTATCAGTTCACAGAAGTACTAAAAGCAGTATACGAGTAGGTATATGTTGGAGTAATTGAGTGCCCGATGGTCGGGTGACGCGCTTCACCGCCGCTGTCGTACCGTGAATCCGTGACAACGACAGGTATAGCCACCTGCCGACCAAATTACACACACCAGACAATACATTCAGAATTCCGGTCACACCGTCGGCTCGCCGCAATATTGCAACCGGAATAGCCCACACTAAGAGGATTCTATACCACATATCGTTTAATGTAGAGCTAAGAGCTTGTTATCTCCAATGTATTTGTAGATATATCTCCGGAGTGATGTCGACTTAATAGTTCCGGTTATCTGATCTTAAGAATACTCAGAAACCTAAAAAGAGCTGTGAATATTTTATGTGTTGATGTTTTATATGGAGATAGATTTCGTGAGTGACACATAAAAAGTGTGTGTGTGTGTACTTGCCTATCTGGGGCACATCATAGGGTCGATTGGATCGCGCGGCCCGCAGCATCATGTGGTTGGCGAGCTCGGCGGGCAGCTGGTACGAGGCGCGCTTGTTGTTGCGCGGGCGGCGGCGCTCCTGCAGCGCGCCGGGCATGAGCGCCGGCGGGGGCTGGTGCGCCGGCTCCGGCTCGAAGATCGCGCGCAGCGGCGCCAGCTCCCGGCCGCGCCACTCGGCCGGGTGGCGGCGCAACGGCTCCGCCGCCGTGCGTAGCGCCAGCGCCGCCACCACGGTCACGCAGCACACCCGCATGGCCACCGCCACGCGGGCCCCCCACCACACTGCCATACTCAGCCGATACTAAGTAAACAGCCCGACGTGCGCGCACAATTGGCGCGTGCCCACACACATTATTCGATCTTCGACCACTTGAAAAGCTTTTTCCTTTTCCGCTTCAGGTCAGGTGGTTATTATGGTGATGGCAGATGTTTCTGTGGTTATCCGCTAGTGTTTTGCCCCTGTAACAAAAAATATTTTGTTCAGAAAATCATAAGGTCTCAGGTCTATGTGTGAGTAAGTTGTTGCAAATCGTATCATGAATTTTAACATAACGCACTGTTTAATAAATCTAATATTCAGTACAATGAGACATACGACAGTTAAATTATCTGATAATATTTATTACTGCTCTGCTAGAGTACCTGACAAGTACCTGACCTTACATCTTGCTGGAAGCAAATGAAAACGTATCTCCGTGACTTTTACGATCAAATACCTATATTATGTTCACCACAAAACAGATGTGGTGTGTATAATAAATATATCACCTTTAATCCAAAGGTATTTATAATCTACGACTTTTACGATAGGTATACTCGTATTGAAATATTGTTAGATATAGTATATTTCAATTTTCTGAAAGAGCAGACTGAGGATTCTATTAATTTCGGTGAAAAGTGAATGTTATAACACGCTTCTGCTGGAGGCAATCGCTTCGAGGATATGACGTGACGATAAACAAGTACCAACCAGTTACAATATTCATTAGGGGAGAAGAGAGAGGGGAGAGCTACTCTGCATACATTTACATCATAAAGGTATTGTCGATGACATTGATATACTCGTGTAGTAACCCACAGGCAGGATTACCTTTGAGGATGCTGAGAATGTGAAAACTTTCTCAATAAAAACAAATTCGCTGTGGTCTAAGTGCTCAGCGTTTGCGTCTCCCCAAGACTTTCAGTGTAAAAGTTTTTCCTTAATCTTATTTGTTGGTAACAATGAGTGAAGCAAACGAGGTTATTAAAAATATCATTGTGAAGGACAAACACGCGCCCGATCGTTGTCATATCATTTCCCTGCCGAGGCACGAATTGTTGACTTGCCAATTTATTATGAGAACCAATCTAAAATTCTATTCCTTGCAAAGTTTAGCTTATCGAAACGTTAACTTTGAATTACATTTATTTGAAGGATTATATAGGAAGGTACGGATCAGTAATTACAGCATTTAATAAGTAACTATGATTTATTAATTATAATAATTGTTCAATAGATTTCGATAATACGTAATTACGGTGACTTTATGAGCAGCGATCTAAGTCATAAATCCTATCTGAAATCCGTTTAGCGGTTTGAGCTGTACGTTGACTGTCAATCAGTTATTCAGTCACACTTTCCTTTCATATTTACCCCGAAGTGCACCTAGGTTTAGGCGGCTAATCTTAGGTGTAGCCGGTCACTGTTGGTTAATCTTATATGTAGATATCTAATTTATTTTCGGCTATGACTAGTTGAAATATAGCCCCGCCAATTTAAAACGTGAGGCAAATTGCTATCAACTCGTTTAATTGTTATTGTTGGGTAACTGTTATAAAAAGTTTGTATTTAATATTCCTAAATGATGAATTGTGAATTCTGTAATTAGTGCAAGTTGTACCTGGCGCAGCGCCGGGTACAACTTGCCACCACTCACTCATCCGCGTAATCTAACCAACTGATATCGAACTGCTCTGCAGGGCTATTCACTTATTCGTCAGAAAACCGAACCGAAGACCGAATTGTCAAAATGTATGAATACAGTAATTTCGCTGGCAACAGTGCCCTTCAGTCTGGAACACAATAATACCTGCATTGGCTGATGAATGCATGGCAATGGTGTGGTACCCCAGGTGGCCTCTGCAATAGAGCCTAAAACTACAAACTACAAAATGTAAAATAAATCTGTGCTAACAAACGTAAAGTAGCCTAGAACGGTGTTAAATTCCACACTAACAATCCCATTACGGTAAAATAAAGATAGAGTTAACAACACCAGAACAAAAATTAATGTCTATGAGCATAAGCTCTCTAATTAATCCACGACGAGCGCTCAACATCATTATAGAAGTAATTTGAGTTTTGAGACTTGGCGCTAACTTTGAGGCTTATACTTTAGAAAATTCTTTAAGTAACATAACTTTTGGTTGATATTTTTTTATACAATAACTACAGAGTTTGAAGTGAAATATGTTTTTTATATTAATGATTGACAAGACCTAACCAGGTAACCGATGCGATGGTAAGCATCATGATTGTCCTTATTAAACACAGTGGCACCCAGTGACCAGTGATTTTGTTAAATCTAATGTTGTCGGTGTGGTACTTCAGTCTTTTTAACCAACGAATAGTATACTTTGCATTTCTAGTTTGTACGAACTTATATATAATTATTGTATTTTTTTAACTATTATCGAATTACTTGACTAGCTTACGATTGTGGCTAAAAGAAATTCTTTCTTAGCGGATATCTTCGGCATAAAATCTATTGGTGTGCCAAATTTCAACCAAATCCGTTCCGGGGTATGATCTGTGCGTTGAGAGATCAGAAAGTCAGTCACACTTTCTTTTTATATATATTTAGACTAATGGACATGCGCGCACTTTGTATTTTTTCGCATACGATCTATTCTCAGACCTACCAAATATACAAAAAAAATCGTTGAAGCCTTTTAGGAGGAGTTTGGTATTAAACACTGTGATACAAGATCTCCATATAAGTATGTATTAGTTTTTCCTTATTGGATATTGAATTCCGAAGCCATAAGCCTAACATAATAATATTATATAAATGTGATTGAGGTATTTTATATTAAAATTGTTGTTCAAGATTGTGTGACAACTATATAATATTGCGAGTACTTATTGCTTAAGAATACACCAAACGTGAAACACTATACTGCAAAGATCAATTATTTTGTAAACGGATCGGCCTAAGAAAGAGAGTGCCAAGTGTTCCAAGCCACTTTCAGATACCATTAGCATTATTCTTTATGATATTATGAAAGTAAAATACAAGTTATGAGAAGGGGCAGCAATAATAATAAGTTAGCAGTTACTTATGTGGTCTTACCAATAATAATAATATCCTTAAGACGACTTAACTGTATTATTACACACATAAACGCTTAATGTAATTAAATCAATCGCGACTCAATTAACGTATATTTTACGGGACAAACTGAAAGTTTTTAGGATATCAAAAATTTTTCTAGGTTCCAGCTACATATATGTTTATTTATTGTTATTAAGTAAGGATAATCTGGACAATTTAAGCATCATTGCAATCGGCTAAGCCATCAGGTAAAGCTGTGAGTCCTTCTGCTTTAGAGGTTTTCTAAATAGCCTTTTTGAACGGAGCAACCTCTTCTTTGGCATTAAAAAAAACGATTTCTCTAAAGTTTTAATTTAGTTTCCATAGATAAATAGAGAAACAACAAGGAGTCAGTTGGGGTTATTTGATAGATGAGACAAAAATTAAGTTTTTAATGATCCAAAACTTCAATTATTTATCTGGCTGTGTTTGCTGACGCGTCGTTGTATAATAGGGGAACTCTACAGCAAGGTCGCTGTTATCAACCTTTTTCAGTGGAAAAGGGTTATTTATAGCAAAGCAGTAATAATTGAAATCAGCATAATATGTGTTCATAGGTACTCTTTATGTTAATTCAACGTCTTTAGTGGTCATATTTTTTTCTTGATGCACCTACTGAATTCACTATCGGTTTAGAATTTTCAACACATCCAAACTTTCGCATCAATGATATCTGTGTAATATAATTTGTGTATTATACGAGTATAAAGAATGAGTACATAAATGCATAAACAGCTTCAATTATTTTTTTAGAATGAACCAGACAAATAAGTACTTTAGGAAAATGAAAAACAAAAGAAGCTTTCGTTTATTGTGTTAAAAAGTAAGACTGCTACAAAGGGCGACCAAGGTTTAAGGTTCGTCGGGCGCTCTTCAAACACAATTACCAGTTGCTAACGCAATTCAACTTTGAGACCATTTTAATACTGTGCCCGTTGACATTTTCAACATCAAAGAGGTAAAAATAATGCATAAATCTTATTTAAAAAATCAAATATAATCAATTATGCGGATTATTGTGAAAATATAAGTTCTCAGGTTCAACAGCTTAGTATTTTAATTACCTACCTACTGTTAACAGAATAAATAAGCTTTTAAGTATAATGCGTCTATCTGACCTTTACTGAAGAAAAAATATCTAATCTAAGTTTAATTACTTAATTTATGTTTTTGATTTTATTTTTTAAATATAATACAAATATGAATTTAAAAAAAAAGACAAACTTTTAAAAATAATAATTTCAAGCAAGAAAATTTTAATTACTTAACACAATAACTAGTGGTTAGGTGTGTATCAAGTTTCAGTGTCACGAAGCCGTCTAATGTTACACTTTCACAAGATATCGCAAAGAAACCTGAGAAAAAGTTGAGATTTTATCGTGGAAGTCTTGCGAGTGGAAGGGCCAAAACCTGTGGCGTGCTATCAGCGTGGCTATATTTATAATCGGGTGGCGGGGGGCCGTTGACGTCATCGCAAGGGTCGCAGGCTTTGGGCTCGAGGCGGAGGAGGGGGAAGGCGCCGCGCCCTCTGATACGCACCTGCAAATTCGCACCTCCATGAATGGACGAATTAAATTATCTTTAGCCGAGCGCTGAATTTACACGCACCTGACCTGAACGCCGATTGCCTTTTCTCTATAATATATAGCAATGTGAACGCTTTACGATCTCGCATTAACATTTTGCAAGCATCACGTACCGTATTGTTACAATTAAATACGTATCCGTGTTTTTAGTACTGAATTCTAATGTACGTATGTATTGCTATTTTTATGGACGAATCGACATGAAAATGTTTTTTACTACCGTGTATTTTTTAATTTTGTACTGAGGAAATTAATAGATATCTATCTATTACATTGTGTTATATTTGATAACAAGTAAAAAAACAACAATACACATCAATATACAGGTTATTTTTATTTTTAATATTTATTTTATACTAGGTACCTACTTAATAATTTAAACTCATATCTAGATTTTTATCAAAATTTCGTACCTAGTGACAGTAACATTAAACTTCATTTCGAGCCACTAAACTGAGCTGTGTCTTCTGTAGATGTTCTTAACATTAAACTAACCTAGCTTAAATATAATTGATAAAAAAATGTCATGTAGGTTGCCCCCGGTAGATAATATATTATCCGAGTAGAATTATTAATTATAATAAATATTGTATCAATAGGCCTTTTTCAAGTATTTCCCAGAAGAAACAAGAGCCCGTCACCTACGCAGAATTTTACCCTTATAGAACACAAATGGAATTTTAATGAGTTCAATATTTCAATATTTAAGGCAATGTAAATAGAGAAGAAGCTTTTGCAAGAAATTCTACGTAAGTTATAATATTATGTCGAGCTTTATAGCACTTACATAAAAAAGGTCCTATTCTAGTAGCTAGCTAATATTATGCTCCCTGAAGAGGAAAAACATGTTGTTTTAAAAGTGCTGTCTTGAAACGTTTTTTAAATATTTCGGCGCACTTTTCCTGGAAAGTAAACCCTTTAAAACATCGAGTAAAGTAAACATAAATAAAAAAATAGACGAAGTGCTTGTCAGACTATGCGCAATTTAGGCTTCCGTAGTGCTGACAAATCAAATATGAACTGCCTTATTTTTAGTGGCAACATCTCCAAAACTATTAAAGTTAACTTACTTGTTATAGTTTTCCTGAAAAATTCATAGTTGAAACCATATCCTTGATACTTGAAAGCCAGTAAGTAGTTCAGAGTTTAGAGAGGGGGGGGGGGGGGGGGGGGGATTATGGCAACCCCTCAATAACTTAACTATTTAATTATTTCTGCCTCAAAAAGATTAAAAGATTCCAATTATGAAACAACAAATGTATGTCTCACTCTTAAAAGCGTGGCAATTGATATTGTGGCTAAAAAAATACAAATACCTTATAAATTAATATTAGGTATTTGTATTATAACATTTAGTTTAGTCGTATGTTAGTAGGTATTCATAGGCGGATTTAGGGGGCAGGGGGCCAAGGCCCCCCCAGAAGCATTGTAGAATTACGAATTTTGCACATAATTCATGGTCAAGATTATAGTTTTTTTCTCGGTGCTCGCAGCAAGCAGCTCGCGCACTTACTATTAAGGATATTTGAACTATCCAACTGTTCATAGCGAGCTAAACACACATTTTTCGTAGTAAAAATTATAATATTTTTGCCCATCTGGCCACCTTGGCCCCCCCCAGGACCAAATCCTGGATCCGCCTATGTAGGTATTCGTGTACCCTGTGTTTATTATAATTAGTTAAATCCGTTGACCAGAGTAGTCCCATTTCATTTGACGTGGCGTGGGTTTCAATTCAATTATACCTCAGAAGGCAGCACGCAAATCGCTGTTTAGCCGCAACACGAGTAAATACCGGTAATGCCGTCGTCGCGACGCGCAACTCAAATCACCGACCAAATTAAACTTCCTAATACTCCTTATCCAGATTATAAGATTATAGGATCAAGAAGCACACAAATAGGGGAATGTTATATTGGTAATACCTATATTGTTTTGTTTTCCCAATTATAGACTGGAAATATACTGTCATTAGACTGGATATTATGTTCTGAAATATTCGTTGTTTAAAAAACCTATGCTATTTTTGATAAAGTATATTATTTTAATAAAGCAATAAAAGTAGAACTTGACCAAAAACAATACACTTAAAGGGCCAAGATTGAATTAAAGGAATCATAATATAATATTACATCGAGCGCGTCAGGGATTTCATTTTACCTTATAAAAGGCTTACATTCAAAGGTCGCGAGAAATCGATGCGTCCCGTGAGCTCTAACTTACGGGATTGGATTTCTGAAATGTTACTCATTTCTGCCATGTCTACTTTGAAAACTTTTGGTTAACAAAGTATGAAGTACTTTACTCATTTTCAAGCTATTAGGTGTCTCTGGATTTTTTCAGAGCGCGGTCGGGCTAATTTTTAGTGGTATTGGTAAAAGTAATTGTACTTTTATGTAGATTTGTCTCAGAACTGTATTAATAAATTTTACAAAGAATATTTATAACTTTGCCGATGAACCTTAGGCAGAGGTCGACATCGGTCTTTAAATATAGTCGATAACCTACTTATATTCTATTTTAGTCGATGGTTCTGGTGGAGGAAATATAACTTTAGTATAGATATACAATGATATTATTTCCGATTATACGAATGCAAATACGTTTTTCCGTTACGTCATACTTACATAGAGGTAGATAATAATTACATAAGGAAAGAGTGGCATCCTTATTTGCAAGAGAAGCTAACATCCTATAAATTATTAATGTTTTTGTTGAAAGAGTTCAGATGTTATGAATAATGTTAGTACGTTGAGCTTAATACAATACGCAGATGGAGATGACGCGACATTTGCCAGTTTTGCTTTTGTGCTCTCAACCTACTTGGCTATACTCTATATGGCTCGCTGTATAATTTTATGGACCATTTTATACTTATTTCTATTGTGAATAAAATGTTATATAAATCATAATTTAGTGCGTCTTGATGTTTGACTATATTAAGCAATACTATAAGTACCTATTGACTTATTGATTGAGCCACTACTCGATGTAAAACGGTCTGCAGCCGGCCATTTATAGTCCAATCAAATCTATTTTTCTGTACTTTAAAGTTATACATTTAATATTCAAATTAAAAACTATCCATTAAGTACTTACATAATATCCTACTTCTTAGCCTACTAATATAATAAATATGTGAAATTATGGATGTGTGTGTTTAGTACCACTTCACATCTTAACATCTGATCTGATTAATTCATAGAGGACTCAATCACAATTAATCTGAAATTGAGTTTATTGGTTGTCCAAAAGCGATCGATTGGAACACTTTTTACTTTGTAAAATGTGTTTAATTTAATGTTTTTTCTATTGTAATTATGGTGTTTAATAAAGAGTTATCTCCTCTATGTCTTTTTATAAAAGTTTTGACAATGGAAATTCTGGGCACATCTAGAAGTAGGTATCTATATTATGTTAGTTTATTAGTTTCATGCCAATGAATGAGCGGTAGAATCTTAAATATAATTCCTGCGTAAAAACTGACTTGGAAAAGTTGACTATTTCGTAGTATATTATATAATAAATATATTGTATTATAAATGCACTAGTAAATAAACGATCACAAGGTTAACTATAGACAATAGATGTTAAACGAAGGCTGTGGTCTCAAGCTCAAAGCTCAGACTAAAGAAATCACAGCCATTCAGGGCAACGCTGATAAGATAGAGCCGATAGCCCAAGATAACCCTCTCTGTTACACGACGTAAATTACGTCATTACTATTTGAAAACAAGCCTATTCATTAGACGTTCGTAAATAACGTTTCAGTCCATTCCGACAAGCACTTTGGTGCTTTAATATATCGTGCAGATTATTGTTATAAACATAGATACCACCCATTGAAAACTACGAGAATGACGTGAAAATTAGTTAATAAATAATATTATTGCGTAGAGTACTCATTTATCTACATTGTATTATACAATTCCACCAATTCATTTGTTAATAGTCTGCTTTTCTGTACAAAACAGGTTTCATAAACGATAAGGCTATGGAAATTATTTCTTTTCTCTACAGATGATAAAAGCAAAAATCTAGCAGCACACAAAAGATCATAATATGAGAAGAACGACAGGTTTGATATTTATTAGGTTCAAAATTTGTATTTGAAAAATGAAGTCTAAGGCACTCTGCAGACTGAGACAATCTTTGAGCTATTGCAGCAACTGAGACACACAACTTTTTCGCAACAGCGTAGCAGCTAGCTGTTTCATAAATCTATCGCGGCCGAGCTTTAATTGGCTCAGCTTGACAATATAAAAGGTCATTTCTTTGTAGAAAAGATATACAAAACAGCTAGTTGTCAATAAAGTTGCCAGTGAAAGTTGCTGCAATACTCGTAGTTGCTTTATCTGTAGAGCGTGATCTGAGCCTGTCTTTATTTTATTAGCTAGTCTTTCTTTAATAATAGCCGGTATATGGTAGAGTTTCAACGGGGTGATTGATTAATTATATTCACCAAAATTTTGCTTAGAATGCTAGTCGGTGTGTTTGTTTTTGGAGGTATTACGAGAATGAGAAGATATTTAATTGTAAAAACTGTGTATACAGCTGGTACAGAGTAGGTATAGGGGTAACAACAGTTGACCTTTTTAGTAGGTACCGTAATGATAGAACAAATATTAGCCACTTAGTACAAGCTGCTTGACTCGTATGTGTATACTCGTGATGATGAAATACAATGGTAGAACTTTCGCGAAATGGTAGGTAGTATTATAAGCATTAATGTAATATACTTATAGTATTTAAAAGAGTCGACAATAATTTTTTTTTTACAATAATTGCTGAAAATACTGCACTTACAGCACACTTAAATGCGATGGATTCCTCTTGTTCGTTGTCCCATCAGCAAAGTTCATGCGGACTATATCATAGAAAAAATTAATAAATTATTTGGTTTATTGTTGTAAAAACTAAAAAAAAACAAGATTTGCGAGAGGATATCCTAGAAAATATAAGTAACTAATATGTAACTTCAAGATTTGATGAATCAGATTTTTTATATGTATAGGTTATAGGTAGATGGATTACTTGCTGTGCCCAGCAGTTTAGTTGAAAAGTAGCCTATGTGTCAGGGTCTAAACTACCTTTGACAAAATTTCAGCTCATTCGCTTCAGCCGTTTAGGCGTGAAGAGGCAACAAATACACTCAGAGCCATATCCACACATCTGTGCATTCGCAATAGTAGGATAGAAGAAGCATTTACAAGTATAGGTGTTGTAATAGTAAAGCTCGTGTACACATACTGCCGTGGTTGCCACCGGCGTCGGAAGCTGTCGCGCTCAATCGTTACACATTGTTCTGCTAACCTAATTGGCGACGATTCCACACAAAATGCTAATTTTACGACTAACACCATGTTTCCTCTCCATTTTCGCAATTTTCTGTTAACTAAGAACACCATTTATATGCGTAATTGTTTAACTTATTTACATCGCATACGTTTGCAGTTCCTCTTTAACCATATAAAAATATTGGATTTAGTGTACCAATCGCCGGATGAATACTGGTACTAGAGGTAGACATTGACATAACTTTATTGGTAAATTTCATTACAGGTCATATAAAAATAATAAATTATAATAATTTATAAAACATTAAGGCAACTACTGCTGTTTTTAATCTAGAAATTATTAGAGGTAGTAGGTATTTATTAGAGGTATAATAATGCACCACCATGTTTTCCGTTAATAAATCTTCTTCATTCATTCCCTGGAAGAAATCGCTTTTGAGCGATAGAACCGCCGGTTGTACATTTATAAATTGCCAATATTTGCGCGATCTATACAGATTTTGTTGGGAAAATATGAAATTCTACTATACGCCACTTCTGCTATGCGCTTCTACATTCGCCAAACGCGAAAGTTTGTTTGAATAGATGTTTGTTAATCCTTATCGTCTAAACGGGTGGTCCAATTATGCTGAAATTTGCTATGTTGCATAGGTAGCTTATACCTTTAGGATCTCATATAGGCTTCTTTTTAGTTTTCAGCGGATAAACTACTGGGAGCAGCGAGTTGTTGATATAAAAATAAAATTAACGGGTATCTATTTTTTTTACAGTTTAAGTCTAGAGCAATAGTAGGTCTATAGACGGTTATATGGATTGACTAACTGCACCCAGCGGTTTTACCCGCTGTACTGTAGCCTATGTGTTATTCCAGGGTCTAAGCTATCTCTATACCAAATTTCATAGTGTGATTGTCCCGAGACACCTTTATGCAACCTTTTAAATGAATTATAATATTTTTAGATGGATTGTGGATATATTGTGAATATTTAAGAGGTGAAATGTAGGCGTGACTGGAGCTTATGTCTCAATTTCAAACGAACGTCTACTTCATGCCTAGGCTTTAGTAACCGACTGACTCTGAGTGACCTACGCTACGTTACGCTACGTACAAAGGCAAAGGCGACGTTGAAAAGACATTTAAATAGATAGTAGGTGTTGGCACAGGATTAACTATGCGTTATGACTGATAAAGACCTCATGTTAACTTTCACCGGGACAATATATTATGGAGTAAATAAATGCTTATAATTTATTTTCTATTTTCCTGTTTGAATTAGAGAAATCCATGCAATGAAATACATAACGCTCAATGGCTATTCAATTGAATACCGATATTTTTTTATTTTCTTTTCGTACAACATACTCTTTTTTATAAGCTTTTATTTACTTTTACCTGTCCGTTGTCTGTTTGTCTGTCTGTGTGTTGTTAATTTGATTCACTTCCTAGTTTCCGGTTGAGCTAATATTTAGCATATATGTATAAATTGGATGGAATGCAATATTATTATGACATCGAACTGATCTGATGAAAGAGCTGGAAGTTGGCCATAGGAACTCTGTGATTAAGCGACGCAACCCCATCGAGTTTGGGCTCATTTGATTCGTCTTTAAGAGTACTTTGGTGCTAGATATAAACGAATGCTTGTTTTAAAAATTTTTTTTAATATTTCACTTGTTTGCAATAAGTCTTTTGTCAGACGATTTATTTGTGTAGACTATATAGGTACTGTTTAATTCTATTAAATTTAAAGACGGACAATAATCACGTATTTCAAATAACTTGACGCCAGTAATAACCGTCGGGGACTAACTTTTGACATCATAAACACCAATATTAGTGGCTTAGAATAATCTCTGGTGACATATTAACTGCAATGAAAATTATGATCGATGTTATTAGAAATTATAAGCATTGCAATTCAGTGAGGAAATTCCATCAGAATCTAAAGATCGCTGACATTGTCTTTAAGGAGCATCTCTGAATCTTCATGACGCAGTTTTTTAAGTAACATAATATTCCGAGTTTAGTTTCTGAAATAGCAGTTTCAATGCTGTTATATTCTAATGTATTGTACCTTTAGCATTTGTTGCAAGCTGCGCTGATTTACTACCTCGACGAGAAATAAATAGTATTTGTGTCTAATATTGACTAGGAACAATTAGATTATTTATGCGGTGGGTGGTGAGTATTCGGGATGAGGATTGTAGCTATACAAGTGTTTTATTTAAGTGTCTTTGTTTAGGTAGTTATTGGAAATTGAATGCCAAGTTTGTAAAGTAGAAACTTTACGACCTACAAGTTGGGATATTTTGAAGGGATAAGTTTGTACCTAAATGAGCGAGGGTTGAACATAAAGTGTGTAAGCGATGCGTTGTGGTCACTCGACCGATCGGTGCCCGGCAATTAGTTCTCCAATCGCTGAGAGCAGGAAATGTAACCGTAAAATAGGGACACACAGAATGTGTAGAACAGTGGGTGCTCATTTATGTACACACAGATACGAACTTTACTAGAAATTACGGGCAGAATTGGACATCGCTTAGCCAGTATATCCTCAAAGAATTACACATTCTTACGGAGCCCTTGTAAGTAAAGTTCACGTATTAATTTAACAACATTAATGACAATATACATAAGTGATAATTTTTTTTTGAATCTTTCATTTTATTAGCATTGAATATTCATTTGAAATACAATCGAGGTCGTCGTTCTTCAGAACCTGATTATAAATTTATAGATAACGAGGTTAATCCTAATTTCTTTACTTATCCTGAGTCTCAGTTTTATTCACTAACAGCGATTTTCTATAGAGAATTTCCAATGGGAGAACCATTGCTAGCATGGGAGAGCTAGCTTGATTTATTATGTGTCCATTATAATTAGCCTGACAGAGTCGTGTTTCTATAAGGCCATGTGTATTCGTGTTACAATCGTGTGTAAGTGATGCGTTCAGTGGTCACTCATTCGGTCGTCGCTCGGTAGTTAGCTCTCACTCTACGTTCACCTGTTTGTGCTCAGTCAAAACCACAAATCAAGCGAGGCTGTCACCAGATTAAATGCAGTACGTTCAAAACACTCACTTTGCGTATCCATTCGAATGCTGACAGTTTGTTATATGTCATGGTACCGAGTTTTATTATTACACTAGCTGACCCGGGCGCACTTCGTTGCGCGTGAGAGTCAATTAATAAAGCGAATTTGGTGCTGCTATGTTCACTATGATAGTATTTCCATCCCCGTGACTTTGTAAGCGTAAAATAAGGCATGGCTATATATTATTTGCTCCCGCTGTGGGTAGCGAAGAATATCGGGTTGGGTATTTCTATGCAGTTTTGTTCGCTACCGTAGAAACCAATCCTATGTCCTTTCCCAGAGGTCAAATTATCTCAGTTGAGCGGTAGTTTATCGCCTTCATAAATTTTCACGCCTCTTTTCAGGAATTAAAACTATTTGTGGTCCTTTCCCGGTAACTCTTTAACTTATCTCTACTGTAATGTACCTCAGCTAAATTATTATTCGTTACTAATTTCTCACACCATCCTTCCCGCGACTCAAATCAATTCCATGGTTCCTGAATTCCCATTAAATCTCTGATCCTCCTTCCCCCTCCTTTAATACTTAGTCTCCTTAAAGTTAATTTCTGACATAAAAAAACTATTCATTAACAGAACTTAACAAAATATCAGCTCATTTTCGGTTCAGCGGTTACTAATTTCCATGCAAATTTTTGTTGAAAAAAAAACGTTTTTGTGAAAAAATTCCTGTTCTGGTGAGAATTTCACAAAATCCCTTCTTATCGGTCGCCTACGTTACATAAAGAATACGTTGTCCAAATTTTAGCTAAAACGAAGAAGCGGTTACCTTTCCTACACAAACTGGATCCCTCTTTCCTCCCCTCAAAGGTTGATTTCTGGGATAAAAAGTATCCCATATCTTTTATTTATTTAATGTTCCTAAACACAACTCAAACCATGATTTTACAAAATTTCGATTCAATCGGTTTAGTTGTTACGGATTTGCATACAATTGTTTTTTGTAAATAAATCCCGTTCCAGTGGGAATTTAGCAAAAGCCCTTCTCGTGAGTCGCCAAAACCACCTAAAAACACGCTATCCAAATTTCAGCTCAAATAAAGAAGCGGTTAACGATTTCTTACGCAAACTTGCACCCCCCCCCCCCCTTCCTCCTCTTTAATGTAGATTTCTGGGATAAAAAGTATCCCATTTTTTAGGACTCAATCAACCTCTGCACTAAATTAATTTAAGCTGAATAGGGTCAGCGCAGCGGTTCTAAATTTCCCATACAAACTTTGACCCCCCCTTATAAGTTAATTTCTGATATAAAAACTATTAAAAATTTCCTTAACAAAACTCAAACCATCATTTTACAAAATTTCAGCTTAATTGGTTTAGCGGTTACGGATTTGCACACAAAAGTTTTTTGGGAATAATTCCCGTTCCTGTAAGAATTTCACAAAATCCCTTTTTATCGGTCGTCTTAGTTTATGTAACTAAGAACACGCTGTCCAAATTTCAGCAAAAACAAAGAAGCGGCTAACGATTTTTTACAAAAACTTGCACCCCCCTTTTTTCCCTTAAAAGTTGATTTCTGGGAAAAAAGTATTGCATATCATTTTTTAGGATTAGATCTACCGCTGTACCAAATTTAAGCTCAATAGCGTCAGCGGTTCTAAATTTCCCATACAAACATTGACCCCCCCTTTACCCCCCTTAAAAGTTAATTTCTGACATAAAAACTATTCAATGTTCATAAACACACTTCAGACAATCGTTTTACAAAATATCAGCTCAATCAGTTCAGCGGTTACAGATTTGGATACAAACGTTTTTTAGAATTAATTCCCGTTCCCGTGGAAATTTTGCAAAATCCCTTTTTATCGGTCATCTACGTTACATAAAAAATACGCTGTTCAAATTTGAGCTTTAAAAGATGGCCGGTTACTGATTTTCTACTCAAACTTCTAAATTTTTGCAAAAATCCCTTTTTATAGGTCGCCTTCGTTACCTAAAGAACACGCTGGTTTAAATTTCAGCTTAAACAAAGAAGCGGTTACCGATTTCCTATTCTAACTTTGACCTCCTTTATCCCGCCTTAGAGGTTGATTTTTGGAATAAAAAGTATACCATACAATTTTTTAGGACTCAATCTACCTCTGTACCAAATTTCAGCTCAATAGGGTCAGCGGTTTTAAATTTTCCATACAAATTTCGACCCCCCTTTACCCCCCCTTAAATGTTAATTTTCGTCAAAAAAAAAAATTAATGTTCCTAAACACAATCTAAACAATCGTTTTACAAAATTTCAGCTTAATCGGTTCAGCGGTTACGGATTTGCATACAAACGTTTTTCGGGAATAATTCCCGTTCCCGGAAGAATTTTGCAAAAATCCCTTTTTATACGTCGCCTTCGTTACCTAAAGAACACGCTGGTTTAAATTTCAGCTTAAACAAAGAAGCGGTTACCGATTTCCTATTCTAACATTGACCTCCTTTATCCTTAGAGGTTGATTTTTGGAATAAAAAGTATACCATTCAATTTTTTAGGACTCAATCTATCTCTGTACCAAATTTCAGCTCAATAGGGTCAGCGGTTCTAAATTTTCCATACAAACTTCGACCCCCCTTTACCCCCCTTAAAAGTAAATTTCTGACAAAAAAACTATTTGATGTTTCTAATCACAATCCCAACTATCGTTTTACAAAATTTCGGCTTAATCGGTTCAGCGGTTACGGATTTGCATACATTCGTTTTTCGGGAATAATTCCTGTTCCTGAGGGAATTTTAAAAAATCGCTTCTTATTGCACGATGAAATCTTCTTACGAATACGCTGTCCAAATTTCAGCTCAATCCGTCCAGCCGTTTGGGCTGTGCGTTGATAGAACAAAAGTGTACGAACGATTTTATATAATAGATAAGTAAATCTTTAGATAGATATAACTCTTTTATTTAAAAACCGATTTAAATAAAACCAATACTATTTACAAATTAGAGAAATTTGCAACGTTTTAGCGAAAACTGCATACAATTCGGTTGTGCCGTTTTATCACACATAAGTAATAACCTTTTTACAAATTAAGCCTAATAAAACTACTCTGGTAAATTTTCGTTTATGGCCACATCGATAGATGGCGTATTTTTAGTTTGTCGCACTTTTTGCTTTTTGATTTTTTTGAATTGAATTTACTTTATATTCTATTACTTTTACTTCGAAATTTTGATGTAAATTAGGGGCGATGTGTCCGATATAAATGATTATTATTTATTTTATTATTTTATTTTACGTTTCCCTAGGAAAAATTGACAAAATGTTTTACGATCTAGATCGCGCAAGCGACTTTTTCGCATCGTTTTGTTCATATGCGTATTTTCACAGTTCACCTTAGTAAAGGATCACAATGAATGGGGAGAAATTTCCATTCTTATTATATGTATGGATGGATATGGATGGATATGGATTACAAATGTTTTGGAGTTAACAAGGTTAGTATATACTTTTCTAAGGCTTTTTTATTTACATAAAATTAACAGTTTTTCCATGGATACGCTTTTTTTTTAAATAAGTATTATAACTTGCTCAGCATACGATAAAAATGTTTGTCTTTGTGTGTTTTTTTTCTCATAAAATCATAATTATCTTACTATAGATAGTAGACATAAAAGTTATAATGTAAGAAAGAAAGAAAGCTCTATTTGTGGCAAATTACAACTTGGTGATGTAAGGTCTCTAAAGTATTTTTAACAAAAGGTGAGCCGATATTAGAGGCAGTATCCGACTCAATGCCCATCAATCGAAATCAAGCTAAAAGATAGCTCCTACCAAGTGCGAAATTGGCGGGCGTTTTTCTGTAAACCCATTTACGAATGGAAACTACTCAAAGTAAATCACTCAGACTATCCAGAGTAAATAACTCAGAGTACCTACTCATTGAGAGTTCTAAATAAACGGTATCTCGGCTATTGTTCGGGGCTGAAAATTATTATTAGCTAAGCAATTATAATTATTGTCCTCGAAGTCGAAGTAAAGTTCTACGGCACGCAACTATTGTTGACGTAGACCGCTACGAGAGTCTATAATAATATGGATTATAATTGGGTAAAATAATCGATCGTGTCCTATGAATAACTGAGGGTTCATTACCTACAGAACAGTTTTATTTATATTCGCCTAAACATTATCACAATATAGGTATATAGAGTATATGTATGTATAATAGCGCTTTACATATGAATGACCTCACGACGATTTAATAACGTAATGGTATGGACATTACGATAAGAGCGTCATGTGTTGTAAAAAGCCCACACATAAAATTGGTTAATTTTATTACAAGACTTTCACATTTTTTCGGTTTTCAATATTTTTCCTTTTTGCTTTCCAACAAACCTTTTATATCGGTCTCGTACGCGTGCCTTGATTATTATGAAAACAAATTGTTGTTTTTTATGACCTTTATTAAAACATTTTTTTACCTTTATTAAAAAACAAACCTTTATATAAAAAAAATTGTGTGACATTATGTATCTACCTTTGTACACATTTTTAAAGGTGCTTTACAAAGTTCCTACAAAGTACATGGTACATAAATATATGTCATAACAAAGGCACTAAAACACAAAGGCTGTCGCCAAACAGGTGCAGGGTGTTAATTAACACGGAAGGAGGCGCTACTGGGTAAAATTTACCACATAGTGCATAAATTCGTAAATATTTAATTTGCTGATTAATTTACCACTTTAGCTACTTTGAGAAATGTGTGACCGTCCACTATTGTGAATAAACAGCATTTTTGTGTGTTTAATTCAGCTACAACAGAGTATAAAGTAAATGTGGGTGTTTTTTATTCACTAGGTTACATAATGGGGCACGCCTCCTCCCAAATTATCTATGCGAAAGTTTAAAAAATAGAAAATTATGTTTCAAAAAGGTAAGGTAGGCTGCAATACTGCAGCCTACCTTACCTTATTAACCAAACCCAATAGGGTTTGGTTGCAAAACGTCACTGTTTGTTGTCTTCAAGCAAACCATTAAGCTCCCAAGATTGACGTCAGACATTATGGGTCACGTTTCACATAATGACTATAAGCAATAAGCAGGCGCCTTTAACTTAACATAATATGACAAAGAAAGAACAAAGTCTATACATATACGAGTATATTGTGTTTAATAAATATAGGCCTTACCGTGTTTAATTTTATTCAGACGAGGTCCGCTTTAACTGTTAAAAATCGTACTAAAAATGTGTGATAAGTAAAAACCGAATTGGGTTTTCACTATCACAACAGTGGAAGGGTTTCTTAATGGGAGATCCTGTGTGGCTTATTAAATATAACCTTATCTAATATGCTTCCGGGATTTGCTCAGGTAGGAAGGGTAAGGTAGCCAGGGTTTACTCCGCTAAGGAAACTTAACAACTTATCTGGATAAAGAGGCAAGTTGTTGCGTAAGACTTCGTAGATATTAAACTCCTAAGAAGCCTTGCAACTGCAATGGGCGCTATCGCTTGCTTTTGATAGCGTCCAGTGGGCCGCCGTTTGGCATAAACTTGGAGGGCCCTGGTTTCAAACAATGTGTGGCAATATTTTCACCTAAACCGTGTTTCGAAAAGCATTTAAAACTGTAGGCCAGGTTTATCAGCCCACAGCTTAAATACTTTTCGATTCTCTTTTCTTTAGGGTAAGTAAGAAGTAGTTATTAGAGAGTAGAAATTATTATTTATTAACTTAGACAACCATTTTTTGAAGCAAAGGTGATGCATAGAAAATGTGCTTAGTAGGAAAATAATCAACTATATCTACCTTAAAAGTAAGTGAGAGCGCTTCCGCACTACATCTGATCCTAGTTTTATCCGAATCCGTCTAACAACAGTCCGACGTACCCGTACCTACAACATTTTGTATGTTCACTTACGCACTACAGTCATCCGATTTCTGGCCGATATCAGGCTGATCTGATCAATGCCAATAACAGACCAAAGCGAAGTAGCCTCATTAGACACGTTTGTAGGTACTGTTGTACTAAAATGCCAAGATAGAGCAGAAGTGCTCTTAGTACAGGACTTCTCATTAACTTTACAGATTGAACAGTTTTCATGTTTTCGAAGACTATTTATTAAATAAATGAGTAATATTTGACATCTTCATTCTTCATAAAACAATAGGTATTTAGCTATTTGACTTTTCTTTTTAACTTAGATAACTTTGTAAAAGTGTTTTGTCTGCTCATCGAAATTTCCTCTGAAAATGTCTCTCGAAAAAACGCTGAATTACGAGTAAGTAAGTAAGGTAAACAGCAATTTGTCAATACCTTTTAAGCTGGCGAACGACAAGTTTATAACTAATTAACTGCTACACAAATCCTTTTCTTATAAAATCGTGTTTTTAACCCCCGATGCAAAAACGACGGGGTGTTATAAGATTTACGTGTCTGTATGTCTGTGTGTGTGTGTGTGTGTTTGTGTGTGTGTGTGTGTGTGTGTGTGTGTGTGTGTGTGTGTGTGTGTGTGTGTGTCGGATTTTGATTTAGTTTTTTTTGTTTGAAAGTAGAGTTAGTCGAGCCATGTTTGGTGGAAATCGGTTTAAGATGGCCGCCGCTACAAAATGGCGGATAACTTTTTTCTTCCACGACCCCCTCAATATGGGTATGAAATCAAAGGGCTTGACTAGTAGAATACAACGCACTATGACAAATTTAACGTCACCGCTACCACAAAACCGCGAATTACATATTTTGAAAGCGTTGCGTTGGGGGTTATTAAAATTTTTAATTTAATTCACTTGTATTTTAATTATTCGCTTGTGACCGCGGTTTCGCTTGTGATCTCTCTCAGTTTAATTTTTTTCATTAATGTCTGTCTTATATCGAGTGAAAAAAAAATCGAGAATAGTTTTATTACTACGCTATTTTTTTCAGCGAATACCTCTCATAATATATCTGTATTCTGTATGTTAAACTTAAAAACAATACGTTCAGCGGTTTGAGCATTACCTAATAGATTGGTAACAGTCTTAAGTTTAAAGAAATTAAATATAAAGACAATCTGTACCTATTTATTACGGAGAACAGTATAAATTAAAATGGCTAGAAGCCATTTTAATTTATCACTGAAATGATAACATTTAATTTTCAACAGAATAGACGTCTTTTGGGTTATAACTTTAAATTAATAAAATATCTTGCAAGCTCTAAGAGATAGAAGCGCAGTGTTGAAATAAAGCACTATGATCGTCGTGTTAAAGTGAAGATCTATTATAGCGTATTGTTTGCTTAATGAATTGTAATTTATCTTCTACCAAGATTACTTCAGTTTAATCTGGATGAGTGGTTTATTTGTTTGCGGTGAATGTATATATTTAGCAAATTAATAAATTCAAACATTATATCTGTTAATACGTCGGGGCCAATTCCCCGATTAAATTAACACATGTATAATGCATAATCTACCTATTATAATCTAATATTGTTATTCAGTAATATTAGTTGTGAGGTAGTTAGTCGTTAGCTCGGTAAGTAGGTATACGTATTTGCGAGACATGTAAATGGTTTTAAGTTATAGTTTTAATTGAAAACAAATTCAAGCACTGCCTACGCTGTGTACAATTTGCATATGTTACGATAAATACACAAGGCACATTTGCAGCGTCAATTTGTTTACCATCTTGTACAAATTAAAGTGCCAATAGTATTCAATGTAAGTATTGAAAACGAACAAAACCAAAATACATCGAGAGTAAGCTCAGAAAATTCGCTTTACGTCTGAAGCTCGGCTCAATGTTCTCTATTGGCAAACAATCAGCTCGACGGTTAACGAGATTGTTAAAGTGGAAAATCAGGCAAGTATTTTGTAATTACGTCGCTACCAAATCTATAATAGCTTTAATTATAATTTAACCAATAAACTTAATTATTACGGTAAAACGGAAAAGCGCAAACAAGCTTAGATTCCTTTGAGTGAATTATTGAATGAAATAGATTCTTTAATCAGCTTACTATGATGGATTTAATCATAATCATAATTTATTCATAACTAGCTGACCCGCGCGCACTTCGTTGCGCGTGAGAGTCAATTAATAAAGCGAATTCGGTGCTGCTATTTTGACTATGATTGTATTTCCATCCCCGCGACTTTGTGAGCGTAAAATAAGGCATGGCTATAATATTTGCTCCCGCTGTGGATAGCGAAGAATATCGGGCTGGATATTTCTATGCAGTTTTGTTCGCTACCGTAGGAACCAATGCTATGTCCTTTCTCAGAGATCACACTATTTAAGTTTAGCGGTTATTGATTTCCATCACAAATTTTCACGCCTCTCCTCAGGAATTAATACTATTTGTGGTCCTTTCCCGGTAACTCTTTAACTTATCTCTATTATAATTTTTCTAAGCTAAATTATAATTATAGGTTACTAATTTCTCACACCATCCTTCCCGCGACTCAAATCAATTCCGTGGTTCCTGAATTTCCATTAAAACTCTGACCCTGAAGGTGGGGGAAGGATCAATACTGAGTCTCCTTAAAAGTTAATTTCTGACATAACAAACTATTCATTAACAGAACCAAAATTCTGAGTACTGGTGAGTTCGCAAAATCTCTTCTTATCGGTCGCCTACGTTACATAAAAAATACGTTGTCCAAATTTTAGCTTAAACGAAGAAGTGGTTACCGATATCCTACACAAACTGCACCCCCTCTTTCCTCCCCTCAAAGGTTGATTTCTGGGATAAAAAGTATCCCATATTTTTTTTAAGTCTCAGTCTACCTTTGTATCAAATTTTAACTCAATAGGGTCCTATTTCCTATACAAACTTTGACCCCCTAACGCTTCAATTCGAAGGTAATTTTTGACATAAAACTTTTTATTATTCCTCAATACATCCCCAATAATCTTATTGTGGATTTGTATACAAAAGTTTTTTAGGAATAATAATTCCCGTTCCCGTAAGAATTTCGCAAAATCCCCTCCCCTCTTACGGGTCGTGAAAGTCACATAAAGAACACGCTGTCTAAATTTTAGCGTAAAATATAACTGGTTACTGATTTCCTACTCAAACTTCTACCCCCCTTACTCCCCCGCACCCCTCCCTCTTAAAGTAAATTTCTGTCTAAAATAATATTCAGTGTTCCTAAACAAAACTCAAACCATGATTCCACAAAATTTCACCTGAATTGGTTTAGCGAATATTATAGAATAATTCTCGTTCCCGGGGGAATTTCGCAAAATACCTTCATATCGGTTGCTTACGTTACCTAAAGAATACGTTGTCCAAATTTCAGCTAAAACAAAGAAGCGGTTAACGATTTCTTACCCAAACTTGCATCCCCCCTTTATCCCGCCTTTGAGGTTGATTTCTGGGATAAAAATTATCCCATATCATTTTGTAGAACTCAGTCTACCTCTCTACCAAATTTCAGCTCAATAGGGCCAGCGGTTCTAAATTTCCCATACAAATTTTGTACCCCCCTTACCCCCTCTTAGAAGTTAAATTTTGTCATAAAAACTATTTAATGTTCCTCAAAACAATCCCAACAATCGTTTTACAAAATTTCAGCTCAATCGGTTCAGCGGTTAAGGATTTGCATACAAAAGTTTTTTAGGAATAATTCCTGTTCCCGCGGAAATTTTGCAAAATCCCTTTATATCGGTCATCTACGTTACATAAAAAATACGCTGTTCAAATTTCAGCTTTAAAAGATGGCCGATTACTGATTTCCTACTCAAACTACTACCCCTCTCTTCCCCCTTCAAGGTTGATTTCTGGGATAAAAAGTATTCCATATCATTTATTTGGATTCTATCTACCACTGTACCAAATTTCAGCTCAATAGGGTCAGCGGTTCTAAATTTTCCATACAAACTTCGACCTCCCTTTACCCCCCTTTAAAAGTTAATTTTCGTCAAAAAAAAAAAAACAATATTCCTAAACACAATCCAAGCAATCGTTTTACTAAGTTTCAACTCAATTGGTTCAGCGGTTAAGGATTTGCTTACAAACGTCTTTTAGGAATAATTCCCGTTCCCGTGGAAATTTTGCAAAATCCCTTTTTACCGGTCATCTACGTTACATAAAAAACACGCTGTTCAAATTTCAGCGTTAAAAGATGGCCGGTTACTGATTTCCTACTCAAACTTCTACCCCCCCTCTTCCCCCTTCAAGGTTGATTTCTGGAATAAAAAGTATTTCATATCATTTATTTTGACTCAATCTACCTCTGTACCAAATTTCAGCTCAATAGGGTCAGCGGTTCTAAATTTTCCATTCAAACGTTGACCCCCCTTTACCCCCCCTTAAAAGTAAATTTCTGACATAAAAACTATTCAATGTTCCTAAATACAATCCAAACAATCGTTTTACTAAATTTCAGCTCAATCGGTTCAGCGGTTACGGATTTCCATACAAACGTTTTTCGGGAATAATTCCCGTTCCCGGGAGAATTTTACAAAAATCCCTTTTTATAAGTCGCTTACGTTACCTAAATAACACGCTGTCCAAATTTCAGCTAAAACAATGAAGCGGTTAACGATTTCTTTCACAAACTTGCAACCCCCCTTTCCCCCTTTTAAGGTTGATTTCTGGGATAAAAAGTATCCAATATCTTTTTTTAGGACTCAATCTACCTGTGTACCAAATTTCAGCTCAATAGGGTTAGCGGTTCTAAATTTTCCATACAAACTTCGACCCCCCTTTACCCCCCCTTAAAAGTAAATTTCTGACTAAAAAACTATTTCATGTTTCTAATCACAATCCTAACAATAGTTTTACAAAATTTCAGCTCAATCGGTTCAGCGGTTACGGATTTGCATACAAACGTTTTTCGGGAATAATTCCTGTTCCCAAGGGAATTTAGAAAAATCGCTTCTTATTGCACGATGAAGTTTTCCAAAGAATACGCTGTCCAAATTTCAGCTCGATCCGTCCAGCCGTTTGGGCTGTGCGTTGATAGCACGAAAGTGTACGAACGATTTTATATAATAAGAAGATAAGTAAATCTTTAGATTGATATAACTCTTTTATTTAACAAGTGAATTAAATTAAAAATTTAAAAAAACCCCCAACGCAATACGTAATTCACCATTTTTTGATGGCGGCCATCTTGGATTTTAAATTTTATATAGTGGGCTGTAATCTACTCGTTAAGCCCTTTCATTTGATACCCATATTGAGGGGGTCGTGGAAGAAAAAAGTAATCCGCCATTTTGTAGCGGCGGCCATCTTGGACCGATTTTCACCAAACATGGCTAAGAACACTCTCGACTAACTCTACTTTCAAACAAAAAAAACTAAATCAAAATCCGTTCATCCGTTTGGGCGCTACGATGCCACAGACAGACACATACACACACACACACACACACAGACAGACAGACAGACAGACAGACAGACAGACAGACAGACAGACAGACACGTCAAACTTATAACACCCCGTCGTTTTTGCGTCGGGGGTTAAAAACCGATTTAAATAAAACCAACACTATTTAAAAATTAGAGAAATTTGCAACGTTTTAGCGAAAACTGCATACAATTCGGTTGTGCCGTTTTATCACACATAAGTAACATCTTTTTACAAATTAAGCCTAATAAAACTACTCTGGTAAATTTTCGTTTATGGCCACATCGATAGATGGCGTATTTTTAGTTTGTCGCACTTTTTGCTTTTTGATTTTTTTGAATTGAATTTACTTTATATTCTATTACTTTTACTTCAAAATTTTGATGTAAATTAGGGGCGATGTGTCCGATATAAATGATTATTATTTATTTTATTATTTTATTTTACGTTTCCCTAGGAAAAATTGACAAAATGTTTTACGAATTAGATCGCGCAAGCGACTTTTTCGCGTCGTTTTGTTCATATGCGTATTTTCACAGTTCACCTTAGTAAAGGATCACAATGAATGGGGAGAAATTTCCATTCTTATTATATGTATGGATGGATAAAAATTACATGTCCAACAAATTAATTATAAATATAACAATAAATAAATTAATGAATCATTAATAAAATAATGATACCTCAATTACTTACAATTTAAATTCCATAAATTCCTTAAAGCTATAGAATGTTTGCTCAAGCAACCATTTTTTTAGTTTTAATAGCCCCCCCCCCCCCCCCCTTTAGGGAGGGTTTTTAATAGGGTATTACAAGATATTTTATTGATAACTCACAAAAATTCACAACGAAAACAATAATTATTCAATTAACTATTATATTTAATGTTAGAAAAGTTTTACACGCCAGTTTAGGATTATTATTCCTTATTTATATAACTGAAAATCAGCGCTGGGTGTTTCACTTCAGCACATGCTGAGTTAGTACCTACTTATTTGGCGATACACATGTAACAGTATACCCATACTAAAAAAAATTGTGAGATTGTGCGTCGGTGTACCCACACCGACGCACAATCTCTCAGGCCAGGACAGTTTTAGTTTTATACATTCTTTGTATTTTCATTGTTTTAGCTCTATATTATGTAGTCATAAGTAGATTAACGTTTAGAATTTATTTGTTTTTGTGTTGGTGTATAGGTAATGAATCATTTTGTTTTTGTTGTATGTTACTTGTGTTTTTGTCGAATAAATGCTTTTTCTTTCTTTCTTTTTCTTATTTTCAATAGCGCTTTTTTACTATTTTCTTGTGATTCGTTATTTTAGCCAGTGTTGTTATTTTTTTCGCAATAAATTATTTCGCCGCTCGAGCAGTATTTAAAGTATTCCATTTCAACTATTTTTTATATATTCCAAGGTTTAAATAAATGCCGTATAAAATAAGTCATTGGTCAGATTTTTCACCGTTAATAAAAAGGTAATAAAGTAAAATGGTTGATAAAGAGCTCAATGCTCAATGTTCTTGATAAACTCGTGCTTCAATCGCATCGCTATTAAACGAATTAGCGGTGAGTGTTCAAGTAGGTATTGTGTGGATTTTCCCCAGCATTTTCTTTCTTCTAAAGGTTTTATTCCGAGCGCAATAAAGAAAAGGCACTTTCCTTGTTCGACCTGCGGCGATGACCGCAAAAGAAGTTTACAGCCCTTTGAATTTTATCAACTTGAAGCTTATCTTTCTTTGGTTTTTTTACCAATAATTATATTTGATAGTAAAGAGAATCTGATCCTTTTAGGTATCCTATACAAAAAGAACCCTGCACCGATTAAAAAAATATTTTTATGCTGCTTTTATATATTTATTGTGATTTTTCTTAATATTACGGGAATTTATATTGAATCTGTATAACTTTGTGAGTGTATTGGTTGGCCTGCTGATGTCGACCTCTATCGTTCAGGAAGATATCAAATTCTCTGTATCACCAAACAAATCTGCCTCCCTCAATATGACTCAGCATTCGGCTTACAAATATCTGTTTGGATAACACAGATATAGAAAATAAGCGTATTTCACTACATAGAGTCCTTCAGAACCTTATTGAAAGATACGAAAAATAATTCAGATATTATTATAAGATAAATAGTGACGACATTAAAATCATAATTTTTTATCTATGTATAATAATAATGGGAGGGAAAAAAGCTAATAAAACGTTATTTTGGGAAATTTCTCAAATTTAACTCAGAGAATTAATGAAAGTTGCCTATCTCCGCCTCTAGCAATTAGATTTAATTTGATGAATAATTATAATAATACTCTGATATTTTATCTAAGTAACATAAAATATTAAATTATTGACAAATTTAATATTAATATTATTAACAACCTCTGTGGCGCGGTGGGCTAATACCCGCTTGCAACGCAGAAGGTTGCGGGTTCGATTCCCGCATGGGAAAAATGCTTGTGTGATCCGCAAGTATTTGTTTCTGGCCTGGGTGGTTTTAATATCTATTATAAGTATGTATTTACAAAAGAAAAGTATATAAGTATTATATCCGTTACCCTAACTAGTAATAGTTTCTATTCTTTGCCCTAATCACCATAATACAAGCATTAAGTTGCTTAGTTTAGGGTTAGGTGGCGCTGTGTGAAATGTCCTGAAATATTTATTTATTTTAATTTTAAAAAACACAATAATTAGGCACTATTTTATGGTGTTTTTTAACTTGATTTTTCAAAAATATTTATAACTCTTAAACCATTAATTTCAACGCTCAAATCAACACCCAACGCTTGACTTCCCCAGTTAGGCCTTCTGTACAAATGCACTGAATGAAGAATGTTAATAGGCATGCCAAATCGGTTGAAAGTTTGTGACAGTAAAGCTTGTATCACGGTAAAGAGATATACAGTAGTTTGACTGAGCGTGATTTTTGAACATAAATACCTACAGTCGCGCGGTACATGCGCAAGTCATAGGGCTGCCGGGCAGCCGCTGCCCGCATACAGTAGGTACTAGGTACCTACCTATTTCATATCATCTACTTACTTGAGCTACCTACCTACTACCTACTTACCTATCATGTCGTGGCGGCGCATATTAAAACCCAAGACAAGACAAAAGACAAGACAAGAGACAAGACAAGAGACAAAAAAGAGACAAGACAAGAGACAAGACAAGAGACAAGACAAGAGACAAGACAAGAGACAAGACAAGAGACAAGACAAGAGACAAGACAAGAGCTAAGACAAGACAAGAGACAAGACAAGAGACAAGACAAGAGACAAGACAAGAGACAAGACAAGAGACAAGACAAGAGACAAGACAAGAGATAAGACAAGAGACAAGACAAGACAACCTCCTCCCCTTCCCCTCCTACCCTCCCCTCCCCTTCCCCCTTCCCCCCCCCCTCCCCTCCCCCTCCCCCTCATACCCTTCCCCTCCCCTCCTTCCCCCTCCTTCCCTTCCCCCTCCCCTCCTTCCCTTCCCCCTCCTCCCCTTCCCCTACTCCCCTACCCCTTCTCCCCTTCCCCCTCCCCTCCTTCCCCATCCTCCCCTTCCCCCTCCCCTCCTTCCCCATCCTCCCCTTCCCCCTCCCCTCCTCCCCTCCCCCCTCACCTCCTCCCCCTTCCCCTTCCCCTCCTCCCCTTCCCCTCCTCCTCCCCTTTTTAACTAACCCGGCAGCGAGTTGTGCCTAAATGTTAATGTTATCGATAACTGTTTTCTTTTCTTTCTTTTATTCTTTTTAAGTATCCTATGTACTATATTTATATTTTACTTATGGTGTTGTATATTTATTGTTTATTTGCTAAAATTTGTCAGGAAATAAATAAATAAATAAATAAAAATAATAAAATAAATAAAAAAAAAAACTAACTGACCTTTTTAATTTTATTACCTTTCCATGTTGTTTCCATAAACAAGTGAATTAAATTAAAAATTTAAAAAATCCCCAACGCAATACGCAATTCTTCATTTTGTGGTGGCGGCCATCTTGGATTTTTAATTTTATATAATGGGTTGTATTCTACTAGTTAAGCCCTTTCATTTGATACCCATATTGAGGGGGTCGCGGAAGAAAAAAGTAATCCGCCATTTTGTAGCGGCGGCCATCTTGGACCGATTTCCACTAAACATGTCTGAAAACACTCTCGACTAACCTTACTTTCAAACAAAAAAAACTAAATCAAAATCCGTTCATCCGTTCGGGAGCTACGGTGCCACAGACAGACAGACACACACACACACACACACACACACACACACACACACACACACACACACACACACACACACACACACACACACACACACACACACACACTCACTCACTCACTCACTCACTCACTCACTCACTCACTCACTCACTCACTCACTCACTCACTCACTCACTCACTCACTCACTCACTCACTCACTCACTCACTCACTCACTCACTCACTCACTCACTCACTCACTCACTCACTCACTCACTCACTCACTCACTCACTCACTCACTCACTCACTCACTCACTCACTCACTGACTCACTCACTGACTCACTGACTGACTGACTGACTGACTGACTGACTGACTGACTGACTGACTGACTGACTGACTGACTGACTGACTGACTGACTGACTGACTGACTGACTGACTGACTGACTGACTGACTGACTGACTGACTGACTGACTGACTGACTGACTGACTGACTGACTGACTGACTGACTGACTGACTGACTGACTGACTGACTGACTGACTGACTGACTGACTGACTGACTGACTGACTGACTGACTGACTGACTGACTGACTGACTGACTGACACACACACACACACACACACACACACACACACACACACACACACACACACACACACACACACACACACACACACACACACACACACACACACACACACACACACACACACACACACACACACACACACACACACACACACACACACACACACACACACACACACACACACACACACACACACACACACACACACACACACACACACACACACACACACACACACACACACACACACACACACACACACACACACACACAGAGAGAGACAGACAGACAGACACGTCAAACTTATAACACCCCGTCGATTTTGCGTCGGGGGTTAATAATGTTATTTCTGGATTTCCTGATAAGTTCAATGATAAGTTCAAGCTACCAAAAACAGCATAACATAGTATGCTATTTTTTTGCCATTTTTATATAATTTTATATAATTTATTATATTATGTATACATACGTCAAAAGTAAATAACGTAAATTACACTAAATACTTGCAAAAAACTATCGCGACGTCCGCCCGTCGCTGCGTGGCACCCGCTTCTGGATTATATACCCACTTCTACCCACATCTACCGACATCTATTCACTTCCATTTTCCGCCCGTTTCTATGGAGTCAAACTACTGTATATCTCTTTACCGTGCTTGTATGTTTACAAATATAATAGTTTTTGTTGGAGTCAAAAATACCTATTAGTTTTGATTTTATATGCATTCAAACTTACGATAAATATCATCTCCCGCTATCAGTCACGTGACATGTGACGTCAATTTACAGCGCTCCGCTTAGTAGCATTGGTGGTTGTATACTGGTGGTTGTAACACATGATTTCCTAGTATTTGAATTGGACATTTTTGAAGTTATTTATAAATAATTACGCCCAGCGGTTTTACCCGCTGTACTGTAGCCTATGTGTTATCCCAAGGTCTAAGCTATATCTATAACAAATTCGGTAAATACCAAAGCTCAATCCGTCCACCTGTTTAGGCGTGAAAGAGTAACAAACATACATCCAGACTTTCATACATTCTACCTAAGACAACACCGTGCTGAGAGACACTCGCGCGCTAAGCGACTGTTGTGAGATGACGTCACACCGCACCATCACACGCATCGAGTATCGCACGTTTACTTCTATAAATTGGAAACTATTTTACGTATCGAAGTAATTCTTTCACTTGTATTTTTTTTGTTTTTGAGAGAAAATATGGCGAGCTTAATATTCAAAATTAGTTAACATTCTCCATTTAACCCTGTTTATACCGCCAATTGTCTTATTTCAAATAATGTGATTTTTTAAAAGTTTTTTTATTTTGTAAAGAAAGATTAATTCCCATTACCAAATAATGTATCGCTTTGTATGTATGTGTGGCTATCCCTATTGCCAAATTATGTATATTTTTTTCTTTTAATTTCATTTATTTTTGTACTAAATTATTTTGTAAAATTTGGCAATTAAACTATATTTTATTTTTTTCTTATTATATGTATATTACTATAGGTAGGTATGTGTATTCGTAAACTCGCCTAAGAATATTCTAGTTTATGTACTCTGAGAGCTCAAAAATTGCTTTAATTTCTGTAGCTTTACGTCAACTAAAAGCAGGGGGTGGCAGCATCTATCAAGCGGTCCACCCGTGACCGTGCTCTCTGGAGGCGAATATCGTATGGTCGCGAGTCGCGATCCTCAGCTGTTAGGGAACAACGAAGAAGAACACGTCATGTACGTGAGCATTTCATAACAGGATTCTTTCCATTTGGGGGCTACGTGTCAAAATTTGATTACCTTCCAAGTAAATACTCATAAACGTGTAAATTAAAATCTAAAAATAAAATGGTTTAGCCGTATTGTTCGCATTTTGTAGACAATTGTCTTCAAATACTAGAATTCTTTTTACTTTTATCTCCGCGCATCTCGGCGATAAATTAAACTTATTTCGGTATATACCTCGAGCCATCTCTTACCCTGAGAGAACTCACCTTGCTTCAGGGTTTATGACTTTTTGACTACGTACAGACAAAACACGTCTACAAATTACGTTGCAGAAAATAAAGCTATTACTTTTTCTCTTTATAGGACACTTACAGTGCATTATAATTCATATCAACTCATTAGTAACTGCTAAAACTACGTTTTTCGTCTGAAAATAGAACAATACCAGCATTTTTAATGAACAGTTTAGATACGTGCAGAGAATAACTTCAATTTAAGTATGTTCTTGTGCCACCCTCTCTCTAAAGCTTTTATGGCGCTAGGCTATTCTCGTAAATGACCTTTACCTGTAGGTTTATAACTAAAGGCTTTCCATTAAAGTAATAAATTTTATTGAGTCCCTTGCAAAGTTTAATAATTAATGTGGGCGTCAAGTAGATATAAATGAGTAATGTTTTAGTATTTGCTATAGTGAGTACACGTAAGTGTCAATGTTATTCATATATACTTTATACAGGATGAAGATTTACTCACGAACGTTTACGCAGTCGCGGGGCCACGTTCATTCGTGGTCACAAGGGAGGCATTTGTCAGGTTTGGTAAAGGAACTGTGTTAGTGCCATGTTAACATTCAGCTTCACCCGACTCACTTGCTCGCTTCTAAGCAACTTATGTACGGAAAGCTTTTTCTATTCATTTTAATTAACCAAGCATACTAAATATTCATTTAAGTAATGTACCCAACTGACCCGGTTAAAGATAGAACGAGTAGGTATAGTCGCAAATTTCATTTCACAGACCAGATTTATATTACTTTTGGTTTCACTAAAACTATATTGTAATAGTGTTTTTGACATCGTTACCGTTTTCAGTTTGTAGCAATTAATTTGAAAGAATTTGAATTGACAACTAGTTAAATTTATGCTGTTAACATTTTTGCGATTTTATACTCGTAATGTTTTAATCTTTACACAGATAATACGAAAGTTTTGCAGCTAAATTTCAAACCGGCTATTAGATAATCAGAAACTGATGCCTCATTCCTGAATCGGGATTGATGGTTCCCGTAATGGTGAAAGTTCAGACATCATACCAGTTAATGCAATCATAAAAGCTGATGTAGGTTTTTAGCAAAGATGCTATTCGGTCATTAATAGTTAAAGTTATAATAATGTGAATGTAGTAATCGATGAAGGTTTCTGCTGACATGAGGAATTGCTTTCGCAGATTCTTTTTTTATAATTATTACGCTTCGCGAATGAAAATAAACTAGTCTTAACGACTTATGTTTGTCACATAGATTGTGGTTAAATGGAAATCATAAAATTACCTTTGATACACACACATCTTTGTACCTTTGTACAGCTAAAGGAATATTTATTTATAACATTAACGAGTACAGTATCGCCGCTTGATAATACTCGTATTCGCGATTGTTATGTTATCACGAGAATAGTACTCGTACACGATGCGGCGGTGCGTGTATTTCAAATTTATTCAAACAAGAGTAGGTAGCATGGGCGTAGCCAATGTGGGGCAGAATGGGGCGATTGCCCCATCCTGACTCTGACCTGTAAGGTACTTCGATTTTTTTGTGCTCAAAATAAGTCGATCGCACATAGTTTATAGTCAATTTTGTTTGGCGCTCGCATCAATCTGCTCGCGCACTTATAAGTAAGAATTTTTAGTTTTTCTTGACGTTTATATGTATTATACTTTCTGGTCATTTGCATCAAGCTGGTCGCTTATTAGTTTTTCATGACTTTTATATTATTATATTATTTTTCATGACGTTAAAATCTTAAAATAATCTTCTCGAGTAGCTTTTGTGGTGACAATTATAAATAATCTTTTATAAATAGCAATATTTAAATTATTGTCGTAGCTCTCAGATCTCAAAATGAGCATAGAGTAACTTTCGTGGTCAGAATTATGAAATTTTCGTGGTAGTCGGAATAAGTCAATCACACTCTTCACAGTCAGGATTTTTAAATTTTCTCGACGCTCGTATCGAGCAGCTCGCGCAATTATAAATAGGGATATTTAATCAACCCCCGAAGCAAAAACGACGGGGTGTTATAAGTTTGAAGTCTGCCTGTCTGTCTGTGTGTGTGTGTGTGTGTCTGTCTGTGGCATCGTAGCTCCCGAACGGATTAACGGATTTTGATTTAGGTTTTTTTTGTTTGAAAGTAGAGTTAGTCGAGAGTGTTCTTAGCCATGTTTGGTGGAAGTCCAAGATGACCGCCGCTACAAAATGGCGGATTACTTTTTTTTTTCTTTTTTTTTAATTACCTATTTATCTATTTTATTACATTTTTATTACTCAGATAGAGTTTAACGCACACCTTTCCTTGTCAGTTATATGTGTAATATTTTGTCTTTTAAGTAAGTATTCAAAATTGTAGGTACTGAAGGTGTAAGTCCTTGAGCTTGGCAAGGCTGCATCTAGGACCACCCCTTGACCCAGATTTTTTTCTGGATCATATGATTTTGGACATCGGTTTTGCGTTTCTAAACGGGATATCATCGGTATAGTTTGCTAGTAACATTTTATTATAAACTTCTGCCCCACCCTGAGCCCATGGCTGGCTACGCCCATGGTAGGTAGCCCTTTTGCTTGCCGTGAAATTTCAAAATTAAATTTCTTTTATTCAAATAGACTTTAAGAAGGCTCATTTGCAGATAGAACATAATATATTAATATAATAAACATCTGGTATGTTCGGTTTGAAGTTTGTGGACACTATTGCCGTGAGGACACCCTAAATAGCGAGCGAAATGGGGGAAAAGGATTTGGAAAGCAGAAGTAGCCGGTAGGAATACGAAATAGAAAAAAAGTACGTTAAGTAAGTTAAAAGTTTTCAGCCACCTACTCGTACATATATGTATGTACCTGGTACCTACATAATATAAAGATTTACTAAAGAGTCTCTTG
Source organism: Hemithea aestivaria (assembly GCA_947507615.1). Taxonomy (NCBI): domain Eukaryota; kingdom Metazoa; phylum Arthropoda; class Insecta; order Lepidoptera; family Geometridae; genus Hemithea; species Hemithea aestivaria. The sequence goes on from OX382333.1 coordinate 9,020,433, forward strand.
GATAATTGTTCGAGGCAGTGCGTAGTCTCTCATTCAAAACAAAGCCTTATAATAATACCGCACCGATGTAGTTATGATAAAATATGTAAGTTGTCCGAGCATGAGCCGGGTCACGCCGACCGGCGTGCCCATTCATCTACTCTATACACAGTCTCCATGAATGAAATACTAACGAATCATACATTTTTTATTCTACTCTCGTGAGTATGCAGATTTGTATGATGACGTCATATTTATTATAGTTCGTCTCGACATGCATTTATAATAAACTTAGGTGTGAAAATTAATATCCGAAGTAAAATTAAGTAAGTAGAAACTGTATATCAGTTGGTAATCCCCATTTTTTTATAAAGCAGATAGTGTAGCAGTTTAAATTTAAAATATTTTTTTTATATACCTATGCTAATGCTATGCGTAGGCTTATAACTTAGTAATAAGCCTTTCAAAGATATTGTCGTAAACAAATAAATACAAATGTGTTCATGAATCAGCTCTTTGATGTAAGTTGGATGAAAGCTTTGAAAATATTATTTGTTTGCTAAGCCGCTCCTAAAGGGAATAGGAACGCGAACGCTTCGAGCCGTACAATGATTACAGCTATATTTGTCCTAAATCTCATCTTCCTTCATCCTCATCCTTTTCTATAAATAGTCCTCAGGTAAATATTTTATTAGTTTAGTAAGTAAAAGCTTGTAATAGGATCAAATTCACCGGACGCTAGTATCGTGGCGGTGTATTCACGTGCGATCTCATCGATCGCCAGACGCTTGCGGTCGTAAAGAAATGGCTAAGAGATTTTTATGTCTCGATGTCTAGGAAAACAACCTTCCGTATATCATCCTTATATATTTAAGTGGATGGGATATAAAATAAGTATCTAGACGGCGCACTTTAATTTATGGATTACGTATGGAGGTAAATAAAAAATATCAAATGATTTGTGACATTAATTCTACGTTCGGTTCTTAGAAAAAGAAAGTTTGCTTGCTTAAATATTTTGTATCTCATATGATAGAAAAATAGATTTAGCAATTTCGTTTTCATTCATAACTCAAAGCCATGAGGCATCAGACTGAACTCTAAATAAATTTATTTCATGAGATACTTGAAACATTTTAAGAAGCGGCCTTCAGCGCAAAGTACCACCTTAGGTAAGCAAAGCCATAAAACGGGGGATGGGGGTTCTTGAATGAAGTCCAATTCTTTGGTACAGGCACTAAAGCTTGCTCAGTCTGAACACGGTTTGGACGCCAAATCTACATTATATACCTCTGAAACTGGCTACGAAGTTATGCAATTAACCTAATATTTGAGTGAATTAGTTAACATACCTATTTATTATACATGTTATATATAAACCTACAGCTTACAGCTGTGACATAAAAAATGCAAAGAATCTCAAAAACACCGTTACAATTGTGTGCTCAATGCAACAAATTTAGTTTTAACCGAGATATTATATTCTCTTATAGGAGTATAATATTAAAACGATAAATACAATATTTAGTTAGGCTGTCCATGCTTATAACTTTTTTGGCTAAAACTGGTTGAGTTCAAATTGGGTACTCAGTTGACTTTGATTTTGAAATACAAAATCTACTATTTTTAGCTTATAAAAAGCTCTTTATTTTGGATATTATCATCTTATAAATGTTTTTAGGTAAATATTTCTTGTTTCTAAAGATCTTTATGATATATAAGAAAATATAAAATTGCTCTATATTAGAGCAAATTGTTGAGTAACAAAGTAAAGCTCCGCTGTTTTGTCACGGGACATAGTTCACAGCTTAAAGAGATCACAAGTTATGAGATCCCAGTCGCCTCGGACTACCGCAAGTCGCAGGATAACATCAAACCTTAAGTCGCTACATCTGAACCTAATCTCGACGAAAGAATCCCGAAAGTGAAGATCGTATCAAAACTTGAAGATCAGCCAAACTCTACAAGGTACAAAAAAAAAACTTTCTAATAAAACTAAAAAAGGCACACACACATTGTAGTTTATTTGTGCAAAATTAGGGGAAAATGTTTACTTTCGTTGCATTATTAGAGGATACCCAATTTAAAGCATTTTCCTGTTCGACTATGTTTCTCTTTGGCTCATATTTGCCTTAAGAATAAGGTTCAAATATTACAATGACATTGCTTATATATCGATATTATCTTTGTGTATTAAATGATGATCCAGAAAAATAGATAGATGCCTTTCCAGTTTGGTTGCTTAAAAATTGCAGCTAAGAAAATGCCTGGAGATACTTAAGGAATCCGGTCTAATTCCTAACTCGATATTTAAACCCTATATTTAAACCGAGTGACGTATATAGAGAAACAAAGCCGAGCGAGAAGTTAGCGCTACGAGAGCTACGAACGAGTGCTACGAAAGTCACAGATCTAGTCTCGATAATAATTTACGTGCGTTTTTGTCGAAAAGTTGTAAAATTATTTTTCAGAAACGAAATAACTGCCACATTTTCACGTAGGGATATTTTCGAAGATGAAATTCCGTAGAAATATATCTCAAAGATACCAAGAAGGTTGCGCTGAAAGGTCGGAGAAAGCTGATTTTGCTCAGAATCGAATTTTAATGTGCGAATAAAAAAGATGCGAGCAGTGAGATTCCCCTTTTCCTATCCTTTTAACCTGAAAGTTTATGAGGTGTGATCCTCAATAGGTGAACGGTGGGCAGTAATGTTCATTGCTCTTTTATCACTTATTTTTATGTTTGTAGATACTAAAATACCGGTCAAAAGTCATGTTTCGCAGCTCGTACTTCGTTATGAGTATTTATTATTATATTGTGTAAATTGACCTTTAATTGATTTAAAACCACATAAACCACAAATGTAGCAACATAAAATTGCAGCGTGCTCATGAATTAAAATTATAACGTGAAGCGAAGAAAATAAAAGTAATTTTATGTAATCAGCGGTCACACTCAGAAGCTTTATGGAAATTGATTACTCGTGAGTGCACTGAATATTCTATATAATATGTGAAACGTAAAGTGAGCGTATGATAAGTAGTGGCTTACTGGATGTGATCCGGGGTCGGTCAGCGGTCGGGTGGTTAGTGAGTGGTCGGTGGAGCACTAGGCACAAGGGCACGGCGCGCGAGTTAGTTGTGAGGAGGTCGGCATGCGGCGCTCGGCCGGGGAGAGTGACGACTGGAGGCACGGGCAGCGCGGCGCGGACTGGCGGAGCGACTGGCTGCGGCCGGCCCGCGCACTCCGCCCACACACACGACCCGACCTGCGCCAGCCTTCCCTCCGACCGTAGCCGACAACACTTACCCTCTAACATTTTTTACATACATTCGCATAAAATCGCAAATTGGAATTTACGATATATTTACCGACATCGAACGCGCGATAACTCACATTTCTCGTAGCTTAGTGACTAAAAGTAATTTCATACTTCATATGTCACGAAATTACGAATATGTAAAAGTTTTTGCTATAAATAAGGTGAAAAAATCATGGATCAATAGTAAACCAAGCATAATGGATCAATAAAACAACGGAAAATATACACAACAAGCTTATAACGTCGTGAAGCAACGATTAAAATAATAACGTAAGATTTATATTATGCCAGGAAAGACATGTTCAGTGTTTAGTAACAAAAACCACCATAAATATTTATTTTGTTACAAAGAATTGATAACAAGTTTCTTAAATTTACAAAATAACATTACTGACCGCGTTTCTTCACTTCCTAGATTCTCAATAAATTAAATTTTTTAAAAGTTATGAAAAATTTAAAAATTATATTCTTTCCAAATTATTATGAGTACTATGGACTAATATAGACTGCCATAATTAAAAAAAAAATACCTTCAAACTTTTTACTTTTTATGTGAAGAAGTACGAAGGCGAGCAAGACGCTCTCCTGATGTTAAGAGATAATGCTGCCCATAATCAGTACAGTGCTACCAAAGATTTCACAATGATGTGAAATTCTATGTACACTGCACCAACGCTTCCTACTCAAGAGTCATAAGATGTTAAGACTCTTTAGCCCAGTAATTTTTGTTGGAATGAACTAGGATTTTTCATGAAGGGCGTTTGACCTGATAGGTATTACTAGTTTTTTTTAATATAGGTACTTTAAACTTTAAAGTATCTAAAAAGATAAATTACGTATATGTGTACAATGTGTATGGGTGTATGTTTGTTACTCTTTCACGCCTTAACGGGTGGACCAATAGAGCTGAAATTTTGTAGAGGGATAGATTAGACCCTAGAATGATATATAGGCTAGTGGAAAATAATTTTAGCCAAATGGCCGCCGCGACTCCACTGTAGATGTTGTTTTCCGGTGGACCAATTCTGGGCATCTTCGCATAAATGGGGCTCAATATCACGAAGCACGCGAGTTCTGTTTGTCTGCGTAGACTAATGTTTTCATGTAGCTCCACAAGAGTAATCGCGTGGTGTTAAGTCACACGATCTCGGTTGCCAGTTGATGTCGTTATCACTCGAGATGAAGATGCCCTCGAACTTCTCAAATCAGCAACCGTGTTAACCTGGTGTTAATATGGTTACCAGGTGAGTCTGCTCCTATTGCCTACAATGTATTCTTTTCTTCTTGTAATAATTTGTACTTTTTATCATTACTCTTTTTCTTTTGTGTGGCAATAAATGATTTTTATTCTTCTTCAATATTGCTCTAAAGCCCAACGTTTACTTAGTCTCAGGTCTACGGGCACTTGAAGTTGTGAAAAAATCAAATTTCTAAATTAACGTTGAAAAAAGATACAGCCGTTTATGCAGCAAGAAACGTAAATTTTGACTCATAATAAATCAAAATTAACAGGATACTTGACGTTGCCCTATGCTTATGAAATTTTTCAGATTTTAAGTATAGGATACATATTTATTTAAGTATAGGAAAAAATATGAAAACTATTAAAAAAATATTGTAATCACACTAATATTATAAAGGCGAAAGTTTATAAGTGTGTATGTTTGTTACTTCTTCTCGCCTAAACGGGTGTACCGATTGAGCTGAAATTTGGTATAGAGATAGCTTAGACCCAGAAATAACACATATGCTACAGTACAGCGGGTCAAACCGCTGGGCGCAGCTAGTTAAAACTAAAAAAATATATCTTTATTAAAGTAGGTACGTAATCATTGAGGTTAAGCAATGTTATGAACGTATGGCATTGGATGGGTGTCCACTGTCCCACAAATTTTTGCAGATTTTTTTTTCGAAACCTCGCTGTATCTCTGTGCTCGGCACACACTGAATTTGAGAGCTATCGCTTGAAAATGATAGCTGCTATGTGTTTTTTAAGTTCGCGCGTCCCTATTGAAAAACCTTTAATAGTTATTTGTTATACAAGTTATACAAGAGTGCAATGTTGCATTTTAACCGCGTGCTCAGTTTTGATGACCGAGCAAGCGATGGATTCAATTATAATTAGAATCCTGAACGTTAACGAAGGAATCAAAAGAGCACAAGGTCAAAAATCTTTGCACTCGAGTGTGACACATAATTTTTCATCCCCCTCAGCGAGGAAATAACTCAATGATAAAAGATTTTTTTTAATTTATTCTCACCATGAATGCGCGCAGTGTTGCCAGTGCTCTATCTTCAAAAGTAACCAGAATTCAATTTTAAAATTTACGTAGGTACGCTTACTTACCTATTCGTTTGGTAATTATTTCCTCATATTCAGTTTATTATAGTGAGAAATCGTTATTAAAAAAGTTACCAAAAAGTAATAGTTAGAAAAAATCTTGCAACTAACTAGATAAAGTTATAAAAGATTGGCGTATTCTATTAACTCTGCTAAATTAACTTAACTATTATTTACTAGATATTACAGGGAAAATTAATCCATATTTAATTCATAAAAAAAACACTATTGCCTCGAAATGTAACATATCTAAACAAGTAACGTTAGTAGTTTAAAAGAAACAAAAGTAACTTTCTGGCAAGGCTGATGGTGCGCACAAAGCATATTAAAAAAAAAGTTCACCAAAGAGGTTCCGATTCCGAGTTTTGAATTTTTAAAAAAAAAATTGTATGATAAAATCGGTACCACAGAGGTGGAAGTAAATAGGTTTAATTATGTTTTTGACTAACAAACTCGGTGCACACGATGTTCTTAATTTAAAATTTCTTTATTCTCTAGAGGATAAAATGGACTTTTCCAGTCAGATATCGAAGAGTAAAAATACACTTTCCGAGATGGGGGTACGAAAAACAAGTTATTTCTGTCGCTGCACCGTGCAGCCCGCACGCTTAGTTCGCTTGCATTGAGGACTATGTTCAGACCTTTTGTTTACCCTGAAAAAATCGTTACGCATCGTCACCCTACGCCGGGGAGCGCAGGGCGGTATGTGGGTCTCCTCCGCCGATGACAGACGCAGCGGGGATTGGGGATATACTTACTTAGTTTCTAGGAGAATGTTCCTGCGGGACGTCATAGTTCCAGGGTTGGTCTGCAGCACTGTGTTCGCAATGTTCCCTTTCATTATGGACAATGAACATTATGGCAAACAAAATCATTAAAACTATGACAAATAAAATAAAAGTTTTAACGCAAATAACAGATTGGGTTGAAAAAAAAAGGTTTTAGGACGTTGATCTCCGCTAAGAAAGGATTTCTCCACACGGGTAAAGCCGCAAGCATAAGCTGATCTAATACCTATATACAGCAAAGTATTTAGTAGTTAGTGTGTGCCCTAAAGTCACTGCACTGACAAGGTGAATCGTGCCCTCGTAATTAACTTCCTCGCGAACTAACTCAAATGGATGAAATAGGAGATGCAATTAAACAGTTTTCAGGCGTACGTAGGTATTATTTTACAAACATGTTGGCTTCAATTTATTTAAATAAGCAAGTATAGCCTCATAACGAAAGGTTGCCTCGTTTGTAAGCAACATCCAACCGAGTGATATCAGATACTCTTGTTTAAAATGACCACGAGTAATTTTATGTTTTAAATTGAAAACGAAAAGGTGAGGAAATACAAGATATTTATGAATGTAATAAATTTTAACGTAAGCATACGTACTTAGGTATTGTGAAATTTGGGTCTAAAACACCTTTACCTGAACATTTTATATTAGTTACCTACTTAGTTGTTGCTATGCGAACTAATCCAAGGTTTTTAAAGTAATGTACACCTCGCGGTTCAATAAATTCTACATTATAGAAATCCCTATAAAAATTGCGTTGGTGTAGTACTGGTGAAGGTGAAGTACACCTACTCGTGCAGTTTATTTAACCCCTCAATCCACGAGTCAATTACTAGTTGCGCCTCCAGGTAATGCATGCTGAAAAAATGCGTATATAATATTATGTTAATACGAGTTTATAATAATAGGAACTAAACTGTTGCATCGCTATCTGAAACAATTAGACCTACCTACTAACCTTTACTTTACTATTCAAAAAGCCATTCTCAATACATGCCGTAATATAAACAAAAGAAATTTAAAAAAATCTAAAGAACTATAAAAATAAAAATCGTTAAGACAAATCAGATGAGCCCCAACTCGATGGGGTTGCGTCCTTTTATTACGGACTTCCTATAGCCACCTTCCAGCTCCATCAACAGATCAGCTCGATGTTGTAATAATATTGCATTGTCATCCGATTTATACATGCATGCAAAATTTGCATGCAGCACAATCGGATACTGGGAAGTGGGTCAAATTAAACTTGCAATATTTGATTACAGACAGACAGACAACAGACAAGTGAAAGTAAATAAAAGCTTGTTGCAGGATGACGTCACTAATATAACCAATAGAAGACGGATCGCACTTGGATTAATAACCGAAATTCTTAAAATTTTGAGAAAAAAGAAGGCACTAAAATTTTAGTAATAATTATTCTGAGTTGTTAGTAATCTTAAAAACTAAGTTAGCGATTTGAGATTATATCGCGAGCCCGGCGGTCTACTTCGCTGCCTGGACAGATGAATGTCTAACGAACGTTTATAAATGATTTTCCATTTTATTAAATAATATTTTCAGGATAGTGTCGAAGCTCACACGTATTCTTTACCACATCGACGCGGTCCGTTTTCTCATGATTCTCATTTATATATTCTGAATTTCAATGCAATAGTGTCAGCAACTTAGGCGTGAAGAAATGACAAACGTACACACAAACTTTCGCCTATTTAACATTAGTATAATGAAAATGAGTTTATGTAAATAAAAAAATATCTTTTATATTCAAATGACGAATAATAAAGCGTTAAAGTGACAGTGACCTTCATTAAGCGAGTGCAGTGCACGATACTGGCAGTAGATCATCCCCTCTACCGGGCATTAGTCGAGTGTAGTGTAGCGAGAGCAGCTGCAAGGCTGACGCGACGACAAGCCTTTCTCTCCGACAGTGACACAGTGACCGTGGTGGCGTCGGTGGGCTAGCCACTCGCCATGCACGCGCCGCTACTGCTCCTCGTCTGTCACCTGGCAGCCAGTTTGCCCGCTCTTGTCACACCGGCAGACGGCCAAAGCTCGCGACCCTCCGACACTGATCTCTCCTTCGCCGAGAATGTCTACGCTAAAATGTCTAGTGCATGTGAGTTAGCAATCACCGTTACCAGTGCATATTACAAAAGTGATTTATAAAGTGGTCTTATAAACCTGTGATATATTTTTTTCAGGTAGAGCGATTATGGATTTTCGATACAGCTCGATGACGGATCAAACGAAACTACTAAAAACCATAAAAATAGTACAACTAGATGGAGATACCGTCAGAACTTTTCCCATTGGGGAAGCATATGCAGCGCTAACGAAGCCTTCCATATATGACATCACAAAACAGACGAAGATAGTCATCCATGGATATAAAGACAACGCACAATCCGAAGTACCCTGGGACCTGGCACAGGCTTATAATGAAAAAAAAATGTTTAACGTGTTATTAGTTGATGCGCACGATTTGCTCGATAAAGGATACATTTTATCAGCTCACAATGCTCGTTTAGTGGGAAAGAGACTTGGAAACTTACTCGCCAATTTGGAAAACTTTGGAGTGAACGCAGAAGATTTTCACCTACTGGGAATCAGCCTCGGTGCGCACATCGCGGGTTGGGCTGGCAAATATTTCCGACAATATAAACTACAAACTCTAGGGCGTATAACCGGATTAGATCCCGCCGGGCCTTGCTTCTCTTACGCATACAGTGACCAAAGATTAGATAAAATGGATGCGACGTACGTCGATGTCGTGCATTCGAATCGATTAGTGCAAGGAGTGATTGAACCTTTGGGACATGCAGATTTTTATATAAACGGTGGTGGACCTAATCAACCGGGATGTATCATGCCTTCCTGCAGTCACCTGAGGGCTGCGCAAGTATTCACTCAAAGCATAAAGACTCCGAAATCGTTCGTAGGTGTACGCTGTAAAAGTTGGAAGCATTTTGAAGAGAATTCGTGTGAATCCGAGGCGTATGCAGTACTAGGATACGGATCCTCCATGACGACACGAGGGCTCTACTACTTACGTACTTCCGCTAACTCTCCCTTCGGATTAGGTATGGATGGAACCAAAAATATGGAACCCGTTGTAGAAAATTGGTTACGAACTTTAAATATGAATTAATATTTGATTATTTTAGGTAAATTGTTAATTTAATTGTTGCCATAGTATATAATACTCTCTTTGATCTTGTGATATTTTAATTTACCGTTATAAATAAAGTTGCCTTACGAGTAATTCTAATTGGGACACAATTCGGCAAAAGCCTTGCGAATTATACTCGTAGGTAATTAGCATTGAGGTATATAAAAAGTGAACGTACGCCGGAGCCTGGCAGCCTTTGTCGGTTGGTATAATATGTAATTTGCCATTTTATTTAGTGTACGAGTTCTACTAATATAATATGCGCACGTGTCTTTGATATCAAACAAAGCATCTTTAGTTTAGGTGTACAGTGTCATTGTTTCGGTCGTTTGTGAAATACAGGGAGTTAAATTGAGACTCATTGTTCGTCCGTCGGTTACGGAGCGAGCGTTGAGTAAAACAAGAGAGAAACCTAATGTTACGTCAGGCGGTCGCAAATGTCGCAATGTCACTAGCTCGGACACAGAGTAGATAACGATCACAGTACCTGAATGCAGTGCGATGCTAATAGAAGTGGTGATAATTCATTCGTCACTCCATTACCAAACTCATGTCGCCCACCTTACGTAAATATCACTGTGATGCTCTAGTTTTAGACGCTTTAGTAATTATTCCACAAATTTAGAACAATCATCAATCATCAGCGAGTTACTTAAGCTTTAAGAAATTAATGTGCTTAAAATAAAACATGATATTTTATTATGATTACTTAATTATTGCATTCCGCTTGCTAATTTAACGACAATGTAATAATTACGTAGCGTCGATTACGTTATTTATGAGTTTATTAGCAGATCAATTCTGTGAGATTGCAAAATGTATGTGTGTCGAATTGATTAAGAGTAAAGAAAAGTTAAAAAATAAATGAAGTATGTATGTAATAAAAATAGGGCAAAACGAGAAGCATAGATAATACAAGTGAAATTTTAAAGAATCTTTTTACAAACAAGCTTTTATTATTATTACCATCTAGCACCAAAGTACTCGTCAAGACAAATCAAATGAGCCCAAACTCGATTGGGTTGCCTCGTTTAATTACGGAGTTTCTATAGCCACCTTCGAGCTCCATCATCAAATCAGCTCGATGTCATAATAATATTGCATTGTCATCTGATTTATACAGGCATACAAAATTTCAGCTCAATCAGATACCGGGAAGTGGGTCAAATTAAACTTGCAAGATTTGATTACAGACAGACAGACAACAGACAGGTGAAAGTAAATAAAAGCTTGTAGTTACCATCAAAGGCCTTTGCGTCTATTACAGACAATTTAATAGTGGCTATTGAATTTTCTCGGCACACCCGTTGGTGACAAATAAAACCAATTCTGGAGCAAACATAAGAAAAGAAAATACAGACGACTTCAGTGAGGAATGTTCGGACTCAAGTACTGAAGTCGTTGAAAAATATTAGTAGTATGAACGAGTTAATCTCAGCTTTTTGCAGTCCACGTTACGTATAAGTAAAGCATCAATCAATAAAAAAAAAATGCATCTTGGGATGCAATCTTTCGATTCAAGAGTCGTATCTCCTTTTACGAAGCGAAATTAATAGTTTCTATTATAGTTTTTTTTTCAATACATTCTCTATATCAATAGAATTCATGTAACTTGGTTGACTTCCTTGCCTTTTGTACCGGAACACAATTATATTTGAGATCTGTTGCGGTCTGTTGAGGGAACTGCGCAATGTTTTTGTTACATTCTTTATAAGATTGATTGCACATCTACTTTGTGTTTGCGCTCGGTGTGTAGTTAATTAGGTAATGGCGCTTGTGCCCAAAGAGAATATAATAGTAACGCTTGTTCCCGAAATAGATATGTACATTGAAATGAATAAAAACTTCTGACTTCTATTATTACATCCTGCTACTATATGATAAATGCGACAATATAGATGTTTGTTTGTTACCTATTTACCTTTGTATCCTATGTACTCATAAACCTGTGTAGGGTAGGGACCACCTTGTTAAATGTAAATATTGGCAGATGTAATTAAGTATTTCGTTCTACCTATTCACATTTGTATAATGTTATTTAATATTTTACCATCAAATATCCGCTTTACGTACGCAACTTGCCATATAAATCGTCATCGCATATTTCTAAGTAGGTTTATCAAAGGAAAGGGTAGAGCAAAATCAATCCTGCGAACCAATTTGAAATGTTTCAATTCACTTCACTGATTGCAATAATATCGGTAAAAATGGTGGATCAAAAAATATGATACTTGCCTAGTCTGGCGTAAGTAAACCAATTAGGGGCCACTTCACTAATTTCGGGCATTGCGTCACTTTGCCTAAAAGTTTGAGAATTATAATAATTATTTCAATAATCACCATGATTCATGTTTTTTTGAGTAGGAAGCAAACCAACTGGTGTAAATATTTATTTATATCCACGAAATACTTTAGACTGGAGTGCCAAATTGAATTTACATCCAACGTAATAGATAAATCTACATAGGGAAAAATAGGTCGTTTCCATGGGGACGTTCATCCTACGTTACGTGATGACCACATTACAAGATCTGAGGATTATTTGTTTGGGTCATGTGTTATTTATCTGTGTTATCACATGATTACCTGCGACAAAGGGATCCTTTGTCGCTGGTACGAGGATATTTTATTTTAGGGTGCCAATTGAGATTTTACTCACATATCCCTTTGAGACGATTCTATTGATTTCAGGAGAGGAATGCTAATCTATGAGCGGGCGCGATCTCTCCCAAGTGAAGGGTCATGGGCTTTGTTCATTCGGCAGAACATAATAGACAATTTGCTATTCTTGACCTCCTTCTTTAGTCACGCAAAGATTATATATGCAACAACCGATGACGACGATATTATTGTAACTATACCTAGACTTATCTTTAATTACGAAAAAAGACAAGGCTACAAATTGAATTAGAACTGTAGTTGGGTGAAAATTATTTCGAGGTTCTTTAGGTGTCACACAGTGATTGTGGCTAAGTTATTGCATAAAACACACCGCTTTTTTAGATAGCATCATAATGGTTTAATATATATATACATACATATTAAAATAAAAATCATCACACTAATATTGTAAATGCGAAAGTTTGTGAGTGAGTGTGTATGTTTGTTAATTCTTCACGCCTAAACGGGTGGACCGATTGAGCTGGAATAACACATAAGCTATTTAGAGCTAGGCTATATAGTAAAGCGGGTAAAACCGCTGGACGCAGCTAGTAATTCCATAAATAATAACAATTTCAAAAATAAAAAATAACAACCAATGTAAATTCCCGCGAAAATTGGTATGTGAGACTTGTTACACATGGCGGCGCGCGCCTTTAGAGTAACATTACTTATTATAATCTATTCATAATACTGTATTTGGTCAGACGTTTCACTCACGAATCACTAATGAACATAATTTTAAAAAAAATATTTTGAAATAAGCTCGTATTTTAAGCACGAGGCCTAAAGAGCAATTGTCACGCGCTGGCTTTACTTCTAAACTTACGTTAACACATATTTACATATATCTAAAATTCAAACCATCGCACTATTCTTTTTTTAACACTAATAAAAAGTACGTTTCACGGTCTTCGACTTCGGTGAAGAGTGTTCGTGGAAAGTGCAATTAAAATCCAGGGGCAAGAAAAGTTATTCATACCTATCATTTTGTCATCGTCATTGCGTAATTTCGGTGGTTTCTTTTTAATATCTAAAAATGATACATGGAGTCAATGAATTTAAAAGTCAGTTGTGATAATAATATGATCGAGAGTACAATGCAGACTATGTGTAACTTATATTTTATATAGTTCGTTGATAAATAAAAAATCTCTGGTTTTTTATCATTTCGGTGGCGTAATTTCGGTGATATTTTGACCACCGAAATGATGAATATTCCATACAAAATTTCGATGGAAGTGATAGAGAGGTGCCTCATGTATTAATGCTAACACTTATTACTTTCACTTTAATCGAGTGTAGGCATCCATTACAACGACTTATTACGTACAATCAGAATAGATTGAACAATTTACTATGAATAATTTCATGCCCAATTAGATCGCCCACACAACCATACGTATCTAAAATCTAAACATATCGTTTAGAAGAACATAATATCGTCGTCATCGTGTAGGCTGGGGACTATTTTACATCTTATCGATCCAGGTAGGATGGTATTTTAGTTAGTCTATTTATGATATTTTCTAGAGATGGAACAGCGCGGCGCGGCGTTTCAAATAAAAAAAGTTAAACTAAAAAGTTTAGCAGCGGTCGGCAACGTTTTCGCATGAGCGGGCCACAAATGCTATGAGAATATTACCGCAGGCCGCACCTTTACTGAAGAATTTTTCGAGGAAAAGTGTAAGGTTAACTATTAAGTGAGCGGGGGCGGACATTTATTTACTGAGATAGTTTTTGCCAGCTCATTTAAACTGTAAGTTTTTGCATTACATTAATTTAGAATACTTAAAGGTGCGAGCAGCTTTCTGCAGATGTAAAGATTAACTTTTTTAATTTTGACTATAAAATACGCAATCTACTTACTACTATCTACTGCTCTACGTTATCTACTGCTTCACCTAAGCGCTGAAAATATTCGTAACTTTGAACATGAAATACGCGTGAGCGGCTCGCTGTGAGCGCGAAGAAAATTTTATAATTCCGACCACGAAATGTGCGCCACCAGCTCGTTTTGAAAATCTAAGCGCTAAGAAAATTTAAATAATCTGATCAACAAGTGCGCGAGCGCCTCGAAAATTTTCAAACCCCGACGTTTAATGCTTTGCGCTTAGCTTAGCGCTCAGAAAATTAAATAATTGAACCTTTGTACGGTACCCGACGTTTTCTTTTTATGCGGTTTTGTGTAGACCTTCTTATGCGCGGGCCGTACGATAAAGCCTATACTATAGACTATAAGCCTATACACAGTATATACTCAGTACTATAAAGGCCGCTGGTTGATCGGCTTGTATTTTATTATTTTATTTTAAGAAAGCTTACAGCGAGGTAACAGTATAGGAGGTTAAATACATAATATGGATTAGGTACATAATATGGATCTCACAACTTTTAACGGTAGAAGAACTGAGTGGCGAGACTTGGTTTTTTAACTTTTTTACATGTTTTTGATGGCATTAGTTTTTCTTCGATAACCTTTCCCTGTTTTTTCATGAAATTCAATATTTCATAAAGTTCCGTAAACTGAACCAAAAATGAACCAATCATGACATTAATAATTTATTTGGTAAAAGTTATTTTAGAAAAATAACAGATGTAATAAAAGTAACATTAGCAATTAAAGTGAACAAATAGGTATGTTATATGAAAGGTTCTTAATTCTTACATACGAACTCTAAGTATTTCAAAAGCTGTTTTTAATTACTTCCATGGGCGGTGCTACCTACATTGTTAAAGAAAAATTAAGTAATACAATATTGCTTACTGTTCCGGGTTCCGTAACCGTTTAAATTTTAAATCATATAATTTTGATGTCAGTCTGAGAGAAACTATTCGTTGATTAAATAATGACGTCCCGATGACGCAGCTTGGCTGCGTGGTGAGTGCAGCATCTCATTGCATGCCTCGTGACTCGTGCCTGCTTGGAGTTACTTACGCTATTAGCCTTCGGTCAGGTGTTAGGTAGCTTAGTGGGTCAAATATGCGTCGTAGGTTTGACTGAAAATAGTCAAAGGCTGAAATTGGAATTCAATTCGAGGTATGACTAAGCGCCTTGGTCAAATTTAGGATTGACCTGTCCAAGCTACGATTGCCCGCACAGCGGCCTTTGACTATAACATAATATAATTATGCATAATACGCCAGTTAATAAAAAAGAGCAATAAAGCCATATTACGTGAATTGCAAAATCATAAACCTAGTCACAATATCTATTTGTGTAATGGTGTACTAAAAAAGTTTGTGTCAATCCGCTTATGGTTCCGCTCATTAGTCAGTCAGTTATTTCCATTCATATAATATACAGAAGAAGAATACATGTAACCAAGGAAATAACATGTAACTGTAGTTTTATCATCGTCAAAGCCTTCGTTTTATATGGAGGTATTATGCGAATCTTCATCCGTTTTTAAGGTTGCGTAGTCAACTGGTAACAAGCGTGGATAAGGTAACGAATTTTAATAGTATCGGAGATATTGTCATTGAAAAATAAAGCAGTTAATATTCGATTTTTCAGTTATTCGGATATTTCGATTAACAAAAAGACACCATGTTTAACTCTATTATAGCCAGGGGGAGGGCATCGGCGGATTTTTTGTATATCAACACTGGTTGTATTTGCTACCCCACTCGTAGCGCCACGTGACGCGCCGTTTAGTGGCGGCCAGTTTAAGGAACTACGCGGGCCTCACGGAATATTCTCTTTAACAAAAAAATCACGACTTCTTATTTTTTTATAAAACTGTTTACCGTATTATTTTATAATAAAGTATACATATAAAATATCTAAATTTATTAAATCGATTTTTATATCCTTAGAAATGTAAAATAATCCTCAAAATTATGATTATTTTTTGTTCTAGCGAGGGATCAAGTTATACTGGTCAGGCAAATTGCCTCTCTTTCTAATAAAGCATTTTCTCCAAATAGCTATCCTTGTCTATTGACTCGTATTTAGCCAGTGTTGTGAATATTTTGACGATTGAATCGATGCATGATAATCGATTAGAGGACAAATGCATACCACATCTTCGACCAGGTCTAATTGCATGCTATCTTTAGGTACAACTAGCGCATAATATGTTCTGTAGGCCCATGTTGACGACTCATAGTTCAGTACGACTACTACGGAAATTCATTTATTCCTATCCAGTTTTACCCATTGAAAAGTACCTACTGTTACCTATTGTCAAGAGCCTAGAGAGACTTATAGAGCCTAAGCTACCTATTATACCAAATTTGATTAGTTCAGCTGTAAATATGTTAAAAATAGCTAATGTGTAATGTGTATGTTCATTAGAAATATTCCAAAATAACATTGCAAGAAATGAGTTTTAAGGGGTTTGCCCACTATACCGTACCATATGCTCGTTTGCATTTCTTCTTTCTCTCGTATTTTGCCCGTGTTCAAAACAGAATCTAATCACGAGAATGCAGTACCAATTTCATTTTTGCATGCCTATCAATATAATATGTTGCTTACATGTTCAAGCATCTTTGCGTGTTAACCTTTTTCGTTGAACTG
Source organism: Hemithea aestivaria (assembly GCA_947507615.1). Classification (NCBI taxonomy): domain Eukaryota; kingdom Metazoa; phylum Arthropoda; class Insecta; order Lepidoptera; family Geometridae; genus Hemithea; species Hemithea aestivaria. The sequence goes on from OX382333.1 coordinate 9,037,222, forward strand.
GCAACAGATGAACTTAGATGAGTTTTCTTTATTAATAATGAAAATAAGTTTATATTATTATCTTTTTATCGGTCATCATTCGTGGCTATAAACCCGTACACTCACTGCATTCTAGTCCCCACACGCAGTTGTTTGGCAACATCGCATGCCATGGATAGAGCTGTCAGTATCAGCAACATATTCTCAGCGATATTTATTGTTAACGCTCCGTGCAAGGCTCGTAACGATGTTCTCTTACTTTTTAATACATACAATACTGCCGTGGTATATATATAATATATAATGCGGTTATCTACCAAAACCTAATTTTAAGCTATGAGCAATAAATAAATGGAAATAAGGTTCATAATGGCATGGGCCAGATGTTTATCTTTGTAAATAAACGGCATAAACTCGTTCGATCCTGTACGAGGATCTTCTTTAAGGAGTAGCTGCAGTCGGCACGAAGCCGAAGTAAATACAAGTGAGTTTATGCCGTTTATTTACAAATATACGATATATGAATACTCACGAATCGTTTAGTGTAAAAAGGGCCTGATGTTATTTTTCGGTTTGGCATGTTCCTAAGACAATTATTATTATTGTATGATACGGTATAATGGACAGTCGCCTTGAAGTCCTTGTCATTTATAAGTTGACAACTAAAGCAGATTTTTTAAAGTGGGTTATTCTCATAAAATTTTATCGTGGCAGTATCGTCACAATTTATTTTTTAACCCCCCACGGAAAAATACGGGGTGTTATAAGTATGACGTGTCTGTCTGTCTCAGTATTACGAATTTTATTTTTTTTATTTTTTGAGATTGTTTTTGAAGTGAAAACTTCTTTAGCGGCGCTGAGCACTTTTTTTTGTATGGGTAAAAACTTTCAAACTCGCGTCAGGGTCACGTGATGCTGATCGAAAAAGCGTAAGATCGAGGGGAAGGGAGAGGAACTAGTATCTCCCACTCTTTCTACCGTGCCTGAGTGTGCTGCTCTGTTTAGGCGGCACAGGGGGCTTAGACAAGCGCGCGCCCGATATTTTTTTTTATATTTTATATTTATATTTTTATATTTTTTTTTATTAGACACTTAAATAGGTTCGAATCAAAACTGTTTGTTTCTTACTTCAGTTATCATAAACCAATTGTATCAGTTGTAAAAATTTGCGATGATGATTCTGATAATAACGATGGTGTAAAAGTCGTCGAAATTATGGATGGAAGTTGATTTTTCTGAGAGATAAAATTTAATGTAATATATAAATAACGATATAATATTATAAATAACAACATATAAATTGTCATATTTGTGTACGATAGCGCAATAAATAAACATTGTATTCTACCTCATAAATGATAGTATTTTTATACTTATAATTAAACACAACGTTAATATTGAAGTTTTCACTTCTGCCGGCACTCCCGGAGTGCTACCTTTTTTTACAAGCTTTATATTACTTTCACCTGTCTGTTGTCTGTTTGTCTGTCTGTCTGTCTGTCTGTCTGTCTGTCTGTCTGTCTGTAATCAAATCTTGCAAGTTTAATTTGACCCACTTCCCGGTTTCCAATTGTGCTGAAAATTTGCATGCGTGTGTAAATCGGATGACAATGCAATATTTTTATGACATCGAGCTGATCTGATGATGGAGCTAGAAGGTGGCCATAGGAACTCTGTCATTAAACAACGCAACCCCATCGAGTTTGGGTTCATTTGATTCGTCTTGACGAGTACTTTATGATGCAAGATGGTAAGAATAATTAAAGCTTGTTTTTTAAAAGTATTTTTAAAATTTCACTTGATTTAGGTAGAAATAGTCTAGTGTTCTTAGCCGCCATGAAATGGTTCTTACATTTTTTTCCACAACTCCCTCAACATGGGAATTAAACGAAAAAGTTTGATTAGTAGAAAACTACAAACTATAATAAACAGATTTTAATAAACTAACATCTGAAAAACTAAAAGATGGTTGCAACCACAAAATTACATATTTTGAATGCGTTGGGTTTTTTTTTTAATTTTTAATTTAATTCACTTGTGTTGTAAAAATTGGTAATTCCCGTGTTCCCCACTATTCGTCCCACTAGTGGGGCAGGTGGAACTGCCAAATATTTTTTGCTTCTCACGCGCCCCACTGATTGCGTTTTAGTGTGGCGGGTGATAATATTAAAAAAAGTACACTTCACTCGCCCCATCAGGGCGCTGTAACTCATGCAAAAATATAATTTATTGGGCACGACTAAATGATGAATGGTGTTATTAATGCAAATATTTTGCGAAGAACTAGGAGATCAGAAATTATAACGAACTATGTACTATTTAGTAGACAAACAACACATAAGAAAATCATCCCATCTGATAATATATTATTAAAATCTCGTATTGCGGTGATTTTAGTCGCACTTTCCTGATTAATTCGAACTAATATGACACGTGAAGTTGCGTAAAGTTACCGTCATTTTTCGTGACAAAAGATCATCTCGTATTTTGGTATATAAAACCTATGGCGAATGCGAGTCAGACTTGCGCACAAAAAGCTACGTATCATTCATTATCTATACAACAGGGAGACACTTTTATAATATTATGTCTATTATTTATAATATTTACAATATTATCATAATAACCTCTTGTTTAATCGCATCACGCGGCGCTGCGAGTAGGTTAGTGAAAACCTACAGTATTGATATACAACTATAAAATTTGCTAAAATATAAAAATGCTCCGATGCCATTCCCCTGTTTTTTTTTTTCAATCGAGATACCTACAAATTTAATATTTTCTTTTTTATGAGCGGATGAGAATATACCATCCACATCATGAAAACGTCATTTTTTGTTATAGACTAAAATAAGTACCGAACAAGAAATGAAAACTCTTTTTAAAAGTTATTCACCAAAAACATAAAAACCTGACCTCTTTTTAACCCCGAAGCAAAAACGACGGGGTGTTATAAGTTTGACGTATCTGTCTGTCTGTCTGTGGCATCGTTGCTCATGTACTTTGTCTTACTTCTGGGTCCCGTACAGATGAACGGATTTTGATCTTGTTTTTTTGTTTGAAAGTAGAGTCGAAAGGTAGTCGACAGTTTTCTTAGCCGTGTTTGGTGGAAATCGATCTAAGATGGCCGCCGCTACAATTTGGCGGATTATTTTTTTTCTTCACAACCTCGTCAAATGTAAGGGTATGAAATGAAAGGACTTGACTAGTAAAATATATGCATTACATTTAATACATTTAAAATCCAAGATGGCCGCCGCTAAAAATAGCTGATTAATTATTTTCTCCATAATCCCGTCAATGTGCGCATCAAATGAAAGTTGAAAGGGCTTGACTAGTAGTAGTATGTAGTATATATTATTATGATAAATTTAAAATCAAAGATGGCCACCTTCCACAAAATAGGTAATTTTGAAAACGTTGCGTAGGGGGCAATTTTTTTTTTAATTTAATTCACAAGCTTTTTTTTACATTCGCCTGTCCTGTTGTCTATAATCAAGTCTATAATCAAATATAAATCGGATGTCTTTAAGAATCTAAATTTATATATGGAAAGAGTGACTGACTTATTGACTGACTGATCTATCAACGCACAGCCTAAACCGATGGACGGATTTGGTTGAAATTTGGAATATTAATAGGTTTAATGACGTAGACCTTCACTAAGAAAGGATTTTGCCACGCGGGCAAAGCCGCGAGCACAAGCTAGTATTTTATATTTGACTTGTTTAGAACTAAAACGCTATTTTGCTATAAGATGAAATCGGAACTAACAATGTCTTTGGAAAGCAAAAGTCTTCCTTTATGATTTCCGACATTAACACCATTTAAAACAAAAGATCAGATTTGCAACCGTGCGTATGTTCTGCCTCTTAGTCAAAAATATTATATTATCGCTTTGTAATCGATTACTTGGCATAATCGAGTTTTAAATTGAAACTTTTTCGTTGCCCATCACTAAAACCAGCGTAGCCAATAGGAAAAGTGGGCGGAGTCGTCAAATTGTGAAAAAATTTATTTCAAGGAAAACTTTGTCTATTGCCCCTCTATTGGATATGTCCTCGATGATTATAGCCCACACAACTCACAACCTCTATTTTGTTGACGTTTCGTAGGATGTAATTACTTTTTATTACATTTTTATAATGTCTGACGTAGGTAACTCAACAGAAAAGACGTTACACTCGGCTACACCAACCTCACTTGACTCGCCTAAAATAAATCTCCTCTCACATAAAATCGTTTGTCCTGAATAATCTATCAACGCACAGCCCAAATCGGAGCACCGATGAGCTGAAATTTGGACAGCGTGTTCTTTATGTGACCTAGGCGACAGATAAGTCAGGGATTTTGTATAATTCTCACGGGAACGGGAATTAGAAAACTGTTCCCAAATAACGTTTGAATGAAAATCAGTAACCGCTGAACCGATTGAGCTGAAATTTTGTAAAACGATAGTTAAAGTTCCGTTATGAACATTAAATAGTTTTTATGTCAGAAATTATTTTTTAAGGGGAGGATACAAACTATCCCATATCCTTTTTCGGAACTTAAGCTTGGTTTATTTACCATTTATGTATGGGAGATGAGAACAGATCAGAAGAATGGGATGAGTAACCGCTGCCCCTATTTTGATAGAATTTAAGGTACCTAGCTTAAGTTCCTGATGTCCGATCACAAAGTCTTTGACTTTCTAGGACATCATAGATAAAATAAGGGGAAACTCTTTTATCCTACATACTTATGGCGTTTCGTCCTGTACAAACATTATTCTAGTAAATAAATTAATAATTTCTACTTAAAATATATATATTGTGCATCAACGTAACAGATAGATAATTCTTAATTGTACACCACATTTATACATATTATAAATTCTTAAAATAAAGGTTAATAACATAATAATTGTTAACATAACTACTGTAACAACATCAAACATTACCATTTTATTTGTAAATTCTATCTCTCTCATCTCTTGTTATTGCATATTGATAATATAATATCATGATAGCTTGTTTATATATTAGTGTTGGGTGCAACCGCTGCACGGAAAGGATGTGCCTATCTCCCGAGGCACAAGTCTAACTTAGTTCGGGGATAGGTGCTCACTGACCCTGCAGCGAGTTGTGCCTAAATGTTTATGTTATCGATAACTGTTTTCTTTTCTTTCTTTTATTCTTTTTAAGTATCCTATGTACTATATTTATATTTTACTTATGGTGTTGTATATTTATTGTTTATTTGCTAAAATTTGTCAGGAAATAAATAAATAAATAAAAAAAAAAAAACACTTGCTGACGAGGGTCTGATAATGGACCAGGAGGTGCCTACGTCTCATCAATTCGAATGTAATGAGCCTAAACTCGCCGGTTTTTCTAAAAGCTATTGAAGAGCTCCAGTAGACACCTCCCGGATCCATCATCAGATCAGTTCAGTGGTACCAGATTATTTAATTGTCATCAGATTTCTAAACATTTGCAAAGTTTTATTATGGTACGACAACCAGAAGTTGGTCAAATTTTATTTGCAAGATTTTTTTGCTGACTTTGTATGGAAAACTAATATGAGCGTCTTAAAAATAGACCATGTTTCGAAGCTCAGCTGGACAACGATTGGAGATAGATAAAAAGTGTAAAGGCCAAAGTTGTAGAGAATTTTATTAGGTTGCATAATGAAGCACAACAAAGACGCACAATTTTTGACATATAAGCAAAAAACCTAAAAATGGGACCTTCTTCGGCTCACCTTGGCGGGATGGGGACTTTTAGTATGTTTATCTCCTAACTAGTCCAAACAAATTTTTTCAGTTAGTTTTTCTGCTTTCGACTTTTCGATCCACATGCCCCTTTTGGGCACTCATTGACTGGACTATTGGTTGAAACAGTCCTTTATACATTCTACGCTCACAAGTGGGGATAATCAAATCATATTAGTCTAAATGCCTGCACCAAATTATCGTTTTATGAATTGACTGTCACGCGCTAGGAAGTGCGCGTGGGTCCGCTAGTTTAATATAATATCGGCTATTGTTATGATGACAAAGAGAAAAAATAAACAATTTCTTTGAGCGCTGCTATTTCATCATTCATTCTTGGCGAAGATAGACTTGCTCTAGTTTGATTGTCATTATAGATACCTACACGTTTTATTTCTGTAGCGAGAAGATAACATTGTGAGAGATTTACTAGTTTATTTATTAAGGATGACCACTTATGTATAACCAACTAGGATGAGAAACTTTTACGATAAAAGTGTTTTGGTTGTATGCTCCCCATATAATCCTCAATTATCCTTCATCCTCAATTTTAGGGTTCTTTAGCGTTTTATAGAGGTAATATTGAAAAATTATACAACATAGTATGTCCATCAATGTCTTCCTAAAATGAAAGAGTATGCCTCTTTTTAAGTTCCGTATCCGAAGGGTAAAAACGGGATCCTATTTTATTACAAGCTGTCTGTCTGTAATCCAATATTATTATGACATAGAACTGATCTGATGATGTAGCTGGAAGGTGGCCATAGGGACTCTGTAATTAAACGACGCAAGCCCATCGAGTTTGGGTTCATTTGATTCGTCTAAACGAGTACTTTGGTGCTGATAGTAAAAATAATAAAAGCTTGTTTTAGTTTTATTTTAAATGTCACTTGTTTATGTTAGTGTTTTTGTTTATGCCTGGTGGTTTTTTATTTTTTGTTATACAAAGAAGTAAGAAGACGAGCAAGACGCTCTCCTGATGGTAAGAGATTACGCTGCCCATAATTAGTACAATGCTACCCAGTGCACTGCGCCAACGCTTCTTACTTGAGAGTCATAAGATGTTAAGACTCTTCAGCCCAGTAATTTCACTAGCTACAGTGCCTACCTACCGTAGCACAGTAATGTTTGCACATCACTGCTCAGGCGATAGAATAACTGGCACTGTTGGGGTACCCACCTAGTCGACCTCCTGCAAAGGAAGTCTACCCCCGGTAAAACGGTGAACGGATCCGTCGCTTTTAGACGTCTGTAACAACAGAAGTGATCCCGACGCGGTGTCGGTTATTGCCGACGTATTGTCGTATGCGTAGACGGGATAATCCTCCCTACCCGGCTTCACTGCACGTCGCGATATGCCAAAACGCAGCCATAATGACCTTGACGACAGGGTTTTGTCCGGTGGTTGGTAAGTTTATTCCGTTTATTTTGTTAATCTACTTACTATGTGCTTAGTGCTTACACTTTCCTGAGGATATTTTCTTAACAACAAAAAGTCATCATCATCGGACGGCTCTCACGCGGATCTTCAGTGAGACTGGTACAGCCGCATTTTAATTCATAAAATTCGATTTTAATAGTCTTAAGAAATGGGGCGCAAATTTTAAACAAGAATCAAAGTTGATCATAACAGTTTTGTGCAATATAAAACTGCAACCAAATTCAAGAAAAAATAGAGAAAAACAAACTAACAATACTACAGCTACTACAGCAGTAAAGAACACTTTTATTAACCACAGATCGGCCACAAGCCGATCTACAGAAAATCCAAGTGCTCCAAACCACTGTCAGTTGGCAGAGTGCCCAGAATGCTGGCAGCATTGCCACGTTGAATGGCAATACTTATACGTTGGGCCAAATATACCCCAGCATTTTGGTCACACGTCGCCTCGACCAAGCGCTCAGATAAATTTTGGAAAATGCGGTGAGCTCCCGGACCCCAAGGACCCAAAGTCTCTACCCCAAACGGCTCAAAAATGTAACCGCTATCGAGGTTAGCATATTTACGCCGCTTGAGCCGCTCAGCAGAAACTGCCGCCGCACCAGCCGCAATTTGAGTCTCTGGAAGATGTGAGGGCGCCAGTGTATCAACGCAAGTCGCGTCCCACACTAACGGCCGACCCAACTTCCAGGGAATCAAAGTCATACCGTCAGGTCTTTTACCATCGTCACGCATCAGACCATTCGGTTCCAGAATGGCTGCTACATTGGCGCTGGTAAAAGCCCGGCGAATGATGTCGTTGAGACTGGAGTGGCGGGAGATTCGGCCAGCGCTCCGAGAACATGAGAGACCATGGTGACCGAGTTCGTCGACTGCATTACCACACTGACAGCGGTGACCTACATAACATGCTGCACCCAGGCGCAAACAAACAGCTACACGAAAAGCAGATGAATCTAAAAGATTACCAGTATTAATGGAAGGGATGGCTTGCAACCAAAAACCAGATTCCCTAACAGAGACTGCTAGAAGTCGGGCACGGTCTGACGAGTTGGGACACGTTTGTATTAGACTATTCCGTGCCAACTCGCAGAGAGGCCCATCCCACAGTCTCTGTGAAGATGGTACTTTAGGTAAATCGGTATTGGGGCAAGCTGCAACCCAAGCATTTTTTGCCTCAGCTGAATTAGCTATAGCCAAAGATGATAATGCGGGGTCTCGCGAGGGAGCGAGTATTTTTTGAATGAGATTGTCCGAACTATGCACTGAGGACAAAAAAGCCGGGAGAGCGACACTAGAAATTTTACGGACCCCCAGGCCCCCAAACCTGATAGGTAAGGAGGCTTGAGACCAAGCCCTGTCATCCAAGCTCAAATTCAGGACCGACATCAGGGTATTTTTTATGACGTTGTCTAAGCTTACAAGAAGCTCATTGTGTTTCCACAATGGACAACATCGTAAAACGTATGTAAATTTTGGTACAAACAAACAATACCTGATAATAGTAAATGCCATGTGGGCATTAATTTTGATCAATCTGTCCGAGGCCATCATAAAATTTTGAATTTTTTCCTCAACAAAAGGTGGGAAGGATTCGTCTAGGATCGGCGAACCAAGGAGGCGAAGTGAGCACTTATCGACAATTTTTATGCTGGGTGCCAAACGAAGGAATTGATCAAGTACCAAATCTTTGTCCAAACATGTATCTGAAATAAAAATTTCACATTTTGATAAATTTAGTTCTAGGCCAATGAGACGAAATTCGTCTATAAGAGTTTTTAAATCGTCAAGTACAGTTCCCGCATCACCTCCTAAAGTTCCGTCATCTAAGTACCAAACATTAAGTTTGGACTTTAGACGCTGAATAATCGGATGGATGGCCAGGCTGAAAATGGCCGGTCCGAGTGGATCACCCTGTTGACAACCAACAGAAGACAAAATAAGATTATTTTTGTAAACTAATTTCGAAGGATTCCCATAACATTGCCAAAGAAAATTGTAGATATCCGGGACTTTATCTTTCACTTGCGTCAACAGGGCCCCTCTGTCCACCGAATTAAAGGCGTTCTTTACATCCACCTTTAGCAGAACCTCACCACAATTTTGATCGAGAAAAGTGCGAAGAGAATGAACAGCTGCCTCACAGCCACCTGGCGAGCCGAAACCAAGCTGTGTTGGTTGAAAAAGATCGCTCAAAGGAGCGACTTTTTTCTTGCAACAAACCTTGGCCGCCAGGCGACGGTAAGTCATACCGACCGCAATTGGCCTAATGCCACCATCTTTTTTTGCAAGTGCGCACAAGTTGGCGCCATATAAAATGTCAGTGATTTCACTGTTAACTCGACCAGCCAACATCAGGTTAACTAAATCAGTTAAATCCTTCAAGAGGGTTGCGCCAACCTCGCCCGAAATAGCGCATAAAAGATCTTTTAAGTGTTGAGGTGTAAGGCCATCTAGGCCACCGGCGGAACCATTTTGAAAGGACATAACGGCTTTAGAAACCTCGCTGACGATCGCTTGAACAGTGACGTCACCGGGTTGTGGTGGATCGGGCATGGTAAGGTCGACCGCTGCCAGTGGATGCTTTTCTATCAGGGACTGTACTGTTTCAGGGCTGTTTGGAGCTACTAAGTCGCTAGAAAATAAAACTCGTGCTGCGCCACTTATGTCTCCGTCACTAATTTTGTTCTCAACCAGTTTTAAAGAAGCCGAATTGTTGGAAATTTGATTGGAATTTTGTTTATTGTTTCGTCTAAAGATAGGCGCAACAATATTATGGTTTTGGATGTGGGTCATATCTCTATACAATACGCAATTTTGTTTCACCCTAGAGGTGAGCGAGTTTTTGTTGTTGGGGTCAAAAGGTACATAAAGAACGCGGTAAGGAAACAGTAGTAAATGTTCCCAGGCTTGAACTGAGTTTTGAGACACAACGTGTCTGATAGCCAAAGATAGTGTTTGGGCCACTGTGGGGCGAGCACCACGCGGGATGCGTTTCAAAATTGGTGTGTTATTTTTGAAGGAGCTTATTACTCCCCAAAACGGTTGGGGAGTACCTTGTGAGCTCCGCAAGCCAGGATCAGTGCAATTTTGTACAGGGACCGAAAGTGTAATTTGGTTTGCGTTATGACATTTGGCCCTATGAATTTTTAGCCCCCTCTGGCCCTTAAAGTACCGAGCCTGGGGACATTCTGGGCACAGCACGAGCATACCCTGCGACATTGCATTGTTAGAATTTGGAGCAGGCTGCATTTTGCGCTGCGTGCAACAAATTATCACAAACGAAATTGAAATCTTAGAGTCCCTAACTGACGTTGACAGAAGTGTCGTTCGTCGTTGCGCAGCCGGGACGCGCAGTTGGCATGGAAATAAAAATGTCAAATTAGCAGCAAGCTGTGACAAATGTCAATAAATATTTACAATATTTTCACAAGAAGAAAAATGAGACTAGGGTCTATAGATAGCACTACTAACATTACCTTGCAGAAATGGTCATCCAAACTACCAGTTTCTGTACAGAAACTGGGAAAAAAGCCGTAAAAACCCCTGAAAATACGAAAAGCCGAAAAGACCGAACGTACTGACAGAGATTTTTTTTTTTTTTTTTTTTTTTTTTTTTTTTTTTTTTTTTTTTTTTTTTTTTTTTTAGAAAAAATATATGGCAAACATTTTTACGTGCCAGATTCAAAAGGGCGGCGACATGATATTTTAAAATTGGCACTAAATTAAGAAAATAAGTAGCAGATAGATTTAAATGATATTTTGTATTACAAAAGAACTATATTTTAAAACGTAGCACTAGATTTTTTCCAAGTTACTTTTAACTGGCCCGTTCTTAAAACTTTCAGTGTGACCTACGTACACGTAGGTACTTATACATAGTAAAAATATAAATGTCCGTTGTCCGTGGTGTGTATATATTATAATCTACACCTCGTAAATCGTAAAGCTTAAAATAATAGAGCTATTCTGTTACGAGTATTATTATGGAATTGATATTCTTAAATTCAGTTCTATTCTTGTATTTTCAAGAGCATGCTAGAACAAGCTTCTATCCAAACATTAATTCAATAGGAATTGGCTCGATTCAAATACGATAACAGGTTGCCTTGAAGAAAATGGAATAAACTAAAACGGGATTCACGATAACATTATAATGATAGGTGTCACCTAAGGTTGTGGGATACATCATTGTTGTGGGATACATCATTGTTGCATATTAAACTAGTCAATGATATAATATAAAGTTTGATTGCTACTAGAAATGTCACGAACCAAGGGTAGTTCATTGTGGCAAATGAAAATTTACTTCATTTTGTAAGCCTAACATGGATAAATCTCTTTGTAGTTGACTGTACCACACGTAATATTAAAAGGATCCTGTAAAATTAGTTCTGTAGGCATCGTAAGACCTTAATTTGCTACCTTATTAGAAAGAACGCACACTTTAATAGTTACTATGTCACTAGAGTAAATGGTTTCATTTATTCTACGACAGCCTATTTTTAGGGTTCCGTAGCCAAATGGCAAAAAACGGAACCCTTATGGATTCGTCATGTCTGTCCGTCCGCCCGTCCGTACAGCCACTTTTCTCCGAAACTATAAGAACTATTCTGTTGAAACTTGGTGAGTAGATGTATTCGGTGAACTGCATTAAGATTTTCACACAAAAATAGAAAAAAAAACAATACATTTTTGGGGCTCCCCATACTTAGAACTGAAACTCAATTTTTTTTTCATCAAACCCATACGTGTGGTGTATCTATGAATAGGTCTTCAAAAATGATATGGAGGTTTCTAATATAATTTTTTTCGAAACTGAATAGTTTGCGCGAGAGACGCTTCCAAAGTGGAAAAATGTGTGTCCCCCCCTGTAAATTCTAAAACAAGGGAATGATAAATGTAAAAATAATATATGATGTACATTACCATGCAAACTTCCACCGAAAATTGCTTTGAACGAGATCTAATAGGTAGTTTTTTTTAATACGTTATAAATCGTAAACCGCATTTTACCTTTCATTCTTCAATCAACTCAAAAGTTACAACGAGCTACAAGAACGTTTATATTATGTAACTTGCTGCTACGGAACCCTTCATGGGCTAGTCCGACTCGCATTTGGCCGCTTTTATTTTAATAAATGAATACAAAGCACTACTCTTCTCACGTGGAAACCCACGCAAACGGTTTTTACGTCATGTCATGTGCATATAAATTCTTTTATTTAAATAGCTTCACTGCTATTTAAATGAGGCGTATTTTAAGAATATCCTGTGATGAAGTTAGATTTAATTATTACATCTTCACCTTTATTCCACACTTTATTCCACTCCTTTATTCCACTTCTTCCTTCCTTTCTTTTTTTTTTCTTTTTTTTTTCTTTTTTCCTTTATTCCACTTCTTTTTATTTACAACTTTGCGTGTCTATCTCACGAACCCACTTTCTTACTTTTTAAATTTAATGAAAATGAAGTAAATTTACTGTCCAGCGGTGGACGAATGTGGGCTGATGAGATATGTAGGAGGCAGTCGTTAGGTCATGTTGCAGGCCCTGTAGTAATCTCGGCGACCTGAAACTGCAACATATAGGTTCGCCACACAACCTATAAATTGTGATTTGACTCTGACCGTGTAAGTAGGGTAACCTGTTCTGTTGGAGTATAAACCCAAAATTATTATTATTGAAGTGAAACTTCTTTATTATGAATGTTTTTTGTACATTGAAATAAATAAATAAATAAACTTTTTAGCGAATGTCAGATTAGCTGAATTTTTAATCAAATGTCTCTTGGGAAAAACTTGGCTATGTGGCCGCACAAAAAGGGCGAATCTTTACGCTTCACTGTAGTGTAAACCGTTTAGTTTTTGTCACATTGGAAGGCAAAGGCCTGGGTTGGCCATTCAACCAATATGTACACATATAGGTACATATTTTACATAACCTTTGAGTGTTACTAATGCAATTAATTGGAAAAATCTATTTCGTTTGAGTCGATATATCTAATAACGAGTATAATTCTTTTTAAGTGCATCCCTTTTGAGCCATGAAAACCTTTAATCTCAATTAAATGAATCAACTTATTTTCTGTAAGTACTTTGAAACATATAAAAGCAGCAGCAGACAGCATAAACTCTACTTAGACGGTAATTTGCGTGTTTTATTTCAAGGGCGTAATAATTAGAACGATGGAGAAAACACATTTAACTTTATTGTTTATATACTTTGGGAGTAGGTACCTATATGACAGTATGTAGCACACGCTCATTACACACCTACACTTGCGACGCTACAACTTTACACATTTTGTGAAATTGTCATTACAAGACAAGTTTAGAAACACTTGTTTAACGGTCATTACGTTCGTGTTTCGGCAATGTTCAGTGAAGCTTGTGTGGGACTTACAATACAATACAATACAATACAAATACTCTTAATTGTGACCATATTAAAAACATTTTACAAAGAATTTGCTTAAGGATAATATTATGTATACAGCGTTTAAAACTAATTAAAACTAAATTTAGAACACTGGTCCACAATGGGCGGCCTTATCGCTTAAAGCGATCTCTTCCAGGCAACCGACTTTGCATGGAGAGGTTGATTGAAAGAGTAGGGTGATATATAGTATAGGATAAGTTGAATTTATAAACAAACACAAATAGGTATACATAAATAAATACTCATTGTAATGGGATAAGACTTATTGTAATGGGTTAAAAATAACACTCTATATACGAGTATCTAGGGTAGCAGACTTAGATTAAAAGAAAATGGGAAGATGCGGCATAGTTAACGTGACCAATACACACGTCTCGCTTTGGGCGGGACAGTCCCGCCACCAAAAATGTCCCGCTTTAGCTTCTACTCGATTACTTTTGATGGTCAGAATTATAAGCTGATTGCACAACATTCTTAGTTAAGAAATTAAAGATTCTATAAACACTTATCGTATAACCATTTTTTGCCGTTGTTTCTCAAATTGTGGAACTAAGTTGTTACATTTGATAGATCCTTCCTTAGCAGGAGAACAATTTTAAGCTTGACTTACATAATTTATGCTCAACGTTTTTGACCGTGGAGTAAGATATTACTTGTATTCCAGGTTCAAAAAAGTTACGGCAAATTTTTTACCGTATCAAACTTCAAATTGCTATCCTGTAAAGCATAGATTTTTCAGATGTATGTATAAATAAAATATAATAAATATTTGAGGACATTTCACACAGCGCCACCTAACCCCAAGCTAAGCAACTTAATGCATGTGTTATGTTGGTTATGATAACGGATATTACTTACTTTTTCTTTTGTAAATACATACTTATAATAATAGATATTGAAAACCACCCAGACCACAAACAAATACTTGTGGGGCACACAAACATTTGTTCCATGCGGGAATCGAACCCGCAACCACCGCGCCACAGTGGTCGTCATGTAACTTTGTTCTACGGATGAAATGAATCACCAATCACCGGCGGAGCAAGTTGGTGTCTGCAACACAGTGTCACGCCTACCACAGGCATCGTTCCTTAGTCACGTTAAATGCCAAGAAAAATACTGCGCAATTTCTTAAACAATGTCCATTTTTCATTTGTTAAACATAAGTTAGATTTTATAAGAATTCTCATCTGAAACCGAAACAACGCAATACTTATAAAGTTTCACTAAGTAGGACCTCTTTGTTTGCAAAATTTAAGTTGGTTGAGAAATGTCTTTGCGCAGGTTCGCGTTTAGGTAATAAGAAAGTGTTTTATTTTAGAACCAAGGTGGCGCAATCATCGACGTATCTACCTAGCCAAATTCCTAAATCTATGGGCGCAATGTTGTCTCTAAAAATTTCGTAAATATCATACATTTGTCACTTGATGCCGCAAAAGTTCCGCAGTAGTTTTACCCGCTCTACAGAGGGGTCACATCACCGTGGCCGCCTATGAGATAGCAACAGTGTAGTTTAATGTGGCAACTTTAAAAATTTACCATAATGTTGGGTAAATCAATTTGTTTATTTAACATGAAAATAGGTAGGTTTTATATCAAATTATTCAATTAGGTCGAATTGTTGGGAGCGAGAGAAAAATACGCGAACGCCGCGAAAGAAAAAAAAACCGCGTCTCTAGCGCCTGTTTTGGTTCAAACATTCAGCACAAACATCACAACATTTTTCATAAAACATTGTCGAACTACTTACTACTTCTTGTGTCTAACAATGTTTTTTGCTTTCCATATCCGATGGAAAGCACGTAAAATAAAACATAATTTCAATATTCATCAAATCGCCGAGAACTTTTTTGAAAGTTGTGATGTTTGAACCAAAACAGGCACTGGAGACGCGGCTTAAAATAAACACGAGTTTTCGCTTCCATGGTGGATTTATTACTAAAAACTTAAATCTAGGTTGTCTACATACTATATCTCCACTAAAAGGTTAACATTTGTAACAATCCACGACAAAGTCAACATTTGTAACTGCAACTAATCAGTCTTCAAAATTTAGAATCATTAGACAAGATATCCGACTTTTAGATTTTTTTTTTATTTGAATTACAGACTAATTATGTTTCAAACATTTTGTCTTTGTCAACTTCACTATTTACCCCCACAATCGGGAAAATAAAATACTCATTATGGTATCACCATGACTTTGTTGGATTTTCATTATTTTATGAAAATACACGATATATTGATATTTTAGGTCATAAACTAGTTGAATATCATTGTAAAATAGTATGATTTATCATCACACGCTACCACTATTTGTACACAAAGACCATTAATTATTGTCTGAAATTGCTTTAAATTCTTTTTTTTTTTTTTTTTTTTTTCTTTTTAATAATATGGCAACATGTGCATTTTGCCAGTGTCGAGTAAAATTCGTGAATGTTCACGGGATATTAAATTATGGTCTCCACTTTCGTGTTTTGCCAGTGTCAAGTCAAATGTTATTTTTTAAGTAATAAGTCAGTCAGTCAGGTCAGAGTCAGAGTGAGATAACAGCTCGTCCAGTCACGTGAGTCTTCCAGTAAAATGGGTGGAATTTTACTGAAAGTTCGGAGGAGTTTTGGAGGGGGCACCAAAATTCATATTTCAGCACCATATCACCTGCCTACATCTGTGCACATTCAAAAACACTTAACACGCAATATTCCACCATTATTACACGCTAACAATCAAATTCTACACGATTATTAAGCAAAAGACGTGGAGCTAATGATATGATCAAGGCTTGCCGCCAAAACTCCCTTTAAATTCTTGTTAAATAACTTATGAAAGACATAATGGTATGTTTGTCAAAGGAGAAGCAGTTTGACAGCTTGACAAGGGACATAAACCGGCCACCCTGAAAGGGACGGGAAAAAAATAGGTTCTCCTTTTTCTTCACACAGAAATTTCCCAATTGCCATCACACTCACACATAAAATGGCTACTTCTATTTGTCTTACTTTTGTGCCGCTCTATGATATTTTGTTTAATATAATTGACAAAATTTAGCTGTTTCACAGAATAAGTAGGTACTGCAAAGTAAAACTACAGAAAGTCACCATGCATTAGTAAAAATAAGTGAATTTAACTTTACAACAATGACTTTAGCGTTCATATTACCTTTTCCATCTTGAGTCCACTAATTTATACTAAACTATACTATTATTCATTATACCTATATATTATTTGAATATTATACAATTTTACCATTGTTGCAAATGTAACTTCCTACACATTTATATGGGTTTACAAAGTTTTTTTTGTAGTTTTATTTAGCTCGAAAACTGGACCGAAATTGCATATTTTTTTAATTTTTCTATTGTTTAATTAAATTTTAATTATGTACCTACCAAATTTGAAGCTTTTATGTATGCTAGAAGTGCCTTAGACTTTGAAGATCGGTCAGTGAGTGAGTGAGTGAGTGACAAAATTAGAAACTTTGACTAGTTATAATTGTTTTAAACTACTGGTTCAAATTGAATGAAATTTGGAATAGTCGTGTTTATACAATGCCTACTCGGTTGCTAAAAATTTAAGCTTCTAGTTTTATCCATAACGAAGTTATAGGGGGTCGAAAATGGTTAAAATTGCTTGCAGAAAAGGATGGTACGGCTGAGCCGCTTTTTTTGCTCGACTTTAAGCGTTTATCATTTATCTGGGGCACGGTAGTGCCCCGTGCCCCAGATAAATGGTAAACGCTTAAAATTCTTGTGGTTTCGCCTTAGTCAGTCACTTTACTTTTTCCGCAAATAAAAAAATGTGGTGACGCTATTTGATATTGCTTCAACCTATGATACATTTTTTTTTATACAACGAAGTAAGAAGACGAGCAAGACGCTCTCCCGGTGGTAGGAGATAACGTTGCTCATAATCAGTACAGTGCTACCCCGTGCACTGCGCCAACGCTTCTTACTTGAGAGTCATAAGATGTTAAGACTCTTCAGCCCAGTAATTTCACTAGCTACAGTGCCCTCCTACCGAAGCACAGCAATGTTTGCACATCACTGCTCAGGCGGCAGAATAACTGGCACTGTTGGGGTACCCACCTAGTCGACCTCCTGCAAAGAATGTCTACCCCCGGTAAAACCATAATTTTATATTACGATCGAGGATGAAGAAAAACCGCGTATTACGAATTGCGATATTGCGTATGTAGCAGTGCAATGATTTGCGTCTGAGAATGTATTGCACATTTTCTAAATCTCTCGCTAACGCCTTTTGGGTCGATTACGATCGATAATGAAGAAAAATCGCATATTGCGATGGTGCGTAAATACAATGATTTGCGTATGAGAATACCTATATTACTGAAATCTCTTAAATATTTTCTGTGAAAACCATCTGAAAATCGTAACTCGCGAATGTCTTTCGGCCTCCTGAGAACTTCAACGGCCGCAGGGTGATCAATCCTTTGGTCGGTAGAAGAGTCAGTTGACGGTCGGTCGTCGTTTTTGTTACGCTATACTTTATAAATCTTAGAAATGAATGAAAAAGAACAAGATTTGTCTGTAAAATGTATTCTTAACTTGTAAAATCGCAAAATAAATTAATATTATACAAAATGTCTTCCTGAAGTGCGTCCTGAAGTCTGGTTATCTTTGAGGACAGCGAAAATTGTACAAAAATATCAACTGAGTAAATATAAATTACTTTGCTATTTTTGGCTCAAAATCAAAAAATTCTCCATTTCTTTGTCAATTAAATTATCTCTAAAGTAAAGAATTTCTTACCGGAAAGCTCACGAAGAGTGAAAGGCTACAGCCAGCGGCCTTTAGAATCTTGTCCTTTGATAACTTTATTACAAAGGTCATTTTTACATCCATGCTTGAATGAATACTCCGTGTTATTCCGGGGCCTGATCCGCGGTAACTTATCCGTTAGTGCTTGTTCACGCTATAACACGCGGGCGCGGGCGCGGGCGCGGGCGCGGCAGACTTTGCTTACACCGCACGTGCGTTGTACGTGAACACTTTCATAGCACGTCATATGTTTGATATTTCGCGCCCGCGCCCGCGCCCGCGGTTACACGTGAACAAGCCCTTAGGGAACCGAATCGAAGACCGAATTGTCAAAAATGTATGAAATGACGTAACATGACATGTCAAGTTGTATTATGTAGATACAACTTGACATGTCATGTTACGTCATTTCATACATTTTTGACAAATCGGTATTCGGTTCGGTTCTTTCACGAATAAGTGAATAGCCCTGCTGATGGCGGTTACTTATCCGTTAGGGAACCGAATCAAAGACCGATTTTTTAAAATGTATGAAATGACATATTACGTCGTATCGATTTCATAAAAACGTCACTTCATACATTTTCCCCGTATCTCTATGGCCATAATATTATGTTACCACATAATATTTTTTGGTGCCAAGGAAGTGTTCATGATAATATAGTATATAGGCATCAAAATGATAAATAAATAGGCCAAAAAAAGTTTGAAACTTGAATATCCTTACGAATGGATCATTAAAACGCAAAGGTTTCTTAGAAACCTGTACTTAATTTTAAAATATCTATTCAATGTTACCCCACATGATGGGATCAGGCAGAAAAAATAAATACATCCCCATCTTACATGTTTGGGAGGTATCTTAAATTAATTATGTATCGTATATTATAAAATTATGTTTCGTCACCGTTCTCTTACCCTACCTAATCATTGCCCTCCTCTGTGCAAAATTATAGGTTTCTAGGACTTAAAGTTTCTCTGTAAAGCCACGGACAGACGGACAGACAAAGTGAAACTTCCAAAGAAAAAACCTACTAACCTAAACTTCCTACTTTTCAGGCATCCTTATTGACTACGGAAGCCTAAAAGTTAATGGACAGTTTATTGTTCAAATTTTAAATCCACTAAACAAATAGACATTTATAAGATAAAAGGAGTTAAAACTCGTTACTTCCTTTATAAAGCAGTGGGGTACTTGCTTTTGAAAGCAAATCAAAGAAAATTTGCTCGTAGAAAGTCATCCTTGGAACTCTCGCGAGGCGCGAAAATTCTTGTTAAAGAAAGAAAAAACTGCTCAAAGAAGCTTCTATCAACTTAAGAAAGAAATGCATAACGTGTCATTTTAAAACACTTTTGGATATCTAAATACATACATTATCTAAACATATCAAAGGAAAGAGTGACTGATTGACTGACTGACTGATCTATAAACGCACAGCCTAAACCACTGGACGGATTGGGTTGAAATTTGGAACACAGATAGGTTTTATGACGTAAACCTCCGCTAAGAAAGGATTTTGCCACGCGGGCAAAGCCACGAGTGTAAGCTAGTATCCCATCAAAAACATAAATGTGAAAAGAGAGCCAAGTTCAATATTACGATGTATGTACTCATAGTTACCTATGATTTGGTAGTTGACTTCAACGACAAAAGAAGTGAGATCTAAATGGGTGCCAAGTTCAATGGTCAGTCTTGAAAAATATTTACAACAACATAAAATATTTTATTACAACTTAAAAGATTATTTCTTCTTATCACTTAGAATTAATATTATATTGAAGCCTAAAGACTGACTTGGCCAGTTCTCTTAATATACTAGGTAGGTACTTTCTTAACTTTAGCTTGATAACTATTAAACGCACTTAATGCTTATTAGTGCGCCACCGTCTTTTATCGTGTAAATTAGTCCCCTCCATCCATTGGTTGTCTGGAAGAAATCGCTCTTTAACGATAAAACCGCCACTTGTACATTGTAATTTTTAATTTTAATTATGTACTTATGTATTTTCTGTAACATTATGTGGTGTACAATAAAGTATCTATTGTCTTATCTTAATAATACTTCGTCGTATGGTACCCATGAGAACTAGCCAAGTCGAACTTTGGGCTTCAAAATAATATTAATTCTAAGTGATAAGAAGAAATAATCTTTTAAGTTGTAATAAAATATTTTATGTTGTAAATATTTTTCAAGACTGACCATTGAACTTGGCACCCATTTAGATCTCACTTCTTTTGTCGTTGAAGTCAACTACCAAATCATAGGTAACTATGAGTACATACATCGTAATATTGAACTTGGCTCTCTTTTCACATTTATGTTTTTGATGGGATATCATTGCTTTTTGTACAGTACTTTTTGGTATGTAATAGGTTTAAGATACTCAGTCAAAATAAGATTAATACCAAATGATTATTTTATTGCACCTCCCCCCACCCCACTGCTCCATGACACGGCCGTCGCACCGCGCACCGCTGCCCGTGAGCCTCGCCGTGCTTCGATATACCTATACCTATAAATAATTTAGTACTTATTTATATATAGCATTTATGTGCACTATTGATTTGAATATTGTACCTAATCAATTGATTTTTAAACAATACTAGTTACTGATAAATTTATCTATATTCACCCAGCTATCTTATACCTACCGCCTATACCTGGATGGAAATTTAACTTTTAAGATCATCTAGAACTGGATTAGAATTTCGATCAAAAGAAACCTAAGCCGACAAGACTTGTAATGACGACGACTTGGCGGGGGCACTCCCGTGCCCCCAGATACCGCCACATACCTATAATATTATGACTATACGTTACAGGTACGTAGGTATCTAAAATGTTTACACCAACTAGCACCTAAGGCGATATACATACATTATTTTTATTGTAAACAATGTTAATATTATTACCTCTATGTTACTGAGCCGCTTTGATGCTGGTGAGTCGATATATTGATAGGTATTTACATAGGATATACAATTGTTACGTAGGTACCAGGAACCTATTTTTATTAGTGACTAGCTGTGCCTAGCTGTTTTACCCGCTATACAGTTTGGTACAGTAGTGTATATTATGTTATTCCAGGGGTCTAAGCTATACTTTTTATTATACCAAATTTAAAGTCAATCGGCCCACCCGTTTAGGCGTGAAAAAGTAAAATACATATATAATCCATACGTACAGTAGGTATAAAGTTTGTATTTATATTTATAATTATTATATATTAGTAGGAATAGTGGACTCGCGCGCACATCGTAGTATCTAACAGAAAATAGCCGCCTACACAAAAATTATAGCAACATGCAACATGTATTGCTTTATGCGTAATAACTTTAATATCATACATTTTTTTAAAATTAATAATAATTTGAAATGATAAAAAAATACTAGTTTCTGATTTTTCCCTTTGTTACTACGACATTACCTATCGGGATGCCAAATTTCAGCTTTCTAGGTCATCTGGAACTGGGATATTACTTTTGATCTATCCCTCAGTATGTATTAACTTCACCGATTACTGGATGTTTATATCTAAATAACCGTTTAAGCTGTGTTATTGGAATTTGGAACAGAGATATAGTTCGTATATTTAAGTATATGTGCCAAATTTGACTTGTCTATGTGTAATAGTTTTTGTATAACGAGGGTGTAAAAAGTCGTCAAAACGCGTTTTGGACGGTTCGTGTAATATAACACACGGCGCGGTCGCCAGTTCCTTTGCTTGAACTTGGCTTGACTCGCTGCCGCGTGTCTAGATTATATAAAAGGTAAAATATTTTGTATAGAGATAGATATTAAAACGTATCTGCTGTAAAAGTACTTGTTAATGCAAGCGAAACCGCGAGCATCATCTAGTAGTAAACCTATAGTTTTCGAGTTAACATTAATATACTTAGTTTAGGACGGAAACTGTGAAAAAAATCTAAGTTAACGCAGAAAAGAGATACAGAAAAAAACGTATTCAACCCACCCAATAAATCGAAATTCATATGCCGATGCCCTATGTATATGAAAATTTGGAGATTTTAAGTACCTACCTATACATATTTTTTAAGTCGAGGAAAAAATCTGAAAACTATAGGTACTATATATTTTACTAGCTTACGCTCGCGGCTTTGCCCGCGTGGCCAAATACTTTCTTAGCGAAAGTCTACGTCATAAAACCTATCTGTATTCAAAATTTCAACCCAATCGGTTCAGCGGTTTAAGCTGTGCGTTGATAGATCAGTCAGTCAATCAGTCATTCTTTCCTTTTATATGTTTAGATACTTTTTATAATTCTTCTGGCTGGCGTTGGAAGCTCTCAAGAAAACCGTTTTAGGTGGGTTTTCTCTGGCAACGACAAGTGCGACTGCGGTGCTGTCCAGTCAATGGCACACCTCCTTATATGCCTTACTCGCCTTAAATGCCCCACAACTTGCACATTTGAGAACCTTTTGGAGACGAACGATAAAGCAGTGGAGCTTGCGCGATACTGGGTTAAACAGCTTTAACATAATACGTATATTTTAAGACTTCTTCTTCTTCCTGCCCTTATCCCACACTAGGTAGGGTCGGCACAACACGTTTATTAGGTATATTTTAAAACGAAAATTAATAAATAAAAAAATATAGCCATTTTCGACTCGAAATGAAGAACTATTTGTAATTAAATCATTAAAATACGTATTATATCTTCAATAAGAGTACTTAATCAGTAATACTTATGATTGAAGTTAAGCAATATTATTCACGTACGTATTTGAATAGGTGATCCAGTATCCCTCAGTTTTTGCTGGTTTTTATTTAAAAAATGTTATTTTAGGAGGTTTCAAAAATTGGCATAAAGTTATGTCGATCAAAAATGTTAACCTTTCGGTGAAACGAAGGAAGAGCTTTATTACGAAAGAAGAGTAAATCTCATCGCCTTTACGAGCAATTACTGACGAGAATACACCACACTTTTATCTTATGGGATATAATAATCGTTGCGAATGTGAGCTGAAATGACGTGTAAGTGTACAATAAAGCGGTAAAATCATTGTGTTAATTTCAACGCCCGTTCTGCCACTATACGAATTAGTAGACGCCCGAGGCGAGAAACAACATTATAATATTATGGATTATGAATAAATACTATTAGATACTTAACACTAACAATCGTATGTCTGCTGTACTATAATTGCCTATTTGAACAATGTGTTTTAAAGGGTAGAGTATTTATTTATTAAGGGCCGCCGAAATAAATAAACACTTTAAACTCTAATGACTACCTTAGTATATGTAATGGTATGAATAATGCTAGGTGTTCTCTCTATAAGGGAGGACCTCAGATCAGAAGAATACTATAGATATGTTAATGGGCAGTGCAAGTGTAACACTACACTTGATCAGATGGTCATATATACTCGACAAAACTCAATTATTAGCACGTCAGTCGCACGTCAACCGTATGCGGCATATTATTAAGTATATAATATATTAAGTCACCAAAAACCGTCGACGTTCCGTAAAATTTCTAAAAAGTATTGTAAATTATTAACGATATAATTTATGTACATACATATATTGAAAAAAGAATTGACCCAAGGTGTGCTTTTTTCAGTAAACTTTTTTATTAACAAAACTTAAATTACTATCGAAGTTGAGTTGATTTGCTTGCTCAGAATGATTACTAAAATTTTAAAAAAATATTAAAAAACTATCGATTCAATTTTATTCATTTTGAATGGCAAAGTTTATTAAGCTTTTGTGATTGTGTGAAACAACACATAATATATTATTTAGCAAATCAAAACTTAAATTACTATCGAAGTTGAGTTGATTTGCTTGCACAGAATGGGTACGTTTTTTTTAATATATTAAAAACTGTTGATTAAGTCTGTGATTCATTTTATAAGGCAAAGTTTATTAACTTTTGTGCTTGTGTAAGACAAACTCAGGAGCTCAACTCACAGCTCACATGGTAAAAACTTTCACAGTTTTTATTAAACGGTTTTATTTAGCTCACTCCGTTTGTTTTTTTATTTTTATAAGCTTTTATTTACTTTCACTTGTCCGTTGTCTGTCTGTCTGTAATCAAATCTTGCAAGCTTAATTTGACCCACTTCCCGGTATCCGGAGCTGAAATTTTGCAAGCATGTATAAATCGGATGACAATGCAATATTATTATGACATCGAGCTGATTTGATGATGGAGCTGAAAGGTGGCCATATAGGAACCCCGTAATTAACGCGACCCCATCGAGTTTGGGCTCGTTTGATTCGTCTTGACGTGTAATTTGGTGTTGATAGGTGATAATAATAATGAAAACTTGTTTTTAAAAAGTTTTTTTTAAATTTCACTTAAAATTATAATATTTTTATTAATATTTAATTTATTCTTGGGTCAAATTTAGTAATGGAAATTTCACCCTCTTCCTGTCAACCGATTGATCTGAAATTTGGTAATACACTTTTGGTTCTGGTAAAAATACAATTATGTATAAACAACTAATATTATGTCAATTATGTACAATTATGTATTATGTTCAATATTATTGTAAATCTAAGATGGCCGCCGCTACAAAATGGCGGATAACATTTTTTTTAATCCAATCAATACGGGTGTCAAATGAAAGGGCTTGATAAATAGAATACAGTGCACTAAAAAAATAAAAAAGGTAAAGAAATGTTTTTGGGTTAAACGGTTTTATTGTAAACATGTAGGTACTGTGTACTAAAAGCTGAAAAATAAAATCGTGAGGCACGTCAAATATCTAAATCTCTAATGTACATTTTAACTGAAAATTGTAGATATTTGACGTGCCTCACGATTTTATTTTTTAGCTTTTAGTACATAGTACATGTTTGCAATAAAACCGGTGACAAGCTCTAGCTTAAACAGTGTGTATGAACACCGCCCAAGGACTAATAAATCATCCTTAATGAGACTTGATTTTGGAAACATTGTTATTAATTTAATTCCCTAAGGAATGCCAATTTGTATGCAAGACCAGTATCTGGATTCAGAGGGATATAAATTGTTACTTAAGTAGGAATCCTGTCTCTAATCCCTTGAAATGAAAGGTCAGTCTGGCCTCAGACCTATGGATAATGGATACAATATTCCTTCAGGGTTTCTGGTGTAGTCATTATTTTGAACATCTTTTGTTATGAACCCAACATAAAAGTCTTTAGTTGTCTTTCAAAAATGACATTTATGCTAGAAGACAAATAAGTTTAGTATATAAACTCATTGTAGAAAACATATTTTAATGTCTGAAGACGCTGATATTATGTGAAGTGTGAAGTCCATCTCTGCCAAAGTTATAAAGAGAATGAGATTTGTAGCTGCACCCAGCGGTTCTACCCACTTTACTGTAAGCCTGTGTTATTTCAGGGTCTAAGCTATCTCTATACCAAATTTCAGCTCAATCGGTCCACCCGTTTAGGCGTAAAAGAGTAACAAACATACTTACATTCAGACACCCATGCATCCATACATTCTTAATAACTTTCTCGTTTATAATATTAAGTAGGATAGCGAACTTTAACAGCTTTTTTTCAAATATTTAATGCTATCTAATTTCTCCGCATTTAAAATTGGCGCAATCTACCGTGGGCCCCATTTAACGCATCGCATAACAACATTCCTTGTATCAATATCGTACATTTGAATGAACTAACGAAAATTAAAGCGCACTGCATTAGGTCGCGACTTACTAACAACTTCAAGTCGCGCTCGCCCAATGTGCGGTCAGCCTCTGCGAAGTTAGAGCTTTAAGGAGATGTCTACTGAATGTAAGTTAGCTCTGTATATTCATACTCTGGACCATAGATCTCAAGAGGTCCAGTACAAAGGCTACATGTCGCAATTTACTCCAAACTAGGGAGAAAGTTTGAACATTAAGGACTTCTGTGTAGTAATGTCACGCTAGTTCTCGTAAATATGTTCCACATTTACCGCTGGTTTGTTTTATATGAATAAATATGTTTGTGTCCACGCAAAACGCTCGCTTTATAGCCTATATTATTCATAGCCTCGTCAAAGATTTTATAACCTAGTAGACAGTTATTAAAGGTTATAGGTATTTTTTAGTCATACAAAAGTTGCAAGAATATTTAAAGTGATTCCTCATAAGTTAGGATTAAGTGTAGTTCATTGAAAGAAATTCTAGAAGCTGTTTTCTTAGCTTCAAACCCACTGTTTTTATTATTTCTTAGTACACGCCACGCGCCACTCATTTTTCTATTAAGTTTATTATCATGGTATCTTCTAGTGACATAAACAAAGTCTAAGTATATTTCAAGGGATTCGAAAATAATTCCAGCGAGAGACGATTCGTAGCAGCGCTAAAGAATATAATTCAAGAAGCTTTGTAAAATCCAACTTTTAAATAAAATTGTTGGCAAATCTGGATGAGTACACAAGTTGACAAGTGCGTCACGCCATTCTTCAACATTTACGTAAGGTCGATCGGATTCCAATCTGGATATTGTGGAGTATCCCGTCCGGTGATGAGTGCTGCTCGAAGCTAGTGCGAATTATTTTGGTAGGTCGGCGCCTGGCACGGGTTCAATCGGCCGCCGCCGCCGCACTGAACTTCTCGCCTATATTTGAATGTCTACAATATGACAGTAGCACTCAAATATTATAATAATTCATATATATCGTACTAAAACAACAACCTAAAATTATTATAGAGACAAATAAAAAAAACGTCATGTCCATCGGTTAGGGTGCCTTAAAAGGTGAATACATTAATTTACCTCTCTGAATGGTCAAACTTATACGTCGGCCGAGGTAATAGCCAGCTTTTTGGTCATTTGTTGCTTCTATTAGGCGCCTGGAAAGCTCTCCAAACAAAACCGTAGCGTCCTTTCCCCAAGGTCCCATAGTGTATACCGCAAACGTAAGAAATATGTTTCCATCGATCAAAGATGCATAATTCCTACACTTAAGACATTCCGCGTCCTCGGTTGCCGCGCCAGGTGTGACAAGTGAGAGGACGCAGGACGTTAGTGTGCCGAC
This sequence comes from Hemithea aestivaria, assembly GCA_947507615.1. NCBI lineage: Eukaryota > Metazoa > Arthropoda > Insecta > Lepidoptera > Geometridae > Hemithea > Hemithea aestivaria. Next base: position 9,064,615 of record OX382333.1, read on the forward strand.
GGCCGACACAGATTGCATCCCATACCAGCGACCTCTCACTGCTCCAATGAATTAAAGTCATACCATCGGGGCGCACACCATCGCATCCTCACGTGCGATACAGTTCGGCTCTATATAGCCGGCACGTGGACGCCGGTGGCGAGCGCCCGATGAATGATGTCATTCAGGCCGGCTTGGCGGGAAAAGCTAACTTTGCTACGGCGGCAGGATAGACCGTGGTGACGTCTCCTTTCGACGTCGCCACCACATGGACAGCGGTGTGGTTAATTCAGGGAGGTACCCAGGCGTGCAAAACTACAGCTACTCTAAAGTTGAAGTTATCAAAAAAGTCTTAACATTGACAAAAGGTATAGTATTCAGCCAAAAGCCCGACTCATGAGTGCTAGAAGGAGACGAGCCCGATCCGAATCATTACAATTATTAATTAAATTTAGTAAAATCTTTTGAGGTTCCCGCCAAAACTTACGGAGCTGAATGCTGATGAGGAACTGATGGCTGTGCTCTAAATTTCTTTTTATTTATTTATTTATTAAGGACCGCCCACAAAATCACCTTAAACTCTAGTGACAATAACATTGTTCGTACAAAACACCTTCTTATCTGTTTTAAAAATGTAAAAAGGTGTTTATTTCGTGATTATGATTATATAACAAGCAACGTGAGCCTGGATTTTTATGAAGCCGGACAAAATGATCCTGAAATTTAAAGTTCATAAATGAAAGCCAGAAAAGAATCTTCAGGGACTGGAGCCCGTGGGGACGTGGGTGCTATTTGCTTAAAATTTCTTATTACTCGTTTTTCTTTTAAATTGTTACGGAATTCAGAAAAAAAATTCATATATGAAACAATTTAAAGCTTAACTGGCTGACTAAAATTTCTGAGTAAACGTTTTCAAATTGTGCAGTAGGGGACCACCAAAACAAAACAATTTGTATTTTACAAACATTTGACATTACATTACGTTTTTTTTACATTTTTAGGGTTCCGTACCTCAAAAGGAAAAAAACGGAACCCTTATAGGATCACTTTGTTGTCCGTCTGTCTGTCTGTCTGTCAAGACCCTTTTTCTCAGGAACGCGTGGACGTAACAAGCTGAAATTTATAGGAAATACTAAGGTCCATTGCCTCTTGGTGCTGTGAAAAATTCAAACTTCTAGGCCAACGCAATCAAAAGATAAAGTCGAATATGTCGCAAATTTCAGCAAATTTTCGACATTCGCAAATAAATCAAAACCTATGGGGTACTTCTCGTGAACTCAGAATCTTGAAATTTGGCACGAAGCAGCTTCTTAGAGTACAGATAAAGGAAAAATTGCGAAAACCATAAATTTTTATTTTCATCATATGAAAAAAATATTTTGAATAATTTCATACTTTCTACCCCTTTTCTCGTGAACGCGTAGACGTGTTAAATTGAAATTCATATCAAATACTCAAGTCTATAATACCTTTAAAATGTAATAAAATCAAACCTCTATATCAACGCATTCAAAAGAAACAGCCATTTTAGTCGCAATTTTAAACTCGCAAATACTCTCAAAAAATCAAAACCTACAGGGTACTTCCCGTGATCTCAGAATCTTGAAATTTAGCAAGAAGCAACTCCTTAGAGCACAGATAAAGGAAAAATTGCGAAAATTGTATATTTTTAGTTACATCATATAAAAAAATATTTTTAAAAATTTCATACTTTCTACCTTATTTCTCATGAACGCGTGCAGGTATTAAACTGTAATTTATATCTAATACTAAGGTCTATTATACCCTTAAACTGTAATAAAATCAAACATCTATCTCAACGCATTAAAAAAAAACAGCAATTTTAGCCGTATTTTTTAACTCGCGACTACTCTCAAGGGAATCAAAACCTACAGGGTACTTGCCGTTAACTCAGAATCTTGGAATTTGGTACGCAGCAACGTCTTAAATCACATGCATAGGAAAAATTGCGAAAACTATAAATTTTTTGTTACATCATATAAAAAAATATTTTTAATAATTTTGTATTTAGTATCCCTTTCCTCAAGAACGCGTACAGGTATTAAATTGAAATTCATACCAAATACTCAGCTTTATAATAACTTTAAGCTGTACAAAAATCAAACATTTATGTCAACGCAATCAAAAGAAACAGCAATTTTAGCCGCATATTTTCAAACTCGCAAGTACTCGCAAGGGAATCAAAACCTACAGTATATAATATTATACCCACTTTTCCTTAGGGTTCCGTAGAAACCCATAGGTTTGTACGGAACCCTCGGTGCTCGAGTCGTACTCGTACTTGACCGGTTTTATTAGTATAAAAGTGTATTGGTAAATATTTAGTTTATAACTAGTATGGTTATTTTTTATTAATCTAGAGCATATGTATATATAAGTATTTTGTAGTTCTATTTACAATACAATCTTGCCTCGACTTAGGCTAATTTAAAGTAGTAAAGTTGAGTTGAAATAACTCTATATGAGTAAATCAAAGAAATTGGCAAGGTTATAAATGTATAATAGCATATAGATATGTATAAATGTATATAGCACCAGATGTAACTTGTTCTTATTCCAGAGCTCTCAATTCATCATCAAGGAATACTTAATGCCAATTTTTTAGACTGTCACCATAATACAACAATTAAACAAGTTTGCCCCACGTTTGTATAATTGTAGACGAAAATAAATTGGATACACCTAACTTTAACCGATAATGATCGGCTACACCTACATCATAGGTTTAGTCGACTTAACCTAAGGTAGCAGCACTTCGGGCTTTAACCGTAACATACATATATACAATTTTATGTAAATTTGTGATTATACGGGTAACTTTAGAACTACAAAAATGATCGTTGAAATAGTTTAAGCTCCTGAATGATATAGGCAATCTCTCCGATCACTACACCTGACTGACAAAACCTCTTGACACCAATGGTTCTGATTTGAGTTGATATTATTCAATTATCGTAGCTGTTTTACTGCAAAAACATATTAATTTCAATTTGGAAGTTATAATAGAAAGTTATAGAAGCGCTGTGTCTACAGAATCATCGAAACAGATTAAACACACACAAACATAACGAGTTAGAAATAAGATCGATCAGAGATATAAACAGCACGCTTGGCTCGTACAATTTTATGTACACGAGTTTTCCACTCGTTCGTTTATTGAATTTGTTGATTACGCATAGGACCCGTCAGTTCGCGCAAGTGCCCTATTGCCCTTTATGACACTGTATGTATGTTTTCACACGTGGATAACCCAACAATTTGAAACAGATTTCATAATTTGTTCTCCCACGGTCCCTGCGGCTACGGACCGCATGTAAATCGCGAGCTTACGGTCCCATACCACATTATTTGAATTGCTAATGTAAATTAAACCTTGGTTTCAGTATGTCGATTCATTGCACTAGCACTAGTTTGTATAAGATAAACTTTCGATGTTAGAAATGTCATTTTCTGATGTGCACGAGTGAAACAAGTTTATAAATGAATCCTTCCCAAATGGTGAATTTTTCAACTACCACAAAATGTGTTTTTTTTTTCAGTTGAACACCCTTCGTATTATAGATGCTCGTTTGTTTACATAAATAGTGCGCCCGAAACACGGTCGCATGACTCTCAATTTCTCCAAGTGCATATTGCCTTTTCCATTTTATTTTTAGAGCTATAAAAAGAGCAAGCACCTTTGAATGCAGATCTAGAATGGAATGGCGCACATTTAACATTTCAGACGATGATCTGATTTATGATTTGTAAATGGGCCACAGTTTATATGTTAAATAAAGCGCTGTCAAAACATATTTACGTAACCTATATTACGTTTCTTGTCTACGATATATATTCCTTCTTTTTCACAATTTCTACACGTAATTTTGGTAATGGATCATTTCACTTTGAAATTAGAATATTTTAAGCAACTTCAGAGAAAACCCATTAAAACGATACCTAAATAGATCTAGAAAACTAGAGTAATGGGTAGTATTTTTAAGTAAGTAGTAGTATTTGCCTGCGGGTTTGCTCGCTGTTGATGATGATGGCAATGATAAATGCCTATGATATTCAGGAATAATGTAGAATTATAATGGTGAAAGAGCTTTTGAAACCGAACCAATAGTTCTGAGCATAAGCTCAGACTAAATATTATATTAGTCCACTGGTTTTTGAGTTTTAGACGTACAAAACTGTTTTCTTAATAGGTAATATTGATCTGCCATGCAGAAGATAATTTTGCACATCATATTAATTATTTAAATAGCTCACACACTACAATACTCTTTATTGAGACCAAAAAAATACACAATGGACTAAATTAAACTACTTCGTAGTTTAGTTCCAGAATGGGTGTCCTTATCGCTTCGATCGAGCGATTCGAGAGTGATCTTTTCCAGGCTTCCAGCTTTGCATGTTAAATAAGTTCTCAAAAGTTTGTTATAATATTAAAAACTTTTCTTTAGAGCTAAGAATCTACAAATAAAATTAATATTTTTTATTAATATAAATTATTTATTATGCATTGAAATAAAAAAAGTAAACTACTAAAGTGCATTCGTAAATATGAAAAGAAATATCAAACAAATAAAAAAATCAAAACGAGACAAAATAAAAACAAACTGATTTGTGGCTAAACATGTAAATGTTTTGCCAGAAAACATTCCACGCATTCGAGTAAGTATATGATTTGATTTTCAGTAAAATGCGCTAATAAATTATAATGCGTTTGTGTTTAATTTGGGCGCGAAGGCGGCGGCTGCGCGGGTTGTGCAGTGGCACCTCGCGCGCTCGACTGAGCTGACCTGCGCTTGCGGCGATACCAGGCCCTCCCACTTGCGATACATTCACACTTTTACAATTTCAATGTACGTTTTTAATTCGTCTATTTTCTTTTCTTGATCTAGTGAATTTTTTAGTGAATCTTAGTCTTGTGACGTAGCATTTCAGAGTGATTGTGAAGTTAATCAGTATTTATATTTTGTGACGATGTAGTAATCCGTATCATGAATAAATTGCTGAAAGAAGAAAAAAAAATTCTAGCGTGTAGCTTTCGTTGATGTAAAAAATAAACTATTAATTCTTAACTTTTTCAAATCTATCAAGATAAAAATACCAAATACCTACATACTGTATTGGGATTGCAATCCTTCGCCGTACGTGTCGTAGTAAGTAACCCGCAGATTAGAGAGCAGCGCAGCGGTTAAAGCTAAAAAAAAATGATCATCATAGAATGAACGGGGCATTGAAAATTATAACTAATAATACTGAATACTATTAAACGCACTTACTACTATTCTATTAAACTGTTAACCTGGATAATTTTTGTTAGGAACCCACGAGACAGGCTATGGCCTAGTATGGTAGTGGCTCTTAAATATGAATTATTATTATGTAAAAATGATTTTTGCTAAATATATTTTGTAAGGCAATTTTATCATATTATAAGCTTGTCTACTCATCTGTACCATATTTCAGCTTAATCCGTTGAACGCTGTGCAATGATAGATCAGTTATTAGTCAATCAATCACTTTTTTTGTATACGCGTATATACGCGTATACTTGTCATTTTCGCCCCGTATAACTTCGTTGTATGTAAAACTATAAACATATAAATGTTCAGTAATCAAGCAGGCATATTGTATAAACACGGTATATTTCAAATTTCATTCAGGTAGTTTAAGAATTATAACTAGTTTCTTAATTTGGTTACTCACACATTCGCTGACTGACCGATCATCAAAGTCTAAGGCTCTTAAAGAAAAACTAAAATATTTTGCAATTGCGTTACAGTTTTTAGATACACCAACTGCATATAAATAACTATGTAAAGCCATATTGGATTACAAAATTATTATATATAGATATTGGATTACAAAATTATATTTGTAGTAAATGAATCAGTGTACCTTTATGAAATAATAAAGGGGGTTTCATGTTGCTGCTAGGCAGGATTAGCCTCTAAAAATTCTGTAGTTTATTTATCGCCGTTGTTTGGTTTACCAAGGACCAACATGCGATTGCGCCCTAGCATAAAAATGGTAGTACCACCATTTTGTAGAGCCACTGTATGATTTTCAGGGTCAAGCCCCATCGTTTACCTATCATCCTACGGCAGATAATGATACTTGCTTTCTCGATTTTTACTCCAGGTGACTGTTCGATAGCAGTTTCCTGTCAAGGATCGCGCCTAGGTACTTTACGTCCCCCGATAGCTGAAGCTCAATCTTTTGCTAGAGCTTAGGAAGTCTGTAAACGCCCAGGTGTCGTCGTTCAGACTCACCTGATGTTCGCATAGTTCTTTTGTTTAGCATGTTTTTAATCCACTTTGATAATACTGAGACTGATTCATAATGTATCTAGAGTTGTCCCTATACTAGTAAAATTTGTTTTGTCAAAGGCCTCAATGTCTATGTTGTTTATTTTTTATTGCTTCTTCGATTCTTTCATTAACCTAGTTGTTTCCTGAGCTGTACGCATGTTGGTTGCGATGCATTGCTATATTTATGAACGCGCTGTCCTTTAGTGCTCTTTCGCACGTTCTCTCTAGTGTTTTAAGCATGGATGATGTCAAACTAATTGTTCTAAAGGATTTAGCGTTTGTGTAGTCACTTTTATTTAGTCTCGGTAAAAACACCACCACCACTTCCCTCTATACCTTTGGCACGTACTCGTGTGCTAGGCAGGCTATGAGTATGGGTGCTAGTGTGTTTACCAGGAGGTACACCCTCCCCATTGTAATAGTGCAAGGAAGATGCCGTCTCGCCCTGCCGCTTTGTATAGTTGGAAGCTGCTGTTTATGGCCTACCTTAGTTTTTTCCGTAGTCTAGCATTTTCTTTAGTCAGTTCCTTAGGACAGCTATTTCCCGTCGGAAAGCAGATGTTATCACACCAGTTGACCTCTTGTATGAACCTATATCTAGGAAAGTGTGTTTCTAGGAGGACTCTACCGGGGGTAGAGTCCTTAGCAGGAGGTCGTCAAGGTGGGTAACCCAACAGTGCCAGTTATTCTACCGCCTGAGCAATAATGTGCAATCAGAAGAGCGTCTTGCTCATTTTCTTACTTCTTTGCATTAAAAAAATACTCCTATAATATGTTTTTTTCCATTACAGTCCTTTGAAACTGGTTTTTCAAAAGAAATCTACGTAAAAATACAAAAAGAAGCAATATAAGTGGAAAAACAAAAGGAAACTTGGATTTTTATTTTCTAAACAATATGTATAATTGCGAGAACTCGACAATAAAACCCGAGTCGTGCCACGTGTAATAGAACTTGGTTAAAATTTGTTTGTATTGTTTTTGACTTGACTAAAAACAAAGATGTTTTTAAATCATAAAAATAAAACTTAGCAAAAGAAATTTTTTTGTTTGTATTCAACATTTTTGGTAAAAACCAAACAGGGTTTCTTGTACTTAAAGGGTAAAAACGAAACCCTGTTAAGGTGCCTTTCCACTAGAGATGTGCTATGCAGCTATGCTACGAAGATGTGAAAGGTACGCTACGAAACTATATGATCGTTTCCACCAATGCTAAGCAATGTAGCTGTGCGAGGAAGATGCGTAGCTATGCTATGTTGCCATAGTAACGGCGCGGCGGCAGCACATAGCACGCATCCATAGCACGCATCCATAGCACACATCCATAGCACACATCCATAGCAAGCATCCGTAGTACGCATCCGTAGTTCGCATCCTTCCATACAAAAAACATAGCTTAGCTGAAACCGTTTCCACAAGTGCTAAGCTATGTGCACCAATGAATATGATTGGTGGATGTCAAACGCATCCATAGCAACGTAGCACATCTCTCTATTTAGGAACTTTTTCGTTGAATGATGAGCGATATTTGTGTGCTCAAAGGCCTTTGAAGATTTTTGTATGGAGCGTAGCATACCTAATACCTACTGATGGTCTACCATTTTGTTGTTTTTTTTTTCAAAATCTTGGCTCGCGACATATATAATATGATAAATATATAAATTGATAACTGACATCAACACCAACGAAAAATATTCTAACACTCACCTGCGTAAATTGTCAGGTTTCGGAGTTATTAACGATCAAAATTGATCAGATGACTTAATTTTTTTATAGTGGCATTAAAGTGCTTTAAAGATGTATGGAGCGTAACACACCTACTGTTATTTCAAACATACTTTATTGTCATTATTAAAAATAAATAGGCCAAGCGTCAGGAGTCGGGACTCAGGCCACGCGCAATGTTGGGTTCCGTAGTACTTTACCGGGGGTAGACTTCCTTTGCAGGAGGTCGACTAGGTGGGTACCCCAACAGTGCCAGTTATCCTACCGCCTGAGCAGTGATGTGCAAACATTACTGTGCTTCGGTAGGAGGGCACTGTAGCTAGTGAAATTACTGGGCTTAGGAGTCTTAACATCTTATGACTCTCATGTAAGAAGCGTTGGCGCAGTGCACTGGGTGGCACTGTACTAATTATGGGCAGCGTTATGTCTTACCATCAGGAGAGCGTCTTGCTCGTCTTCTTACTTCGTTGTATAAAAAAAAAAACTACCTCTAATAAAGCTATCTTTACCGTTTTCCTGGAATGTTCATGGTTGAAACCATATCCTTAATTTTTTTCAGTGCTTCAAAACCACTATAATTAGATAAGATAAGAAACACTTTATTGATCCACATATAAAGTAAATTTTACAAACAACAAAATTAAAACTAAGGGTGTATCAATTGGCGGTCTTAATTACATTTTAGATCGCTAAAAAAGTTTTAAACTTGAATATCTTTCAAACGGAACACCTAATCAAAAAAGTTTGTTGGCAACCCCTCAATAATTTTTTAATACTTATTCAACGATATATCAACGACACATTATGGGATTAAGCAGAAAAAAAAACATCTCCAACTTATGAAGTACGTGTATAGTGTATAGGTTTAGGCACCCCAAATTAATTCTTTTTACAAGCTTTATATTACTTTCACCTGTCTGTTGTCTGTCTGTCTGTAATCAAATCTTGCGAGTTTAATTTGACCCACTTCCCGGTTTCCAATTGAGCTGAAAATTTGCATGCGTGTGTAAATCGGATGACAATGCAATATTTTTATGACATCGAGCTGATCTGATGATGGAGCTGGAAGGTGGCCATAGGAACTTTGTCATAAAACAACGCAACCCCATCGAGTTTGGGCTCATTTGATTCGTCTTGACTAGTACTTTATGATGCAAGATAATAATAATAAATAAAGTTTGTTTTTAAAAAGTATTTTTAAAATTTCACTTGTTTAATATTTTTTTCTCATACTCTGATTATTACCCATATCTAAGCAAAGATACAGCTTTCTAGGACTTATAGTTTTGTAGACGAAAGGACAAAGCGAAACTATAAGGGTTGACTACGGAACCCTAAAAATGGAAGTCACGTAACAGTTGTCATTTACATGAGAACTTAAAATTTAGAGTAGGTACCTCAAAGAGCTAACGATAAACTCATTGACCTACCTACAAAATAATTTCGGTCGTCCAGTAGGTACCTACTTAGGTTAAGATCTAATATATAAAATTCTCGTGTCACAGTTTTCGTTGCCATACTCCTCCGAAACGGCTTGACCGATTTTGATGAAATTTTTTGTGCTTATCCGGTATCTATGAGAATCGACCAACATCGATTTTTCATCCCTCTAAATGTTAGGGGTAGTCCACCCCTAAATTTTTATTTTTATTTTTTAGACAAAATTTTTAATTTCTATTTTTTTATGATATAACATACAAAAATACATACAATCCTCAATTTTCACCCTTCTACGATCAACCCTTATTTTTTAATAGCCATTTTAGTAATTTAATCATTTTTCCTCTCCGGTCGAAAACTGATCAATCGTCATTTAATTAGTTATCCCCGCCAGATGTCTACAGGTGTCACTTCTGACCCAGTAAACAGCACGGAGTAGGGATGAGAACGAAGCCGGTCTCCTTTCTTTCTCACTCCCTACACAGTTGTCGGCCATCATTATTGTTTATGCATCAAGTGTAGTAGTAACGTTGACAATTATTATTTTGCTATCTCAGTGTAACTCTCATATTAACTTTTAATCATTCCTATTTTATCAATAATAATTAAATTATCAATTTTGAGTATATTTTGCACGATTAGTTAATCAAGTGATTTTATAACCTCAAAAGTACTCAACACGTGACACGAGCTTTCAATAACAACGGATTTTGTGTTGTAAGTATACTTTTTTTTATTTATATCGAAAATGTTGTTGATCTTATAAAAATGTAATTGAACAATTAAGATTTTCATAGTTTCCAAAAAATCAATCATTATGAATCTTTATTTTGAAATGTCAATGGAAATATTGGTTTTATGAAAAAATTATAAGAGACAATGTTTTCATAAAATTTAATTTTTTACTTTTGTTTGAAAATTTTTTCCATAAAGTAATGCTTATTTCACGCATATACCACATTCTTACATACATACAATATAAACATTCTAAAATACATACATACTTCCAATAAGTAAGCTATTTTTTGTCTACACTAGAAATTACTAGGAAATTATTTATATGGCAAAACAACGTTTGCCGGGTAAGCTAGTAATAATATAAAAGCATGCTAAACAGTAAGTAATATTTTTTGTTGGTTTTGATGTCAGCTATAGATAAAGGTTTAGTCACTGGCCGCGATTAAAAAAGAAGTGAAATTGAAAAAAAACTAAAAAAAAACAATATTTTATTATTATTACCATCTAGCATAAAACTACTCGTCAAGACGAATCAAATGAGCCTGCGTAGTTTAATAACGGCTTGCGTAGTTTAATAACGGAGTTCTTATGGCCACCTTCCAGCTCCATCATCAGATCAGCTCGATGTCATGATAATATTGCATTGTCATCCGATTTATACATGCATTAAAAATTTCAGCTCAACCGGAAACTGGGAAGTGGTTCAAATTAAACTTGCAAGATTTGATTACAGACAGACAGATAGACAACGGACAGGTGAAAGTAAATAAAAGCTTGTATTAAACAAGTGAACTTTAAAAAAAAACTTTTTAAAAACAAGCTTTTATTGCATTGTCATCCGATTTATACATGTATGCAAAATTTCAGCTCAATCGGACACCGGGAAGTGGGTCAAATTAAACTTTCAAGATTTGATTACAGACAGACAGACAGACAGACAGACAACAGACAGGTGAAAGTAAATAAAAGCTTGTAAAAACAAAATGGCGGACGGGTAGGTATAATCCCACAAATCTTCAAACTCTTTTGTGACATCTCTGGAACCGAAATGAAGATTTTTACAATAAATATATCAATTACCAACCAGTGTTAATGATATATAAGTTAGTCAACTTTTGCGGTTAAAATAGTCAAATTGACTTTGGAGATCTTGCGTTATCTATACGAATCGCCTACAGATTTACGTGGGTTTTTGGATCGTTGCCAATTTTTTGTTTTCGTTATCGATATTGATTTTCAGTAAAGAGTGACGTTATAGAAATACATTTTATTGTGAAGACCGCTGTGGAATCTCAACAGATACAAATTACAGATATGACCTTTAACATGGTTCGTGAGTTTTTTTTCGTGGCTATTAAAGAACAGTACAGTTTTAGTTATCTATGTTTTTGTTAGAGCGATTTTATTCCAATCAATGTCATGTGTGACAACAGATTGCCCGCTGTTCGATATGCAACACGAACTACACCTACTACAATGAATCAATAGGAGGATGACGGATTTATAGCTAAACCACATATCCGTAAATAAAAATTCCACTCGTGGTTGAAATATGTACATTTTACAGCCTATAAACTGTATATCCACATTTTACGGCAGGATTTGCGTATGATACTCGTACCAACTCAATTTAATAAAATACATGGCCATGAAAATGCAAGCTTCATAATATCAGCGAAGCAAAACATACTCGCGGCTCATAACAAAATAACTAGATTTTTACACAACGTTTTCCCACTTGTGCTATGAAAATTAATTTATGAAGTTCAAAGTTAGGGGCTTGCCGGATATAATAGTTTATAGGTGTTAGCTTTATTTTCGACAAATAAAATAGTATTATGTGTAAAAAAATAAAGTTTGTTTCATATCAGCCACGGCCTCTCGTATTAAAAATCATATAAATCTGGCACTGGTATATTTCAGTAGCACAGTTCACAGTTATAAATAAGCTCGTGTTCGAGCGCACACCACTCACCATCCGCGACATTTAAATCTCATGCACTTTCTATTTGTGACACAGCACCCCAGCTGTTAATCCGTTCCTGACTACTGCGCTCGTGAAATAAGCGCTTCATGAATGTAATGTGATGATAAAGGAGTGTTTTATCAGTGTAGTGGTGCAGTGAGAGAGCAGCCATGGTGGCCGGCGACGTGACCCGTCGCGCTTCCATCACCGCGCCGTCGATGCATCGGCGACCGTCGGCGCGACGCGGCTCCCTTATAAAAAACCCGCAGTCACAGTCACAGGTAAAATCATGCTCAGCAAACATTTGGCATAGTAGTCTAATCACAGGAAAGGTTTGCGCAAGTCATATATTGCACTTGTGACTTAAATCGCTCCGGTGACCACATTCGCTACGCCCACCTATTCAGTTGAGTGGAGAATACCCGTTACGACGAATATGCAATGTTACATTCGAGCGTGATCTATTTATTGTTGAGTTTATTACATACGTCTGAAAATTTGTATTTGTTTAGAATACATTAACTTAAATATGCGTACAATATCCAGATCTTTCTTAGAACTTTAAACCAATTTGCAACATTTTTCCACGCTGCGCCCCCTTTGTATTGTTTTATTGCTTCGAATACCATTTTTAAAGACTTGATTGAATTTTATGTTCATTTTAAAAGCAATAAAGAAAAGTAAAAGAATATCTTATTATCTCGGAGATGCTCTGGGTTGCTTCAATCAGAGCCATTTGCTTCTCTTGATATCAAATCAATCTTGATTCAATCAATGCATTGCTTTCAACGAATAGTTGAAAGTACAAACTCTTTAAGAGGGCTTATTACGCTGGACGCTCTCTCGTTCGCTCTATTTGATACATTTTAAGCCCACAAGGGTGTATTCTAATATATTTAAAATTCTAATAACTTAGTGCTCGGCGCTGTGTAAACGCTCGGCATTTTCTTCCAAATGTTTGAGGGATACTTATCGCGCAACGCCTATTTTTGTTGGTTTTCATTTGTGTGTGAAATCTTTCATTTGATTGTTATTTTTATACTTCATTTGTTTTTCTGTTATTAAATTATTATAAAAAAATTGACACTATGCTGACGTTATTTAATAATAATTAAAATGACGTGGCGGCGAAAATGCAGCAAATTAGAACGTTAAATTTCCGAGAAAAAGGTTTAAGTTTTATTGAGTCACATAATTTAACCTTCAAATGAGCCATAAATTGAATGTAAGTCATTACTCAGGAGGTGCCATGGGACATAATCGACCGCTGTGCCCTGCCCATCGTACTGTGTCACGCACTCGCTGTGGTTCTGTCGGCGGCTGCGAATGCCCTTCACATCAGTAACATCTCCGTCTTCACGCTCTTCATCTGGTTCTCAATCTCCGTCGTCGGATCACTCTGGTTCTACCATAACCTACAGGTAAGCTTTATTTATATACTCAAGTGCCTATCTGGTATTCGGCCAATTTTTAACTACGTCACAGACCTAGCCGAGTAGACACATGGAAGATATAATAAGATAATACCTACTTGTTTACCAATGTATTTTAGGAATGCGGTATGCTGATATCCTCCTCCTACACTTATCTTTCAAGCGTGACCTTATGCTTTCATTTTATTTTATACAAAATCGACAGCCTGTCACTATGATTTAATAAAACAACAATATTCCAAGCGCAAGAAATCACACCAAATTTAATATTCCCTGCATAATTAAAATGCTTAAAGCGTGTAAAAAAATCATCAAAGGGCAGACTTGTAATAAGTATAGGCGTAACTGAATTTGCTTAAAACAAGCTATTTTCTTAGTAGATTATGTTTACAAACGCAATTTCCGCCGGCTGTTTTAAAATTAATGTCTACGGCGAAGTTTCTGTGACTGTGACGCTTTGGTGGAATGAGTGTACGCAAAACCGATCGGCGCCGCGCCGAGCTCGCGCGTCACCGGCCAGCCCCCCCCTCCCCCCTGAAGGGGTATCTGGAGTCTCCTTGTCTTCATAGAGAAAGTTAAGCAATGACTCATTGAGCTGTGTGACTTCGTGACTAACTTGAAGCTTAGACGCGATAGAAAGCTTCGTTAGCTATGAACCTATATTATAATACTAGCGGCCCGTCCTCGCTTCGCTTCGGGTGCCATTATGAATAAAAAATAAAATGAAATAATAAGACTTACGCAATACCTAAATATTTCAATGACAAATCTACAGATTTAGTATAATACCATTGCCAGAAATAGAAAATGATCACGAACATTAAATTCGCATCTTAACATGAATTTAGTCTTTTACAACTTGTGATCCTATTTATGATATTTCTATCTTAAAATATTCTAGTAGCTTCTGGTGCTTCGCCGGCCACTGCCGCGGCCTTTACAATGTTTGGAGATACTACAAAGATTTCAGGGAAATAAAAACTATCCTATGCTCTGTCTCAGGACTCAAATTGTGTTAAAACTTATTTCCCTAATTCGTTGGTTAAAACCAAATGAAAGCTACGTCAGTTCGACGGATACTGATTCCTTATACAAACTCTTAAATGCCTGGTTTCCTATCTGAAAGGGCGGTTTCAGGGATAAAAGCTATTTTGTGTCCTTCCTGGTACTTAAACTAACCTTTGTAGAAGTAAAAAAAAGCTTAATTAGCCTAACGTATATATTTAGATAACTCATACAAACTTCACCCCTACTCCCCTTCTATAAGGGGATTTTTAAAATATAAAAACTATCCTATGTCCTATTTTGGTATACAAACTACCTTTATTATACTTACTAAATTTCAGGCCCAGCGGTATAAGAAATTTCAATACAACATTTGCCCCCACTTTTATAGGAGAAAAATGGCCCTCTTTTCCCCCTATAAGAGGGGAATATCTGAGATAAACACTATTTTACATCCTCTCCTGGTACTTAAATACCTTTGCATGCCAAATTTCAACTCTATCAGTTCAGCAAAAAGATAATAAAAATATATATTTTTAGGTATTAAAAAGAACCTATAGGATAGGTATTCCAAATTTTATCATTCTAGATTTAGGAGTTTCGTCTCTACTGTGATAATGATGAGTCAGTCAGATTACCCTACAGAGTTTAGTGTAGTCCCACATATTATGTTAGGTTGGAAAGTATCCACAATGCGCAAATCGAGCGTACATAGCGAGAATGAGGCGATGCGCTTGAGCTTGGGAATCAAACAACTTTTTTATACCAAATTTCAGCTTAACATTCCCGTTCCCATAGGAATATTGGGATGAATAAACAATCCATGATCGTTTCTTGGTAGTCAAACTACTATTACACCAAATTTCAAACTATTCAGCTCAGCGGTTACATTTTCCATATTAGTCCCGTTCCCGTGGGAATTTTGTATGGAAAACTATCTTGTATTCTTTTTTGGTAGCCAAACTACCTTTGCATTAAATTGCAGCTTAATTGGCCACGTGGTTACAAATTTCTATATTATTCACGTTCCCGTGAGAATATTGGAATGAAAACTATTTGAACCCTTTCCTGATAGTCAAAATACCTTTATACTAAATTTCAGCGTTATAGGCTTAACGGTTACAGATTTCCATTTTGTTCCCGTTCCCATAGGTATTTTGGAATGAAAATGATCTTGAATCCATTCATGGTACTCAAACTACCTTTATACCAAGCTTAATAGGCCTAGTGTTTACAGATTTCCATTTTGTTCCCGATCCCGTAAGAATTTTGGAATGAAAACTATCTTGAATCCATTCATGGTAGTCAAACTACCTTTACACCAAATTTCAGATTGATAGACTCAACGGTTACAGATTTTCGTTTTATTCCCGTTCCCGTAGGAATTTCACAAAATCCCTTCTTATCGGTCGCCAACGTTACCTAAAAAACACGCGGTACAAATTTCAGGTCAATCTGTCCAGCGATTTTATCCCTGCGATGATAAGTCAGTTAGATTTCCACTTAAAATTTTGGCATAGACATAGATTGTTCCCGTTTCCGTAAAAATGTTGGGTTGAAAACTATCTTGTACTTTCTTGGTAGCCAAACTACCTTTGCATTTAGTTTCAGCTTAATCGGCCAAGCGGTTACAAATTTTCATATTATTCCCGTTCCCGTGAAGAACCGTTGTGAATCCTTTCCTGACAGTCAAACTACCTTCCAAATTTCAGCGCTATAGGCGTTACCGCGATTTCCATTTTGTTCCCGTTCCCGTAAGAATTTTAAAATGAAAACGATCATGAATCCATTCATGGTACCCCAACTACCTTTATACCAAATTTCAGCGTAGGCTAGAGGTTACAGATTTCCAGTTTGTTAACATTCCCGTTCCCATAGGAATATTGGGATGAATAAACAATCCATTATCGTTTCTTGGTAGTCAAACTACTATTACACCAAATTTCAAACTATTCAGCTCAGCGGTTACATTTTCCATATTAGTCCCGTTCCCGTAAGAATTTTGGAATGAAAACTATCCTGAATCTTTTCATGGTAGTCAAACTACCATTATACCAAATTTCTGCTTGATAGACTGAACGCTGACAGATTTCCATTTTTTCCCGTTCCCGTTGGAATTTCGCAAAATCCGTTCTTATCGGTCGCCTAGGTTACCTAAAAAACACGCTGTTTAAATTTCAGCTCAATCAGTCCAGCGGTTTTATCCCTGCGATGATGAATCAGTAGATTTCCACTTTAAATACATATTGGTATAGAGTATAGACATACTCGTAGATTGTTCCCGTTCCCGTGACATTTTGGGTTGAAAACTACCTTGAATCCAGTCATGATAGTCAAACTACCTTTCAACTAAATTTCAACGTAATAGGCCTAGCGGTTACAGATTTTCAGTTTTGTTCCCGTTTCCGCAGGTATTTTAGAATGAAAACGATCTTGAATCCATTCATGGTAGTCAAACTACCTTTATGCCAAACTTCAGATTTATAGGTTTAGCGGTTACAAATATCCATTTTGTTCCCGTTCCCGCAAGAATTTTGGAATGAAAGCTATCTTGAATCCATTCATGGTAGTTAAACTACCTTTATACAAAATTTCTGATTAACAGGCCTAGCGGTTACAAATTTTCATTTTGTTTCCGTTCCCGTAGGAATTTTGAAATAAAAACTATTTAAAAATTTTCCATGGTAGTAAAACTACCTTTACACCAAATTTCAGCTTGATAGACTCAACGGTTACAGATTTCCATTTTGTTCCCGTTCCTGTGGGAATTTCGCAAAATCCCTTCTTATTACCTGCCTATGTTACCTAAAGAACACGCTGTCCAAATTTCAGCTCAATCGGTCCAGCGGTTTTGTCCCTGCGATGATGAGTCAGTCAGTTTTCTATTTTATATAATAGTATAGATATTGCCTTTTATGAGCTGTCCACTTTGTCAGTAAAATTGTGATTTCAAAGTAAAAAGCGAAGCAAAAATACTACCTATAAGCTGAGCAAGGCATTTAGTATAAAATAGAAAATCATGTAATGTAAATGTTATTAACTTATGTAATAAAACGTTCACCGCTGAAAATTACCATATGAAGGCGCTCGTAACCCTAGATTCTATAAAGAAGCAACCATGAAACCTTATTATGGTCCATGCATATTCATGTTGCGGCTTCACTATGAAGCATATTAATTTTCCGCTCCAAGTAACTTTTCTAAGTTTGTAAACAATTACACCTGCCATTTCCACGAAATCGTTCTATTTCATCCCATTTTATTTGTTTTTATAACCTTCTATCAAGTATTTATAAAACTGTTTACTTACGAAGTCAAAAAAGCGTTGAACCGAGGCTCGCGGAGCGCGCTCCAGTGTCCAATCACGTAATGTTCGCATAGTTTCAAATTCTATGAAGTGCTTTTGACATTTTGGTTTATTTGAGAATTTGACAACTTCATATGCTAACATTTGCGCGAACTGGGGCTGGCCTATTGAGTATGTAAAGTATAGAAAGGTATTTTAGCGTTCTCTTTGTTCACCCCATAGACAGACTAAGAGATAAAACTCGCGTCACTTTGGATTAACACCTACACAATAGCCGATATACTCCCACAGACAGTGATTAAATGCCAAAACAACATTAAGCGGATACGGTGGACTGCTTGACGCCATTTTTACGCCAAATCCTTGATTCATGGTTTTCGAGTCTAAGTAAAAGTGATTACGAGCTGAATGAATGAATGAATGAATAATAATTTATTTGCATAAATACAGGTCCTACTTAAAATAGTTCTTAAAGATATGGGTAGTTCTACTGTATTAGACAAATCTGTCGTGAAAAATATTTAAATTTCTAGACATACATAAGGTAAGTACCTTATGACAAAACAAATAATTATAATTTGACAAGTGTATATTTGACAAGTGTCAAAATAAAAAAAGTAGTTTCAATTATATAAATTCAAAATAAGATTAAAAAATAATAATAAAATCGGAAATAATTTGTTTAAATTTAAAATTATAATAATCTTCTAGTGAATAAAAACATTTGTCACAAAGCCATTTAAATATTTTATTATAGAATTCGTTTCCATTTAATTCAATATACTCCATTGGCAGACGGTTAATCTATAAATACATTGTCCCTTTATCTACTAAAATAGGTATTTTTCTACTTAACACCTACAAACTGATATTATTCGGTTACCCTGAGGTTTTATATAGGAATCGTATCCATTTGATATATTTTATTTTTGTTCATTTCTAATAACAAGAAAGCATTTATTCAAACGTAGACTCATAGCCATACTTTCTGTAAACTTAACAACAAATTAGTGAATTTCAAATGTTTCTTCAAGATTCCAGCAATAACAGCCAGAACTCGTAAAAATACAAAATAAACTAACCGTTTAAAGTAATTGCGCTTGTTTATGGCTTCGAGCATTTACTAGTTGATCGAGAGTTTGAACGATTCTTTAAATAAACTATTGTAATAATATTTTCGTATTGGATTTTTATACAGTTGGAGGCTCGTTTTAGTTCGCTTGTAGCATATCGTATTATAGTTATTAGTTGGAAATATAGTCATGTGGTTAGAAGTGGCACAAGTGATCTTATCCTCCCAAAGGGACGGGCGTGCGTCGCTCGCTACAAATATACCTACTATCAAGTGATTGCCGGAGCTGAGCACACCTCATGGATAAGGTCAGGACCTCTCATGGGAACCTCTAACAGTTACTCTATCTTATTGAATTACTACAATATTAAAAAGCTCCACTTAATTTAGCTTTTTAGAAAGCTACATTAAAGTGAAGTTAGTAGAAAAATCTTACCTGTTTTCTTTGTAATCTGTTCCAAAATTAAATTGAATTTGAGAAATACTATATTTAATTTTGTATTATTTAAAATTGTATAGTACTTGTAGAAATGTACATTATTCATAAGTGGGGCGTATTCACCACATAACCCTTGGTATTTGCTCACGACATGGAGGCGCGGCGCGACGGCTATGGCAGCACCAGACAGAGCAGCGCCATGGACGTCACCGGGATGAGCCGCCCACGTCCCATGGCGCTACAGTTACTCTCTACCCACGGCTCTACGCCACACTATAAAACAACCATTGTATAATATTGCCCCTAAAATGTCTGCCTGAATGTTGTCGCATTATAAATTGCCAAGGAGATTGTAACAATTGTACCATTGTGCCAGCATCCATGCATGCGTCATCAATCCGTTCGAAAGCACGATTTAAAATAGGTTAACAGGCACATTTTTACTGAATAGACACAGTCGAATAAAATATTCATAGTATAAAGCTCCAAGCCGTTTTCTGTCGGCTCACATTTGAACTTTTGAGATCATCAACTGTGTATGATATTGAAATTTTATTTGCCTCTGGTCGTAAAATGTATTCCCAATTTAGATTTGTAATTTTAGATTCAGATTGTTAACTGTGTGTGTTTGAGCGAGGACACATTGTCATGCCATAATGAAGTAATTTATGCAAACTTGACCGTGATTGGTGCGTGACTTTGAACAGTGAGAGGAGTGTAAGATTAAGAATCAACGATGAGGGTACCCTTAAATAGTTAACCTCGAGCGTCACTGCGTCACGCACATTACCACATGTAAACCCTTAAATAAAATATTCACTCAGCAGTTATTACTACGGACATCAATCAACCTGTCGTCGTACATTTTCGACGAAAACGTAATTTAGTCACTCGCCCCTTATATACTCGTCTTCTTAAATTCCGTTAAAATACAAAATTATTTGCTTTTGTTTTCAATGCTGAAGGTTTTCAAATTTTCAGACATGAATAAAAAGTCTTCGCTAATTAGGTATATATTTACAGGTAACTGCAGCCGGCAAGGCAGTTTTGGTGACTGGATGTGACAATGTTCTGGGCAACGCTCTGGCAAGGAAGCTGGATGACATGGGCTACCATGTGTTCGCCGGTTTCCAGAGCAAGGCGGGCAATATAGACGCTGACATGCTGAAGGAAGACTGCTCGGGACGACTGCATACTCTACAACTAGATATTACCTCTGAAACTCAGGTAAAATATATTTGCTGCTTCAGATATGCGGATTATCTCAATTTTCTGCACGATTCGGCTCCATAAATTAGATACCAGGTCAACGGAACTGCCCTAATAATTACTGGTCATTTTAAGTTTTTAATCCATAAGTTCAAAGTAAATAGCAGATTTTAAACCATGTTCTTTCTTATACGCGATATAGAGACCAGATTAATAAGCGAAAAAAAATCCTTGACAGTTTTTCAATGTATGTTTAAAACCGACCACTTATTTTAAAACTTTTAAAAGGATTTAATTCCACAGACGGTTTTGATTTGAATGTTGTAAGAAATTTTCTCCCAATGTAATAATAATGACGATAATATAGGGATCAGGGGTAAGGTGAGTTTAATTAAATTAATTGTAAGGTATCTAGGTCAGTTTACAATCCCTCGGGAGATTATTGGTGGCGGCGGGCGGCAGTCGATAACGCCTAGCCCTGTTATAAAGATTTAGGTATAATAATTATTATACACCTAAATATTTGTAAATTAATTTCGTGCGTGTACAGCTCGCGGCAAACATCAATTTAGGGATGTACACGACTCTTAATTAATTTATGTTGTTTCTAAAAAGAAAATGTTATCAGAGCTACCACGCCGCCCACGTATCTCAACATTTTTAATGTTACCTAAATTAATTGTAGGTTCATTACGATAAAACATTCTAAATCACATTTTCTTTGGCCTTTACTCCTTGACCTTGCCTCGGAGCTTCTCTTTGTATTTATGTACACCATAGTATCAAAGTGATCTTGATAATTTAAACATATTTTTGATTTGGTCAGTTACAAACTTTTGCTAAGATTAATTGGCAAAATTTTGGGGAGAAATAAAAAGACATATTGCTATCTGACTTTGTAATTCTGTGAACTTTTGTGAACCAAAACACGCTTGGGTGTTTGACAAAAGGTTTCTAGTCTCGATTTTGTAGTAAAGTTTGTCGAGGAGATGCCTACAAGTGAGCAGTGTAGCTTATATCTATCTATATAATATATTCATGACCTTTTCTCTCGTCTTCCTTTATCTACCTTCCTATTATGAGAGGATTTCACCCAGTTTAGATTAACGTTGCTAAAAATTCTCAACAATGATATTTTCTGATGTTAAATTACATGTGCCTTTTAGAGTCCTTATACCTGAGTCTTCAATACAGAGAGATTTCAAAACGGATATGCATTTAACGTAGCTACGTACTACGTACGTATGTACCTACTAGAGCGCTTTTTTTCTGAAACGTTTTATCCATAATAAAAATACACATGTAATGTTTGTAATTTTTATGAACATGATGCGGCTAAACACCGTGCGGCTACACCTAGGTTTAGCCGGCTTAGGTATCAGAGGTGGAGCCTGTCGGATATTCGGATGCTAGCTGCGCTCAGCAATCTATAAGTAGGTACGTTAAACTCAAATCAAAGTTTATGCTCATCCAAATTTTATATTTGGGTGTAATGGTAGAAGAAAATTATCTTTATTTCATTAAAATTATCTTTATTTCATTATTAGATTCAGCCGTATTTTAGCAGTCGTAAAACCGAAACAAAAGTAGAATCATTATAATTTTTGTATCCAAATCATCTATCGGCGCGGCCGTTGTCCCCGTACCCTTAATATATTTATAGAGAGCTCCTATAAATTGTATCAACCTTGAATATTATTTATAGCTTTAGTCGATCCACTGTCTGTTACATCTTAGAATACAATCGATGTAAATTGATAAGAAAATTATAGTTTTATACAACTTATTCATATTTGAAATATGCTTTCACGTTAAGGTTTCCTTTGTATTGTGGAACTATTGAAATTTTAGTTCAATACAACATTAATTTGGTTTGTAAAGATAACAAATATCCGCGCATCTTTGCAACCTGACTATAGGTAATAATATTAGTATGATTTCATTGCGTACATTGCATATAAATCATCCTCTATTTCGAGATTACTCGTTTGTAGTCTAAAATAGCACTCTACTGGTAAAGAAACGTAACGTAAGGAAATCAGTCTAAAATTGTTTGTAGATTCTCTCAGCGTCACTTTACATCGTGGAC